>JAMPIV010020614.1:0-460000 GCA_024509875.1 Oreohelix idahoensis
CTGTCTATGGTAAAAAAAAGCGAGAGAATCCATGTTTGATTCACACTTTTGATTATAGGAGTAATCGTTCTGGATATTGATCCGGCGCAAGGATATTGCGCTACGTTTGTACTTATTTTTTAGGGCCAGAAAATATATTAATTTGCTTATTGTGTTTATGGCCTGAATTCATATGTATTACATATTATTAGTACAAGTAGAATCAGTCCTATATTGTATATTTTGGATGGGTAGGCGGGACTAGATTCTTGTTATTCCGGTCTAGCGGAAGTATGAGTTGTCTTGACAAGTCGTGATGAGTTCCGATGTACCGTGATAATGGCGGGTACGCGTTTTTCAAAGGGCTGGTAGATTCTTAAGGAAATATGATTCATGAAGTGGTTTTCTTCTAAAGGAGATGGTATCTCTACTATAGTTTATGTTAGAGACTCTCCTAAGGTACGGTACAATTTATAATTCGGACTCCATGTATTGCCAGACCCTATTTTGATGATCTCATGTCGATTCGACCTAGATGGAACATTGTGCTTCGTATCGCTAGGGTCGTGTTTTGTATCGACGAAGATGACAGACTTTCCTGCAGCGGTTATGGCTACGTGAATTAACCTGATCACCGTAGAGCTGTATGGAAACATTTATGAAATCATTTATATACCCATTATAAATTAACTCTGGCTTATATTCTCCTTCCTATGAATGAGTGAACGACAACTCAGGGAGGCAGCCATGTTAGATTTCGGTCATCATATGTTTTGATCACTGCCAAGAGAACAGATTATTTATCCTATTATCGGACAGTGACAGGGAGATCTCAATCTTGCTAGAAACCCCCCTTTCGTGGTTTCATAATATATACTACAAACTATGGACGTCAAGTAACTTTAGTTATTTACCGATCTGCCTTCACTGACGCGTTTAGTCAGATAGGGGGGATGCGGCCATAATATATCATGACATTGAACTTTTGATGTACTGCCCATTATTTCTGAATGTGTCATGACTTCAGATCTGCTATGTATACCTACAAATTGATATGTCAACATACCATGATGTACTCGTATGTCCCAGTGTGTACGTCTGAATAAATTGAGTAAACAAAGATTCCAGCAGTCTGCATTGGTGCCTTGTAGACACAAGTGTATGAGTGGTTATATTGGTCAGCACACGAACAGTACACCATTCGCGGTAATCACACTCTACACTTCTACTTCATACATACACCATCCTGCGTCGGTTGAAGTGACCAAGTTTAGGGCCTGCTTCCCCTGGAGCCTTTGCCTTCCCTAACTCAGGACTAGGGTGAGTTACCCATTTACAGCTGGGTAGACTGGAGCATGCCTGATCTCAACAACACACCACTCTTCCTTACAGAGCATACAGACTGACACTTTACAGAGTGGGAAATAAACAAGGAAAGAAGAAAAGAAACTTTACACACGCCAAGATAAGACGGATAGACGAAGATCAAGCGACACGTCAAGATAAGACAGGTAGTTGAAGATCAAGGAACATGCCAAGATAAGACAGGTAGAAGAAGATCAATGAACACGTAAAGATAAGACAGGTAGACGAAGATCAAGGAAAATATTAAGATAAGACAGGTAGAAAAACTTCAAGGAACGAGCAAAGATAAGACAGATAGAACAAGATCAAGGAACACGCCAAGATAAGACAGGTTAACGAAGATCAAGGAACATGCCAAGATAAGACAGGTAGAAGAAGATCAAGGAACACGTCCAGATAAGACAGGTAGACGAAGATCAAGGAAAATATTAAGATAAGACAGGTAGAAAAAGATCAAGGAACGAGCCAAGATAAGACAGATAGAACAAGATCAAGGAACACGCCAAGATAAGACAGGTAGACGAAGATCAATGAACACGTCAAGATAAGACAGGTAGACGAAGATCAAGGAAAATATTAAGATAAGACAGGTAGAAAAAGATCAAGATCAAGGAAAATATTAAGATAAGACAGGTAGAAAAAGATCAAGGAAACGAGCCAAGATAAGAGGAACAAGATCAAGGAACACGCCAAGATAAGACAGATCGACCAAGATCAAGGAACACGCCAAGATAAGACAGATAGACCAAGATCAAGGAACACGCCAAGATAAGACAGGTAGACGAAGATCAAGGAACACGCCAAGATAAGACAGGTAGACCGAGATCAAGAAATACGCCAAAATAAGACAGGTAGACGAAGGTCAAGGAACACGCCAAGATAAGACAGGTAGACGAAGATCAAGGAACACGCCAAGATAAGAAAGGTAGACCAAGATCAAGGAACACGGAAAGAAAGACCGGTAGACGAAAGTCAAGGAACTCGGCAGGAAAAGACAGGTAGACGAAGGTCAAGAAACACGCCAAGATAAGACAGGTAGATGAAGATCAAGGAACACGCCAAGATTAGACAGGTAGACCAAGATCAAGGAACACGACAAGAAAAGACAGGTAGACGAAGGTCAAGGAACACGGCAAGATAGGAAAAGTAGATGAAGGTCAAGGAACCCGCCAAGATAAGACAGGGAGACCAAGATCAAGGAATACGCCAAGAAAAGACAGGTAGACAAAGGTCAAGGAGCACGGCAAGAAAAGACAGGTAGTTAAAGGTCAAGGAATACGCCATGATAAGACAGGTAGACTATAGTCAAGGAACACGCCAAAAAAAGGCAGGTTGACAAAGGTCAAGGAACACGCAAAGAAAAGACAGGTAGACGAATGTCAAGGAACACGTCCAGATAAGACAGGTATACGAAGATCAAGGAACATGCCAAGATAAGATAGGTAGAAAAAGATCAAGGAACGAGCCAAGATAAGACAGATAGACCAAAATCAAGGAACACGACAAGATAAGACAGATAGACCAAGATCAAGGAACACGCCAAGATAAGACAGATAGACCAAGATCAAGGAACACGCCAACATAGGACAGGTAGACCAAGATCAAAGAACACGACAAGAAAAGACAGGTAGACGAAGGTCAAGGAACACGGCAAGATAGGAAAAGTAGATGAAGGTCAAGGAACCCACCAATATAAGACAGGGAGACCAAGATCAAGGAACACGCCAAGAAAAGACAGGTAGACGAAGGTCAAGGAGCACGGCAAGAAAAGACAGGTAGTCAAAGGTCAAGGAACACGCCATGATAAGACAGGTAGACTATAGTCAAGGAACACGCCAAAAAAGGCAGGTAGACAAAGGTCAAGGAACACGCAAAGAAAAGACAGGTAGACGAATGTCAATGAACACGGCAAGATAAGACAGGTGGACGAAGGTCAAGGAACACGCCAAGATAAGACAGGTAGACGAAGGTCAAGGAACACGCCAAGATAAGACAGGTAGACGAAGATCAAGGAACATGCCAAGATAAGAAAGGTAGACCAAGATCAAGGAACACGGAAAGAAAGACAGGTAGATGAAAGTCAAGGAACACGGCAAGAAAAGACAGGTAGACGAAGGTCAGGGAACACGCCAAGATAAAACACGTAGACGAAGATCAAGGAACACGACAACATAGGACAGGTAGACCAAGATTAAGGAACACGACATCAAGGAACACGAGAAGAAAAGAAAGGTAGACGAAGGTCAAGGAAAACGGCAAGATACGACAAGTAGACGAAGGTCAAGGAACACCGCAAGATTAGACAAGTAGACGAAGGTCAAGGAACACGGAAAAATAAGACAAGTAGACGAAGGTCAAGAAACACTGCAATATAATACAGGTAGACGAAGGTCAAGGAACATGGCAGGAAAGGACAGGTAGACGAAGGTCAAGGAACCCGCCAAGATAAGACAGGTAGACAAAGATCAAGGAACACGCCCAGATAAGACAGGTAGACCAAGATCAAGGAACACGGCAAGAAAAGACATTTAGATGAAGGTCAAGGAACACGCCAAGATAAGACAAGTACACGAAGATCAAGGAACACGCCAAGATAAGAAATGTAGACCAAGATCAAGGAACACGGAAAGAAAGACAGGTAGACGAAAGTCAAGGGACACGGCAAGATAAGACAGGTAGAAAAAGATCAAGAAACCAGCCAAGATAACACAGATAGACCAAGATCAAGGAACCCGCCAAGATACGACAGGTAGACGAAGATCAAGGAACACGCCAAGATAAGACAGGTAGACCAAGATCAAGGATCACGACAAGAAAACACAGGTAGACGAAAGTCAATGAACATGGCAAGATAAGACAGGTAGACGAAGGTCAGGAACACGCCAAGATAAGACGGATAGACGAAGATCAAGCGACACGTCAAGATAAGACTGTTAGACAAAGATCAAGAAGCATGCCAAGATAAGACGAATAGACGAAGATCAAGCGACACGTCAAGATAAGACAGGTAGTTGAAGATCAAGGAACATGCCAAGATAAGACAGGTAGAAGAAGATCAATGAACACGTCAAGATAAGACAGGTAGACGAAGATCAAGGAAATTACAACGATAAGACAGTTAGAAAAAGATCAAGGAACACGTCCAAATAAGACAGGTAGACGAAGATCAAGGAACATGCCAAGATAAGACAGGTAGAAAAAGATCAAGGAAAGCGCCAAGATAAGACAGATAGACCAAGATCAAAGAACATGCCAAGATAAGACAGGTAGACCAAGATCAAGAAACACGCCAAGATAAGACAGGTAGACGAAGATCAAGGAACACGCCAAGATAAGACAGGTAGACCGATATCAAGAAACACGCTAAAATAAGACAGGTAGACGAAGGTCAAGAAACACGCCAAGATAAGACAGGTAGACGAAGATCAAGGAACACGCCAAGATTAGACAGGTAGACCAAGATCAAGGAACACGACAAGAAAAGACAGGTAGACGAAGGTCAAGGAACACGGCAAGATAGGAAAAGTAGATGAAGGTCAAGGAACCCGCCAAGATAAGACAGGGAGACCAAGATCAAGGAATACGCCAAGAAAAGACAGGTAGACGAAGGTCGAGGAGCACGGCAAGAAAAGACAGGTAGTTAAAGGTGAAGGAATACGCCATGATAAGACAGGTAGACTATTGTCAAGGAACACGCCAAAAAAAGGCAGGTAGACAAAGGTCAAGGAACACGCACAGAAAAGATAGGTAGACGAATGTCAAGGAACACGTCCAGATAAGACAGGTATACGAAGATCAAGGAACGAGCCAAGATAAGACAGATAGACCAAGATCAAGAAACACGACAAGATAAGACAGATAGACCAAGATGAAGGAACACGCTAAGCTAAGACAGATAGACCAAGATCAAGGAACACGCCAAGATAAGACAGATAGACCAAGATCAAGGAACACGACAAGAAAAGGCAAGTAGTCGAAGGTCAAGGAACACGACACGATAAGACTAGTAGCTGAAGGTCAAGGAACACGGCAAGATTAGACAAGTAGACGAAGATCAAGGAACACGCCAAGATAAGACAGGTAGACCAAGATCAAGGATCACGGCAAGAAAAGACAGGTAGACGCTAACATAGGACAGGTAGACGAAGATCAAGGAACACGTCAAGATAAGACAGGTAGACGAAGGTTAAGGAACACGCCAAGATAAGAAACTAGACGAAGGTCAAGGAAAACGCCAAGATAAGACAGGTAGACGAAGATCAAGGAACACGCCAAGATAAGACAGGTAGACCAAGATCAAGGAACACGACAAGAAAACACAGGTAGACGAAAGTCAATGAACATGGCAAGATAAGACAGGTAGACGAAGGTCAAGGAACACGCCAAGATAAGACAGGTAAACGAAGATCAAGGAACACGCAAAGATTAGACAGGTAGACGAAGGTCAAGGAACATGGCAAGAAAAGAACTGGAGACAGACACGATGAAAACATGGAACAATCTTGAGCTGGTGTCATAAAACATGAAGACTTGATATTCGTGTGCTAAATAACTATTCTTCTTGTCAAGCTGAAGGGCGATAAACCATATATATATATATATATTTATAAAATTACTTACGATATTGACAGCCTTGGCCAAAATATGTTACAGCGCAAATGGTAGGGCATTCACCAGCACTGCCACAATACACAGAGTCTTTGCAATGACATTGGTACATGCATTTCCATCCAAAGAACCCAGGGCTACAACCTGAGATTTTTTTTCAAATATAATCATTATCTGTGACAAGTATAAATCTTATTTCATGCGTTTCACCTTCCCAACTGCATTGCCTTCATTTAGTAAGTGACCGTGCTAGTCATGTCATTGATACACAAGGAAGGTCCTGGTTCGAGTCCTGGGTAAGCCACTCACGTCTGTTGTTTTTCTGTTGTCTAGTTTTCTACTTCTTTATTACTTACGAGTGCCTGAAAACATACCTTTATGTTTGTCTAATATTTATTTACTAGTCACGTCATTGACTTCAGTCAGTCATTAAATCCTCGGTCATTTATTCACTCAACCAGTCAGTCATATTTAATGACTTTTACTCTTTCTTCATAGATTTTTTTTTTATCAATCAATAAATATCGTTTAACTCCACAAAAAGTATAGGCCTTCTACAGAAAATGTCACGTCTGACGTTCCTGTGCCATCTGCTCAAAGTCTTTCCATGGTGTCCTCATCATTTTCATTTCTGTCTCCAGTCTTCTTCTCCATGTGTTCATTGGTCAACCGCTTCTTCGTTTACCCTGGACAATAATTAAAGCAAGCACTACCTTGTAAAACTATCAACAGGTAAGTGTCCAATGCATCGCTTTCGTTGTTTTCTCATTTCTGATTTCACTAGCACATGCCTGATTCTTGTCATGAGTTCCACATGTGTAACATTGTCATACCATTTCAATCGTTCTATTCTACGCAAGCACCCATTGACGAAAGTTTTGGTTGTTCTTTTATATTTCAGTACTACATAATAGGGTTTTAATATGCACATCACATAGCCCCTATTTTTACGAGCCTTCAAGTTGCCAGTTTACCACATTTTGCTTGAGATCATTTGTTTTTGCCTCTTTGCTTTCTAGATGCTCATTTATTTTATATTCCTATTATTGATCTGACACGATAATTTTTAGTTCTCCTTTTTATTTCAAAGAATTGTTGCTAATGACGTATTGTCCAAGAAGTAGCAGATTGTTAACTCCTAACATCAAATGAAGTAATATCTACGGAGTAGCAGACTGTAAACTCCAAACATCACATGACGTAATGTCCATGGAGTAGCAGATTGTTTACTCCTAATTTCAAATGACTGTGGTAAACTTCTAAATACAATATCTAAATTAGATTATAACAGTATAGTGCATAAAGTCAAAGATAAGAAAGTATTAAAAAATTTTCGGCGAGAATCGTAAGTTTGTCGCTTACGCCTTCAGCGTATTATTTGATAACGCAATGGCCGAACCAAAAGGGTACCCTAATTTTCAAATTCGTCATTGAGACAAACGTTCCACTTCCCTAGGTCAACTAAGTATTTGCCTAAATGCATTGTAGAGGGGAGGGGAAACGGAGATAACCAACGCAAATCACGTCTCACATTGTTCTAAAAATAACACTACTTGCTAGTATTGCCTTAGGCGGTTTTTCAAATTACGATGAAAAAGTTAGAAAAAGTAGGGACACTACGGGCAGGGAAACACGCTTAGGGCTTATTGCGAATGACATAACCTCTCGTAATTAGCTGGAAAGTACATGAGAAAAGAATTGAACGGGAGGTAGTTTAAAAATCAACAACTAACATGTAAAAAAAGATAGAATTTTGAACCAAGCCGCTTAGCCCCATAAAAATCATATATTCGTGTACCTGAAGACTTGCTGACTAAGAATATGTAGTTAGTTATCTAAATAGTCCATGAGATAATCAAATATTGGGGATAATACATAGAGAATCGGAGATACTGTCAGGTCAAGTCATATCTGCTTAGATTGCATAGCATATTTTTTTGGGAAAAAATTAGGTGAAAGATAGGCTAAGATAGTACGATGAAGGGGATTGGGTGGAATTTGAAGTGAGGCGAAATATTATTGGCCGACCTCGTACTAAACATGTATTACCCGAGTAACGTAGTAGAAAGTTGAATTGTATTTTTGAAAGACTTTGTTTACAAGTGAAATAAGGATAATCATTGGCCAGAGTAGTTGATATTGGGGAAAAAGCATTAGGTGAGGACGCCATTTTATAACAAAATTTTGCCAAGGAGCGATGAGAGCAGGCTTGTGCTGTTTAAACAATATTTCTCAAAAGCCTGGACAGAACGGCAGATCGAAAGTGTGCCAGTTATCGTTCACTTGTGTATTTCATTGAATAAATGTGGTAAGATTGACTTTATTAACATGTATCTAGAAAAACAATTGAATGTGAGATAATAATATATGACTATAAGTAAGTGGGTCTGTAGCAAACTTAGGCAGAGCCTAGAGATTGATCCACCATGTGGTAGACTATCAGAGAGGTGTTAGACTACAAGAAAATATGTATGATTGTTATCAAGCAGCATAACACCTATCCTATTGTATGGAAAAGATTACAGCTGGAATTGCAGTGGCGTTGTAACTATTAGGGGAGAGGAATACTGGTGTACATTGTCACATCAAAAGATAATGGTGGCATAGGTTGGCATAAAGCTATGACCCTTTTCGTTTGTTTGTAATGTACCTGTACTTGAATGTGGAATAGTATTGTATACTAGGTATAAAGAAGGATGCATAACCTTCACATTTCAGGGTCCTGGGTACTGACGTTAATGTAGTACCAAACGCTTGAGAACTGCTCGATTCAGGACTCTGTCTGTGTACTTCGAGCCCATGCTAGTGGCCATTGACTATCAAACAGGTGGAACAGATTGTCAAGCGAGCAGAGGAAACGATCTACCTGTATTCTCCTGCCAAGTTAAGTTCTTGTTCGGCACCTGGCAGCTCAACTTAAAAGAACTAGAAAGCGATAGTGAAGAAAACTGTGAATAGTTATTAATATTTCCACAAGTGACAAACGAAAACAGACATAACTTAAAGGGAGGGATTATAACCAACAACCTATTGATTGATACCAGTATTACCTCAAAGTAGAAGAATACAACTACACACTTATATTAGAATAATATTGTATGTATGGACAGAAGATCTACTGTGTTATTGGACTGTTGTAAATGATTCTTTTGATTTCACTTTTGATTGTCAGTCCTGGTTCAAAATAAATTAGAATTAGGATAATAAATTGTAAAAAATTCTATTTACACAAATTTCCACCACTGTCTTAATTAAGATAGCCTTTTAAAGTGTCGTTTGTATGTTATTGTTGTAATACTGTTGGTTGTTGTGGATAATAAACTATTTGTTTGTATGTTAGTTGGTTATTGCACACTACACTCTACATTCATAACCCTAGACACTACACGAAGTCATTATAATAATAATATAGATTAATTTTGAATGAGATCAAAAGGGTGGTAGCGGAAAGGTACTCTGAAAAGTTTACAATACTATTTGTTAAATTCAGAGACCTTCATAGCTGATCTCATTCAATACAATAATAATACATAACAATAATTGATAACATCAAAACCCACCACAATGACTTGTCCACGGAGTAGCAGATTCTTAACTCCTAACAGCAAATGACGTAATGTCCATAGAGTAGCAGATTGTTAACCCCTAACATCTAATGACGTATTCTCAATAGAGCAGCAGACTTTTAACCCCTAACATCAAATGACGTAATGTCCATAGAGTAGCAGATTGTTAACCCCTAACATCTAATGACGTATTCTCAATAGAGCAGCAGATTTTTAACTCCTAACATCAAATGACGTATTGTCCACGGAGTAGCAGATTATTAACTCCTAACGTCTAATGACGTAATGTCCACGGAGTAGCAGATTGTTAACTCCTAACATCAAATGACGTATTGTCCATGGTGTAGCAGACAGTCAACTCCTAACATCAAAGGACTTGTCCACGAAGTAGCAGATTATTAACTCCTAACATCGAATTTCGTAATGTCCACGGAGTTGCAGATTGATAACGCCTATTTACAAATGACGTAATGTCCACGGAGTAGCATATTCTTAACTCCTAACAGCAAATGACGTAATGTCCATTGATAAGCAGACTTTTAACTATTAACATCAAATAACTTGTCCACGGAGTAGGAGATAGTTAACTTCTAACATCAAATGACGTAATGTCTATGGAGTAGCAGATTGTTAACTCCTAACATCAACATACGTAATGTAAATGGAGTACCAGATTGTTAACCCCTAACATCTAATGACGTAATGTCCATCGAGAAGCAGACTTTTAACTCCTAACATCAAATGACTTGTCCACGGAGTAGCAGATAGTTAACTCCTAACATCAAATGACGTAATGTCCATGGAGTAGCAGACTGTTAACTCCTAACATCTAATGACGTAATGTCCACGGAGTAGCAAATTGATAACTCCTATTTACAAATGACGTGATTTCCACGGTGTAGCATATTGTTAACTCCTAACATCAAATGACGTAATGTCCATTGATAAGCAGACTTTTAACTATTAACATCAAATAACTTGTCCACGGAGTAGGAGATAGTTAACTTCTAACATCAAATGACGTAATGTCTATGGAGTAGCAGATTGTTAACTCCTAACATGTATTGACGTAATGTTCATGGAGTAGCAAATTGTTAACTCCTAACATCAAATGACTTGTTCACGGAGAAGCAGAATGTTAACTCGTAACATTAAAAGACGCAATGTCCACGGAGTAGCAGATTGTTAACTCATAACATCAAATGACTTTCCACGGAGTTGCAGATTGTTAACTCCTAACATCAAATGACTTGTCCAAGGAGCAGTAAATTGTTAACTCCTAACATCAAATGATATATCGACCATGGTTCTGTAGATTGTTAACTCCTAACATCAAATGACGTAATGTCCGTGGAGTAGCAGATTCCTAACTCCTAACATCTAATGACGCAATGCCCATGGTGTAGCACATTGTTAACTTCTAACATCAAATGGCGCATGTTCATGTAGTAGCAAATTGTTAACTCCTAACATCTAATGACGTAATGTTAACGGAGTAGCAGATTGTTAACTCCAAACATTACATGACGTAATGTCCATGGTGTAGCAGCTTGTTAACTCCTAACTTCAAATGACTTGTCCACGGAGTATCAAATTGTTAACTTCTTCCATAAAATGACATGTCCACGGTTAACAGATGGTTCTCCTAACATCAAATGACGTAATGCTCACGGAGTAGCAGATCGTTAACTCCTAACATCTAATGACTTGTCCTCATAACATCATACCAAGGAATATATTATCATTATTTCCCCTTGTTACTCCTAATGGAGCATGGAGTACCTATTGTAGCTGGTCTACATGTTGGAAGCCTAGACCACATCAATGTCCTCTTGTGGTTGATGTTTCTATAGCGATGTGTCTTACATGATAAGGTTATTAGACGTATGTATAATCTCATTTACTCAGCCCTGTCGGTATGAATGAGAGCTCCCCCCCCCCTCCACCCCCCGGACGTACACACAGATCTACGATTTTCAGTCACAATACACTTTTTATATGTCTCATGTATCCACGACTGCTGTATTTATCACAATCTATCTCCTCTCGTGACTTGACATTTGTTCATGACTATACTGACATTATCACATCATGTAAAACAAATTGCTACATACACCACATCTGTATCAGCACGTGAATGTTTGGTGAAGGCTAGTTGGAAGGGGATTGGCTGTATTTGTATTGCTAAGTTCCATAATGTTCAAAGAGGACAATGATTATGATAATAATGAAAGCGATATTTTCAATTTTCTAATGATATCATTATCTTTTCCCTGACAACGAACATGTCATCAATATAAACAAAATGTTAGCATGTTTAATGAGGGGATACAAGGTTAGATGTTCATGTTTTACCTTGAAGACTCACTTCTAGCATCATCAAGACAGTGACTTGCAGTACAACAACCAACATCTCTATTCTTGAACGCTTTGGTCTATATGAAAGAAAGATGGACGCAAAATGACTCTCTCTCTCTCTCTCTCTCTCTCTCTCATTTCTATTTCTTTCTTTCTCTCTTTCTCTTTCTTTCTCTCTCTCTGTCTTTCTTTCTCTCTCTAACTCTCTCACTCTCTCTCTGTCTTTCTTTCTCTCTCTAACTCTCTCACTCTCTCTCTACCTTTTCTTTGTTCACAAATTTCTCAGCTTCTGCCTTCAACAGTAAAGAGTATGAAAGAGAGACCACCAGAAACACAGAGTAGAACGGCAAAAGAGGGATCTTAGCAACTGACAACATCACGGGCAGAGTTTAAAGATATTCCAAAGCAGAAACTGGCAAACAGTGAAAATTGTGTTCCACGCTGAACAAAGATGCATACAGATTATACAGCAGGCATCTGTGTAGGCAAGGGCCCAAAATGGACGAGAAAAGCAATTAAACTATAACTACAAAATAAATCGTAGAAAGCATGTACTGATGTTTAGCTACAAGGACCAAAGCAGGTGGATCCCAAAGAGGGTCAAAATAGTTGCTCAGGGCAGCTGTATGATCCTTATCATCATCTTTACCATCATCTTTACCATCATCCTTACCATCATTGTCAACGTGGCTTTCATGATCACTAACCTTCACCTTCCCAAGAAACATTGACCTAAAGCAAACGCATGCCACATCTTCCTTTACCTCCACCACAAGGACTGGCAAGTAAATCTATCACCCTATTTCATCAATACTCCATTACAAGGACTGGCAAGTAAATCTATCACCCCGTGTCATCAATATTCCACCACAAGGACTGTCAAGTAAATCTATCACCCCGTGTCATCAATATTCCACCACACGGTCTGGCAAGTAAATCTATCACCCTATTTCATCAATATTACACCACACGGACTGGCAAGTAAATCTATCACCCCGTGTCATCAATATTCCACCACACGGAAAGGCAAGTAAATATATCACCCTTTTCATCAATATTCCACCATACGGACTGGCAAGTAAATCTATCACCCCGTGTCATCAATATTCCACCACACGGACTGGCAAGTAAATCTATCACTCTATTTCATCAATATTCCACCACAAGGACTGGCAAGTAAATCTATCACCCCGTTTCATCAATATTCCACCACAAGGACTGTCAAGTAAATCTATCACCCTATTTCATCAATATTCCACCACACGGACTGGCAAGTAAATCTATCACCCCGTTTCATCAATACTCCACTACAAGGACTGGCAAGTAAATCTATCACCCCGTTTCATCAATAAATATCATATCGACGTCCAGCCTATTCTTCATATCAGTTATTCCGCTGTGACTTGTGTGGTTCTTGTCGTCAGAACCAACTGTCATTGTTTTAAATTCGTATCCTACTATTCTTTGCAAGCAGCCATTTAGGAAATTGTGTAACTTCATTTTTGTTGTTCTCCATGTTTTAGAGCCATACAATAGAACTGATTAGGCATTTGAGTTAAAGATTCCAATGTATTGTGTTGAACATTTGTTTTTCTATTAAAGTCCAACATATTTCCCAATATAAAGATATCTATTTTCTGTATTTATGTTTATATTATCTGTCATCCGTTCTCTTTCTTCTTCTTCGTACACTCCTAGACGTCAACTTGAGTATTTTCAAAGAAAGTAGTGGTCTGCTTGAGGCTATTTGTATCTTCATAGAAGTGTCCAGGAATGGGCGTGGTAACGGCCATATGTGTTCTCTCTGTTGGGCATCTTTGAATCAGATGTTCAGCAATCATTTTATCTATTCCACAGTTAACTCTATCATCCACGTTTGTCTAAATCTGATGCCAAGATAGATGAATCATTCTACATCTTCTAAGGGAGTTTGTTCGAGTGTAATGGTATTATGTATTACTAGATCTTATTTAGATCTTTAGTGTCCAAAGACCGGTAAGTCCTCAGTAATTCTACTCTCATCGTCTAGGTGCACAGTTGCTCAAGGCACAATTTCACATGCACCTTCATACACTCACTTCCGACCATTGCCATCTAGGCATCACCAAAAAAAATGATGCTTCGATGACGGGTCATTAGTGCAACCCGCAACACCTAACACCGGTAATTTACCATGGGCAGTCCAGCCTATTAATGACGCAATCACTTCTGTTGTTCCCCTATTACACAGTACAGGAGACTTACACAAGACAAAGACCTTAATACTGTGTCTAGTAAATGATAGAAGACTAAGAACAGTAAAGCGTTATATGCGCTGTTTAACAAGTCAATAAACGACATGCTTTGAAGGCCAGCAGGAATGAGTGAAAATCACGTGACATATATGAGTATCTCAATGTTTTTCAATTTATAAAATACACATTATATCATTCTGTCTTTGTTCATGACCAAAAAAGGAACAACAGACTATGAAACTGAGAAATGTGTGTTTGAAAACATAATAGTGTGTGCACTGCGACTATTGACAAGTGAAGAAGCACTGTACACGAGCTCAGGGAGAAGAGGACAGGCTGAGAAAGACGACAACGATCGTAACAAAGTTTATGTTCACACAGTTAATAAGTATGGAAGAAAAGAAACAAGGAACCGAACGAATGACCTAACCTATTGTTTAGGGGTGTGCTCCACTTCCATTAGTCAAAATGTCGGAAGGAAATAACAAACAAAGTCAAATCAAGCTATGACGTCGTAAAAAATGAATGATTATTGTCTTCTGTTAGAGATTACCACGACGCATGAAGTCATCAAAAGTTGCCCATAGGCACATGGAATATATATTCCAATAAGGAAAATAGCAAAAGTATTTATTAACACAAAATATACACCTTCTTCTTCTTTATTTTCTTCATATACTCTCAGACGTCTACTTGGATGTTTTCAGTGGTCAGCTTGAGGCTTTTTGTTTCTCCGTAGAGCTGTTCCACGAATAGTAATGGCGACGGCCATATGCGTTTTCTCTGTTCCTCATATGTTGGGCACCTTTGAAGCAGATGCTCATCAGTAATGTTATCAGTTCCACAGTTACACTCATCAGTAATGTTATCAGTTCCACAGTTACACTCATCGGTAGTTCCTATCGTTAGCTTGTTTAATAGATTGTATCCCAATCTGTTGTGGCCAGTGAGGAGTCTGAAGATTACCACTTGTTCTCTTCTGTTTGGCTGATAGTTTGCATCATCTTGTATGTGACCTGAATGCTATGCATCCCATTTGTTTCTGTATCTGATTCTGATAAAACTCGATACGTTCTCAAAAGTCGTTCTTGCATCACACTCAAGTACCTTTCCACTTTCCTTGGCTAATCTGTCAGCTTCTTTACTGTGGGTTAAGTCACAATGAGATGGGGTCCATTGGATCACTACTCTTTTGAATCGTTGATATGGTTCAACTCACAGGCATGAGAGGAAGTTAAGTCCACCGTAATAGAGGTGAGGGTAACCTCACAGTTATCACTAAGGGCGCCAGCTAGCCACAACGCGAAAAGGGTGCAGTTTCTTAAGTATGCCCGTGCTGGTTTCAACAGAATGTCATGCAAGACTTCTGCCATACATTCTCGTTGTGCGCCACGGATAACAGCCCCTTTCGGGATCTGAACTAAACAGGCAGAGGATCTTGGAGTCAGTGGATCCATAAAGATGTGATGTGCAGAACTCACCGATGAGTGATATATGCTGTGACACCCATCAATCTACTCCCAAAACGTGGGTAAAATGATGACTGAGTCATCAGTGAATGACCCCAAGTGTAAGATGGACCAATGTGCCGAGAGACGGACTGGCTGTTGAGTGAGCAGTTGTGAACATTGGCTGTCTGTAGGGTGAGCGGGGCGGCACCAGACAGATGGACTTTGTAAGAACAACCCTTGTCTTTGCCCTGGTATGGTGGCTCTTCCAGGGTGACCGAATATTTCCACCATTTATTGCAAATACACATGCATGGAGGCAGATCTGGAGTCATCCTTATATGATCACCAGCTATGTACAATACTACAATATACGTACGTGGACATAAACCTATGTCTGTGAGGTTAATCACATCCTCATTGACCCTTAAAATCATCCACACACTTCAAGGGATTCCCCCTGTGGGGAAATGTGTTGAGAACCCAGTATAGCGTAGTCCTGAACCAATATCTAATGGCAATTAACGAGAGCCTACCTGGCCTACCTATATCAAAATATGTCAACAAATGTTTCGACCAATCGCTGCACGAGCTGAAAACCCGTCGCAGGAACTGTAGGCTGCAGGATAGCTAGATGAAATTTGTGCAAACGTGAATGTGTATTTGTGACTTCAGGTCAAAAGATAGGGTATGTCCCTCGGAACAGTGAGCACAGTAAGATAACAGGAATCATAAGCTTTCATTAGATACATGGAAATTACTAGTGGTTAATGGAAGTGATTTGGTGTGTAAATCTATTTGTGTGATTCGTAGAAGGAAAGCTGTTTTGTGCTGTATAAATTATGTTCGATTTACAAGCTAAGGCCGGACGGGATGAGGGTTGTTAGTTTCAGAAGCTTTTAAAGCCTTTTCTGATTGCTGGACTGGACAATAATATCAGAAATAAGTAAAAAAAGGAAAGATTGTAATTTAATGTATTGTTTGAGTAGGCCAATACACTCTACACTCACCATAAGGACTATGCAGTTTTAATGATGTCAATCAAGGACATATTAGGAAAGTGTGTGTGTTCTAATGTTGTGTTATATTATTGCATAAACCTATTTGTCACTGACTGAGTCTACCTTTCCTGTGTTACCATCACTTATTCTGAACTGCCTCACTAATCTACGATCTGGGTATGAGGATTTTAGAGTCAGATGTTTTGTGGGACCTATTACATTTCAGGTCAGAGGTATCCTGTCACTCATCGTGTTAGCAGCGACGAACATTGGTGTTGTACCTATCGGTGTAGGATTTGAACAAACACCCCGTACCTACATCAGTTTGAAGAGTGGGGACCAACAGTATTGGGCTTCTCCATCTTATATTCCTGCTTCAAGTTAAAAGGCGGAAGAGAAGACGTTAAGTCCCATTAGACAAGACTGACTCGCAGAGCATTGGCGTACCACACCCGGTCTAACTTTGTAGTGACGAAAAAAAGTGATCTCAGTAACATTGTAGACAGAGTGACAGTTTTCAAAAGCTACATAACACATAAATATTTTGAATTCAAGTGATCTCAGTAACATTGTATTCAGTGTGACATTTTCAAAAGCTACATAACAGAAATATTTTGAATTCAAGTGATCTCAGTAACATTGTAGTCAGAGTGACAGTTTTCAAAAGCTACATAACATAGAAATACTTTGAAGGTAAATTCAAGTGATCTCAGTAACTGTGAAGTCATTATGAAATTTCAATATCTGCCACCTTACTACTGAAGATAAATTCAAGTACCATCATTAACATTGGTTACAGAGTGATTAGTTGAACTAAGACTATTTTCATAACCAGGGAGCCTTAGCATCAAGGAAAAGACTTTATTTTTAGTGATTGACCTTTAATTGGAGTACATAAAAGCAACATCATCAGTGTGTTTTTTTTTTAATTTTAAGTTTTGTGTTTACACAAACAAAACTAAGAAGATGACTGTACATAAATAACAATTGAGAAGATGTAGTGCACTGTTTTGATTACTTTATGTCAGCTTTGAATTCATTTTACTTTGAATTTAATTAATTCCCCTAGATACTATAACGACCCATAGGTATAATTTTGAGAGTGGCACCTGTCATAAGAGGTTTTGATGTTACTAAATGTATAGGCTATCCTGAACAAATAGGTGTATCAGAGGATACCAGGATAGTGCCAGATAAGAGACTGGTCTTAAAAGTAATACCCCCTTCTCTGAAAAGAGCAAGGGTGTAAAGACAATCAAGATGAGGTCAAGCTATGTAAGTTCTCAAAGTAGATGATGATGATCTCTGAGTCCCTATCCGCTGCTTCTAATGATCCCAAATGATTTAGCAACGGGTCTAGGGGAAATGTATTTACTTTATTTAATGATTAATTTCAAACAGAACTTCAACTTAATAAAAATTAATTAAGCAAGGCTGTATGAAAGTGTATGTACAATTTAATTTTCCTGAACCTCAATCTTTTGGGTCAGGAATTATCAAACTCAAGAAAGGTTATTTACATAATGAAATAAATAATTTGGAAACTCTGTTCCATTTCTTTTAAAGGGTCACTGGAATGACTACACGTTCTGTTACTGTTCTTAATATTTATACTGCTACCAATCTTACACTGCAAGGTCTACTACTTTCATCATCCCACAGTGGTTATGTTTTATTGGGTGAATGAGGTAGGATGAATCGCCATTGCCTTTCTAAAGGACTTATCTTCAGAATGTTGCTGCTTCAGTTCTTTGAATAGTAGTCAGGATCACCAACTCTGTGACTCCTGGCTGAGAAGATGGGGTCTATCTCTAGTCTTTAGATGGAGCTCTCAACTCCCACACGCTCTTCTTCTCAAGAAATTGCAGCCACGAGGTAAATTCGTGATATAACCTGGAATAGAAGGACAATCAATTCCCTGTAGAGATCTGCCTCAATTAATTCGCCCCTAACAATATTAAAACTTACCATGGTCAGGCATTTGTGCTAACAAGTTGCACAAGACCTTGAATACCGTTGTCTATCATCAGTTTTCATGCCATAACCCTTTCTCTGGGTTCATCAAGGCTTGGGTACCTTGTCCATGTTTGGCTTCCATATAATAATCATGGCAAGTACAATACAGCATGTGACCTGTTGATTACTTCATTCTTACCTTCCCTAGATGTTTATTACATGATCTATGAACAGGGTGTCACTCCAGAAGAAAATACTAAATTAAATCGCTTCTAACACTCACTGTCGTAAATTTGCAAACACTATACACCAATTTTTCAAGTCGAACAAGTCTGCTACTACACACATTCCTACGTAGGTCAGCGTGACCCAACACATCTCATCGTCAGTTACATTTTCGAACAAATATGGCCCACATAGCCTTTTTACTTTACAGGTCAATTCTTTAACAAAGTATGCAAATAAAATTATCAATCTTACCCTCAGGTAAATAAGTTCACACACACTCAAGCTGACTGGCTGTAAAAGGTTTCTTAGCCCGCGCTACCAGTCCAACCGGCAAAGGCTTGGTCTACAGTCTTTTTGTATACGTCACCTCAGTGTGATTTTTATGATTTCAATGGGGAAAAACTAATAAAGTCTGTTACTATTTATAGCAATACACCCGGCCAATCAGAGAGAAGTCTAAAAGTTAATTTTTGATTCTAGTATTTATGCGATTCTAAGTGTGTCTGTATGATCTGACTAAATTTGAACATTTTATATTTCAGTTACATGTAGACCGATTTTAATTATCAAAAGTGATAATTAAACGGCCAGTTTTTCTCTATCGTTCTATATAGTTTTCCTTTAGTTATTCCTTTGCATTTAAATGTGTTTAATTTTTTTGTAATTAAATTAGCACTTACCCTGATGTGTAAATCTCACTAAATTAAATTTTCTACTACCATGAAACAAATTTTTATGAGGGAATCTTTATGTGTATATGTTAAGCAATATCAGCGCTATAATTTGAGATATCCCTTTCATTTTAAGTATCTTTAGTTATTAAGAAATAAATTATCTACTTTCGGTCAAAAACACAAAATAGGCATTTATTTCGCGTCAACCAAAATTTTCTTACCACTACAAAATATGGAAATGATTTGATTGGTTGTTAAATTTTGTACTATGCTCTTCGATAATTTTTGGCGTGGGCGGTAACTTTTTACTTGTTTCTTATAAAAATTCAAATATACTAGATAAATTGTTGGCGGTAAATTTGACTTGCCCCTCAACCTTATTGTCTTATTCTTCATAAATTAAGGAACCTCTCGCGACACCCAGCATCGCACACTAAGCTTGGAGAAGTCACTTGAGCCCCAGGCATATTTCTTTGGCTTTGACTTGGTTGACTGCGTGCAGAAGAATCTCATTTTGGACCCAATGATAGGCATGGAAAGCTGAGAAGTGGCGCTGTGCAGGACGTGACAATTTCTTGGGAGAGCCCAGAACCAGAACACAGTATTTTAGTTCTGCATAGTTGGAGAGCCCTCTTGGATGGCGGGGAATGCAGTTTATGCCACGCACGTCCTATTTCTAGCTTGGGACCAGATGTGGCGATCCTTTAAATGCAAGTCAAACTGGAAAAACTAGAGCTCAAGACTTTAACTCAACACGTTTCGGAATGGCAGAAAAGACGCAGGAAAAGCCTAGATCTACAGTGTAGATAATACCAAGAAGTCTTCAAGTTGGTATTGGCTGCTAAAGAGCGAGAAGCTCAGGAACTCTAGTTAAACAACATTGCAAATACATCATAAGAATTTTAACTTTCCAGAATCATCGCGGGAGCTACATCTACGGAAACCGTGCTCTGTCGTCGATACCGATACATGCAGCAAATGAAATGAGGAAATATAAATGCAAAAGGAGAAGTAGTGGAGACAAAAGGAGAGAAAGAAAAAGAAGGGCAAGAAAGAGAAAGTTCGGAAAGAAAGCTGATTTCTTCTCGATGAAATATGTGCGTATATGATACTGGAATTGTCGAAGTTCCAGTCAATGTGCAGCCATTATACAAACAATCATCTACAATTTCAATATCCTCATGACCTAGGAGACAAATTTAAAAGCCAATGATGTTATCAGTTGCCCAGGCTACAGATGTTATTCCATTCCATGTGGGCCTGGTAGACAAGGGCAAGCTATATATGTAAAACATAAGCTCTCTCATACGTGGCTGGATACAAGTTCCCAAACTATTGAGGAAGCGGAATTGCAGGGGATTGATGTGAATATGGGCGGTCAGGAGTGGCGAGTCTACAATTTGTATGCTCATGTCAACCATTTAAAGCAGAGAGTGATTTGAATTTTCTGGCGGAATTCTCTGAAGATTCTAACATAAGGTGTTTTATAGCTGGCGATTTCAATGCTAGATCCAAGGAGTGGGGGAACATCACGGAAAATAGGCAGGGTTTAGCTTTGAGCCGGGCATTTCTTAACACGAACCTTGCCATTCTGAATGATGGACGCCCAACTAGACTTGCAACTAAACCTGGGGATAGAAATGGTGTCATAGATCTGGCATTCATCTAGTGCTGCCAGTACCATAGCACGTTGGGATGTATTTGTTGCACAGGAAAGTAATCACCTAACTTGCTCATACTCATTGCAAAGGGTATGACAACTAGACACAGGAAACCTAACCAGACCTTCAAGTATCCTACAGGCTCACTCGACTTCAAGTATCCTACAGGCTCACTCGACTTCAAGTATCCTACAGGCCGACTCGACTTCAAGTATCCTACAAGCCCACTCGACCAAGCATCCTACAGGCTCACTCGACTTCAAGTATCCTACAGGCCCACACGACTTCAAGTATCCTACAGGCCCACTCAATTCAAGTATCCTACAGGCCCACCCCACTTCAAGTTAACCTACAAGCCCACTCGACTTCAAGTATCCTAGAGGCCCACTCGACTTCAAGTATCCTAAAGTCTCACTCGACTTCAAGTATCTTACAGGCCCACTCCACTTCAAGTATCCTACAGGCCCACTTCACTTCAAGTATCCTACAGGCCCTCTCCACTTCA
Organism: Oreohelix idahoensis; assembly: GCA_024509875.1. Lineage (NCBI taxonomy): Eukaryota > Metazoa > Mollusca > Gastropoda > Stylommatophora > Oreohelicidae > Oreohelix > Oreohelix idahoensis. The sequence continues at coordinate 21,584 of JAMPIV010020614.1, forward strand.
AGTATCCTACAAGCCCAATCGACTTCAAGTATCCTACAGGCCCACTCTACTTCAAGTATCCTACAGGCCCACTCCACTTCAAGTATCCTACAAGCCCATTCGACTTCAAGTATCCTACAGGCCCACTCGACTTTAAGTATCCTACAGGCCCACTCCACTTCAAGTATCCTACAGGCCCTCTCCACTTCAAGTATCCTACAAGCCCACTCGACTTCAAGTATCCTACAGGCCCACTCTACTTCAAGTATCCTACAGGCCCACTCCACTACAAATATTCTACAAGCCCATTCGACTTCAAGTATCCTACGGGCCCACTCCACTTCAAGTATCCTACAGGCCCACTCCACTTCAAGTATCCTACAAGCCCACTCGACTTCAAGTAACCTACAGGCCAACTCGACTTCAAGTATCCTAAACTCTCACTCGACTTCACGTATCCTACAAGCCCACTCGACTTCAAGTATCCTACAGGCCCACTCCACTTCAAGTATCCTACAGGCCCACTCCACTTCAAGTATCCTACAGGCCCACTCCACTTCAAGTATCCTACAGGCCCACTCCACTTCAAGTATCCTACAAGCCCACTCCACTGTAATAATCATTTACACACATTGCGTCAAAATGCCATAGAAAAGACAGCGAGAACACCTTATACCCAACCTTCCTGGTGGAATACAACAGTGCAGGAAGCATGGATTGAGCAACAAAGGAATGGCGTAAAGCACGAAACAGGAGAATAATGAATGAGGAGTAAATCTGCTAAATTTTATGGATACATTATAAGGCATACGGATTTGTACAAGACATATACATATCCACATACACACACACATATAGACATTATTTTCATTTTCATTCTATTGACATACCTTAATTGTTGTCTTTTTTCGCCAGTCTACCTATTGTTCAAATATCTGATTGGCCGGTGTATGTGTTATCGTTGTCTAACTAAAGTGAGCCAGAGCTAGCTGACATTCCTTCACTCAAGCTAGTAGTGCTTCTGCTTTCATTGTTCTCGTCTCTTTTTCTATGTGCCTTGAGCCAGATAAGAACTGTGCACGCGATTATGAGAAGTACTGGCAGCGGAAGTGGTAATATATATTCAAACGGAAAATCTGGCTTTGGACCTGTTGAATATAAAAATATATATGATGCATCTAATTATCTGTCTGCCTGCCTACCTGCCTGTCTAGCTGCCTGTCTACCTTTTTGAATATATCAAGATACAGTAAATCGTGTCCAAGGATTTTAGAGAAATCTATTGCAGTGTACATTTTATCATGTGTTTGCAATTTTGTATTAACCTTTGTATACTAATTTGTTTGCTTCTTACTGCTATTCGTCTTATGTACAGTACCTCTCATTCCTACTTCCACGATTCTATTTTGACTACTGACTATTATCATGTCTGATGGCAAAATCTCTAATTAAAATATAGACAATATAAGTAATTCCTAGCTTAAACTGTCGGGCTTAAAACTGGTCATTTAAACATTTACCACCTGCGAGGTAAGCTTTCTAAAGTCTTTATCTCTCTCCAGCAAATTTTTCACATATTCTGTTTCTCTGAAACCCGTCTCAATGACAACATTACAGATGAAGAAATTAGAATTAATGGATTCACCACCATTCGCAGTGAATCTAATAGACAATGTGGAACATGGCTAGTCATATACATATCAACATCTCTTCAGTACAAACGCCGTGATGATCTAGAACATACTGACATTGACTATCCAGGAAAGAATAGGCCATCATTTTTCGGCTACTCACTGGACACAGCAGATTGAGATACCATCTATACCACAAATACAAGATTGGTGCAACAGATCTCTGCACCTGCGGTACCAGCCCGATGACGGTCGAACACCTCCTGCAGTACTGCCCAACCTACAGTAATGAACGGAGTAGCATCTGGCAACAACCCACTTCTGTCAACGAAAAACTGTTTGGAGATGTCGGGAACCTTGAGTTGACTACTGCCTTTATTAGAGTCATAAATGTGGAAGTCTGAAGGCGAACGAGGAAGAAGAAGAAGAAGAATGTATATGGCTTGAAATAAAACTCCCCAACCTGACCCATGTTTTAATTGGTTACCCGTCCTGAAACCCTAGCTCTACTACTGAATGGTTTGACACATCCTCACGAATGATGGACAATGGTTAGGCTTCTTCGAAGGAAATTATTCTACTAGGGGATTTCAATATTGACCTTCACAAACCGAACAAGACGTGGGATAATATCACCATCTCTTACAACCTCACACAGTTAGTCAACCAACCCACTAGATTAACAGACTCATCATCTACACTAATTGATCATATATATATATATATATATATATATATATATATATATATATATATATATATATATATATATATATATATATACAACATGCCCATACACCATTATAGAATGTACAGTCATATAGACAGCAATAAATGACCACTATCTTATTCGCTGTACCTGGACGAGGAAGGGGTTTAAAGCACATTAAACGGAACACATCTCAGTCCACTACAGAAATTTCAAAAACTTTAATCTTCAGTTATTCCTACAAGACCTACAAATAGCCCCTCTCTCATACGTGTACCAACGTCCCCATCCAGAAGAAGCCATAACTTTCTGAACACAAACTTTCTACAACGTATTCGACAAACATGTTCCTATAAAGCAGGTCCGTGTAAAAACAACAGAAAACCCCCATGGATAACCAATGAAATACAATCAACAATGAGAGAGCGTGACGAATCTTAAAGATCTTATCAGATATAGGATGCTTAGAAACAAAGTACAATACATCATTCGTACATTTCAGGAAGATGATTCAGGACAAAGCAAACGGTATAGATATCTGAGCAGCCAATTGAACACTAACACACCAATCACAGACGTTAAAACCTTTAAAAAAAGCTGCTCCCTAACGACACCTCTATTTTTGTAACCACCTCAAAAACAGAAATTAGCCATCTCAAGACGACACTAAAGTCCATGGACTGCGGACACGAGTAAATTAGCAGCCTTCTGCAACACCGAACATACCATGACAGATATTCCTTTCCTAACAGTACGCAGAGTTCTCAAACATCTCTTGGCATTAAAAAACAACAACTCGTCTGGACTTGATTGTATCAGAAATAAGATTCTACGTTAAGCTGCACCCATCATTTGTGACTCTTTAACCAACGTTTTGCACACAGCTACTTTCCTACAGCATTTAAACCTGCCAAAGTGTATCATCTCTATAAATCTGGCTCACATAGCGATCCCAACAGTTACAGACCAATATCCATCCTATCATTTACATCAAAACCACTAGAGAAACACATTTACAACACCACACTTCAACACGTAGCATCAGACAAAATGGACCTCTTCGCAGATTATTGTACCATCTACAACAGTGACAATGCCTGCGTGGCCCTTGAAATGACTCTTCAAAGCGATGTAGACAATCTCACAAAATTAATCGCATGCCAGTTAACCCAGCAAAAATAAAACCTACGTTAATTACTGCCAAACAGAAATTCCTAAACTTCACGAAAAGACCGCTACAGCTACACGCGGAATCAATACAAATTGAACATGTAACAGAACACAAAGTTCTAGGGTTGACGATTGACCAGCAGTTAACATGGACCTCCCATGTACGGAATTTAACCAAACACTGAGCTCAAAAGACGTACTTGCCAAAAAAACACTTCTTAGACACAGACAATAGACTATTACTGCTCTACACTATGGGATGGTTGCCCTGCTTCCACCGCAAAGAGACTGCACTTCCTGCATAAGAGGGCAGTACGTCCGATCACCGATAATCGCACGTTACCACAGACAAGGATACGAAAAGAACACAAATTACTGTCCCTAAAAAAACGTCTTCTCTACAACAAAGCCAAGCTGTCTCACGTAATTCTATCAAACAATGAAACGATGTACCTACGATCATTGTTTCAAACCACTAGAAGAGAGGAACTACAATTACATCAGTTACTTCTGCCCAAACCTAGGATCTTCCTGTTCAAAGAGAGTCTTATCTACTCTGGAGCCTACTTGTGGAAAAACCTACACGATACTCATTCAACAAAGCACTATACAAACACTGCAGCAACATTGATTATCTACCCCTATAGAAGCAGATATACATTAAAAAAAAAATAAAATGGTATGAAATCAGTTTTACAAGTTAACGGTACACAGTGTCGCATAGAGATTTATGATCAATAAATGTTCTATATTCTTTTCTTTTCTACCCGTGTCCTCTACTTTATTATCGCTCTTTTATCCTTTTCCTGTTTTTCGCATTCGTTCGTTTGCGAATATATATATTTTCCCATTTTAACGTTTAACTGTTTCTTTTCTCTTACTGAGAACGCATTTTATTACGTCAGATGTCAGTCTCTGCAGGAGAGCGAATAGTGCGAAATTCGTCTCGATAGACATGGGATGGCAGACATATCGTCTAACATTTTCATCTGACACGGCGTCCTTCGGCCAGTTTCTCGACCTGAGGTGTGGAAAACGCCAGACATACATCGCCCAGAATAGCCGTATGTCGGAAAAGGCGTTAAGACGCATATTGACAGGTTATGGCAGGCTTCTGAGTTAATGTGAAGTGTTAGGAGAGGGGGAGATACCGGCGCTATTTCGGATTTCGAAATAACGTGGGATGCTTTGTCTTTTTCATATATCCTAGCAAGAGTTTAAACGTGACTTCATTCTGTTCTCCAAATTTGCAGTAGACAGGTTGTTTCGTGCTAAAGAGAATAAGCTGTATAGTGAAGTCTGAGTTTGTTTCGGAAATTTTGCAGAGCTTCTAGAATACCAATAAATATAAGCGTATCATTCTAAGTTTGTGCGATCGCCTGTAGTTCTGTGTGGAGGTGATTACTATAATATTTATTGTGTTGAGTGATCTAGTGATAAATCGCTTATTTCATTTTACTAGTTAGATTTATGTGCAGAAGAAATAAATAGTAAGTCTGTTATATTCGCTAGTCGACATGTTACAGTGGAAAGCAGAATATATTATAATTTCTAGCTTAAACTCATGCAGCTGTAAATGAATTAAATTAAACTGCGAATAATCAGTCGAGAATATTTTAACTAACTTATAACTGCACTGATTCATCATTGAGTATTGACAAAATACGTATGTATTTCTAATTCATGATGACTGATTTTGTGAATATAACTTATTTCACGGGAGATTTAAATGATAAGACAAGCTCTACGCTTGCAGTTTATAATGTAAGATATAACCGAGGAAATAGTATGTATAAGTATTTTAAATGTTGTTTTCTCTTTATTCAGTGAAACTGGGGTGACCCAACTTTGCCAGCGTTGAGTACTGAGTAGTATCTGTGAAGAACATGAACATTTTATTCTTAAAGACTTGGGAATAAAGTAAAACCTGTCTGGCATTGCATTGGCATCCAGAACGACAGAGTACCCATTCCATAAACTTTAAGATTTAAATAAAGTAACGGGCCTATCGCGCCCGATTTAATTCTTCCTGAGAGAAACCTCAAGTACATTTCAGCCCTTGTGGCAAGTAAAATATTACAATCAATAAACATTCCGACGGAGTTGTGACTAGTAGGTGGTGTGACCAAATAAAATCCTATACTGAGAGAAGGCAGTTACCTGACATTCCTAGTTACTAGAAATCTAAGCTATTGACACTTTGCTCGCTGTTAACGTTCGTGCCTGGACAATTTTAATGTGACAGAACCAGATATCCCTAAATAAGAAATACCAAGGAAACGTTCCATGAAGAAGCGAATTCAACCTATCTTTTTGGAGCTGGGGTTCCCTTGGCCAATGTCTAACCCTGGAGATTCTGAATGTGCATGTCCTAAAAATTGTCTGTCCAGAAGTTGCTACCAAAGCTGTAAGTACGAACGAAAGCTAGTGATCACGGCTGACTGAACAGAGTGAATGCAGGACTGAGCGATTCTTTTACTGATGTATTTTGGCACCCATTTTTTGCTGTCTTAAATTTCTTTATGCAAGTGTTGTTGCTAACAATATTTTTCCTTAGGATAAATCAGAGTATCCAAGTCTTTTCATACCTGTAAAGGGAAATCTTAGACTAAATCACATGTATCCGTGACTCTTTGGGGCTACCACCTTTCTTCTAACAGACCTGGGGGCTATACATCGAGAGAAAGGATCATACCAATGGGTCTATCATTCCTGTAGCAATTCATTGACTTTATGACTATTTGTATATGTTTGGTATAATTTTATATGTTGTGATGGAAGTTTAATTTGGTAATTAAACTTCACATTAAACTTCATCAGTGAGGCGGTCAGTTCGTTCCCAAATATCTATATATTTTCATTGTCATAGTTCACGTTTGTGCGTCTATTGCCGTCACTTATGTGTGTGGGTATGTGGTCAGAGACAGAATCTACTATATTTCCTCCACCTCACTCGTGAAATCTATTTCTATTTTTTCACCTCTCACTGAGCTATCGCTTATTTCTATGTCTATTCAGAAGGGACCAAACTAAGTCTTAATCATCTATCACAAATCTTCGACACACAGGAAACACGGGACGTTTCGGGTTTCACCCTTCGTCAGCCACAGTTACAAACAGGTGACAAGGACACGAATTACATACAGGTCAAAGAAAGATACTACAAACGTATACGGTGATGAGAAAGATATACACAAAAGAGCGATACAAGCCTGCTAAAGCATATTGAACAAACGCACAAAATATGAAAATAGAGTAGTGCACAATATAAAATTATCACGAAACGGAAACAGGGAAGCAGCGATGAATTTACTATAGTATATAACAATAAATGAGGAGGGTGCTGTAAAACTGGTAAAGAAACAGATATATAAATTAACAAATAAAATGGTATGAAATCAGTTTTCATACCATTCTATTTTTTAAAATTTATATATTTGTTTCCTTACCAGTTTTACAGCACCCTCCTCATTTATTGTTATACTCTATAGAAGCAGCTTTTGCTTGCCCACATCTCATCCATATGTCAACCTTTCTTTTCCTCTCCCGCTAATTATTGTCTATGTAAATAATATACTACTGGACAAAAGTTAAGGGCCGCCATTCAGTTTAGACAAGGTTTATATAATTCTTCGTGAGCAGGGTCGATTTTCCAAATGTCCGGTAGCTTGAGATCTCTCAAGAAGTCTCTGAATGGTAAAGTGGGATACTGCTAAACATCTTGCAACATGACGAACAGATTGACCATTATGAATCCATGCCATGACTCGACCACGGTCTACAGTGCTGAAACTTCTCCTTGGTGGCATGGCTAAGGCAGTGATCATTTCGACCACTTGTCATACTGATTTATTGCATACCAACGGTGAACACTCTTTACCGATGATCATTTTCCACGTGCATTCAAATTCAACTCACTGTTTCACGTTTTGAACTAGAGGGGCGTGTGGCAAAAACCACGAGTTTTTGCAGCAACAATGGCAATTTTCACGTGCGGGTTAAAGTGACTCAGTTTTTGGACATTAAAAAAAAATTAACCTAGTGCACACAGAAATGTATTCACATTTCTCTGAGCTCAGTTTTAATGACATTTTCACTTGTCTTTACAGTTTGTCAATCAATTATATAAACCTTGTCTAAACTGAATGGTGGCCCTTAACTTTTGTTCAGTAGTATATGTTGTATACCCATGTAGCCCGTCTATTTTGACTGACTGGCTGTCGGCCTGCCTGTCTACCTGCTTGCTGATAAACCTGCCTCCCTGTCTGTCTACTTGCTTCACAGACTATATGCCACCTTGTCTGTCTGCCTGATTGTACGCCTACCTCTCAATTATCCTGAACATGCTAAAAGCAATGACACAAGCTCCAATAACACATTATTACCAGTCATGCATCGCGTTCCACTGAAACCATCTGAGCAAACATGGCATTCACCAGTCTTTTGGTCACAAGTGCCGTTCTCACAGTGCAGAGAACATCTGGTATAACATTTTGATCCATAATACTTCTCACGGCATGCTGGTAGATGAAAAAACAATTAGAAAATTAAGTACACATATATATTTTAACATAAAAAATCAATGTTGAATTAAAATAGATCTGTTTTTGTTTTGTACTTATTTATTGTTGGTGGATAACTCAAAACATGCTAAATTAGATGACTTCATGTCGAGTTAACCCCATATTTACGTATATGCCAAGGCGAGTCATGGTCCTGATAGGCCTGTTTCTCAAATGTTATGATATGTACAGGGCCAGCTTTATTATCAAGCCAGGGTTTTCTGTCCTCTTACGTATCGTCCTCCAGTAAACCCGCCCACACTCACTATTCAACATAATTGGAAGCATATTCCACGAGGTTATAATGCATATGTGTCGCAGGTTGGTATCAATAGAGTATGTCTGAGTTAGAGTATGAATGTGAAATGTGAAATAATTTATATTAAACATATACAGGTGTAGGTAGTATAAATCACACACAACAAATACAAACATTATATATCTGCTGTAGGCCTATTTTCCTACAAGTTTATAGTAAATATATTTACCCTCTAAGATTTAAACAGGCTAGTCCACTTTATTGAAGCAAGAGTTCCCGGTCAATGCATGTGAGCAATAAATCAGTCTGACAGCTTCTCTTCTCCAGTCGGTCGTCTAGCTGGCTTCGTGTTGGTGTCTGCGTGATTTTGAATAAAATCTCGCACGTATATATAGGTATTTGCTGGTAACTTTACTGCTTAAGGAATGCTGTTGATTGGTTCTCGGCGTGGAAAGCTGATTGGCTATATGCGGTTCCGTACCATCCGCCGTACAATCCGTGACCGTGACGAGTCCCAAAAAAACATGGCTTATGCCTGATTTTATTCTTTTTTCCGCCATATTGGGAGACAAGATGGCCGTGACCGAGTACAGAAAAACAGGGCTTATGCCCAATTTTATTCTGTCTCAGAGACTGGTGAACGGTGCTCGTTGTTTGGCTGGGGCATATTTGTATCTCGACATAGTGTATTAACTAAGAAGTGGGTTTACACACACGTTTTACGACAACACGTCTAGACATACATTTACCTCTAAATGGCTAATTATAAGAGGAAATTCGCTGAATTAACTCAGCTGGGGTATGAACGGGCTAAAAACCAGTGCTTAAATCCTTCACACAAGGCGACGGATCAGGTATAAGTTAACCATTGTTCAGCCCAATGCAATATTATTCTCGACTTCGAAAAATATCTTGTGAATTGGGTCTTAGGATAGAAGCGTCATTACCCTTCTATCTACATCTCTGCCAACAGTAATCTTGTGCGAAGTTAGACACCTTTGAAGACCAATTTAGATACTCTTGAGTTTTGGAAATTGCTGGACCACTACTGCAAAGCAGGGGAGGCAATCAGTGAGAATTTTCATCAAGATTGTCATCAACCGTATTTTCGGGCACTGCATATTGCAAACTGCCGCCTTTTCTCCAAATAAGGTCCATCCATCCATATTGGAACACTGTGAACAACATGTTGTGTGTATCTTCACGGACAAGAAGTCTGGATTAACAGAAGAACCGTCGCTCAGTGTAGAATCTTACTAAGCTAGAGCGCGATAAGCGAAAAGTCAATTTGGCATCTTCGCTTTACACAAAAAAATAAATACTGTTTTAACACAGGTCAAGCGATCAAGGTGATTAGTGAGGGAGTAAATATTAGGAACAGCACAAGCACAAAATTAAGATTATATCAGAGCTGTGTGCTTTCTGTGCTTCTCTATGGTGCGGAATGCTGGAGAGTTACAGAGAAGGAAATGTCGAAATTGTCCTCTTTTCACACAACATGCCTAAGAAAAATTCACCGAATCTTTTGGCCGAATACCATCACTAACCAAGATCTGCTTACTCGTAGCAAGCAAGAGGACATGCACACCATCATAGCTGGCAGACGCTGGAACTGGGTTGGTCATGTCCTCAGAAGAGACCCCGATGCCATCACAAGAACAGCTATGCTTTGGACCCCTGAAGGAAAACGAAAAAGAGGCCGACCAAAAACAACCTGGCGGAGGACTGTGGAGGCTGAGATGCAAAGAATGAACCAGAGTTGGGGCACTGTACGAAGGATGGCCACCGACCGAGCAAAGTGGAATCAATTTGTTGTTGCCCTACAAGACGCCACTAGGCGTGATGGCCACTGACTGCTTTGACGGTCGGCGGCTAAGGATCAAAGAAGAAGAAGAAGAAATATTAGGACAAAATATGATAAGAAAACCTTGAACTATGAAAGCGTAAACCTTGAATACATGAAGAATTAGCGCGTAAGGAGAGTGGAAGATATCAATGCCGGAGAGGAGAGAAGACCAGAAAAAAACCGATCGTTTGTCGTGATATATATATATATATATATATATATATATATATATATATATATATATATATATATATATATATATATATATATATATATATATATATATATATATATATATATATATATATATATATATATATATATATATATATATATATATATATATATATATATATATATATATATATATATATATATATATATATATATATATATACTACTAGACAAAAGTTAAGGACCACCATTCAGTTTAGACAAGGTTTATATAATTGATTGGCAAACTGTAAAGACAAGTGAAAATGTCATTAAAACTGAGCTCAGAGATATGTGTATACATTTCTGTGTGCACTAGGTAAATTTTTTTTAAATGTCCAAAAACTGAGTTACTTTAACCCGCACGTGAAAATTGCCATTGTTGCTGCAAAAACTCGTGGTTTTTGCAACACGCCCCACTAGTTCAAAAGGTGAAAAAGTGAGTTGAATTTGAATGCACGTGGAAAATGATCATCGGTAAAGAGTGTTCAACGTTGGTATCAATAAATCAGTATGACAAGTGGTCGAAATGATCACTGCCTTAGCCATGCCACCAAGGAGAAGTCTCAGCACTGTAGACCGTGGTCGAGCCATGGCATGGATTCAGGATTGTCAATCTGTTCGTCATGTTGCAAGACGTTTAGCAGTGTCCCACTCTACCATTCAGAGACTTCTTGAGAGATTTCAAGCACCGGACATTTGGAAAATCGACCCTGCTCACGAAGAATTATATAAACCTTGTCTAAACTGAATGGCGGCCCTTAACTTTTGTCCAGTAGTATATATATATATGTGTGTGGGTGTGTGTGTGTGTGTGTGTGTGTGTGTGTGTGTGTGTGTGTGCGTGTGCGTGTGCGTGTGTGTGTGTCATTATTGTATGTAGTAGAAACATTGACAATGAACATTCAGAGGAAAGAATTTAGGCCTTTAAGATGTGGATATATAAATGAATGGGACACGTTTAATGTAATGTGAAGAACACAAAAATAGGTTCTAGAAAACCTGTGACTGGAAAGAGAATTAATAAAGGAAATTAAAATTAGACAGCTAAAATATGTTGGCCATTTTAAAAAAAATAGACGGATGAGCCGAAAGCGAACGTTCAAGCGGAAGACACAGAATTATGTGAGTATTAAGGACGGAACACTAAAAAAGAATGAACAATTCATGCCGCCACGATGAAGACAAAAAAACAACGTGTGAAATAAAAGTTAACATATTCTTCATCATCATTATAATCAGCATTCTCCTTGTATGCTCCTTACTGTACTCTAGCAGTTTAGGTTTCTATTGGGATGTGTTTGTGCCTTATGCTCAGCTTGACACTTGTCACTATTAAAACTTTGCCTCATGTAGTAGTGATTCTACTCTTTCCTTCTCCTCTCACACACCTTCATGAACTACACGGGGTAATTGATCGAAATAACAATAGTCGACTAAAGTATTACAACATACCTTCACAGTATGGACCTACTCTGGCCCCAATACAGGACAAACATATTCCACTGCGGATGTCACATAACATCTTTGCACACAGCTCTGGGCACCGCTTTGTACATTTTGGCCCATAGCTCCCCGATGGACATTCTAAGAAAAAAAAATGACAACTATTATCTACCACAAACTTGACAATAAGACATTATAACTGATATTGGTACTGTAGCAAGAAACAAAAGAAACCAACAAGATGACGCAAAATGTAACAAAATGATTCCTCCTTAAAGCTGTAGCATTAAACACTAACACACCACTCACATTTTAACAGTACATACAGATTCATCATTCACACTGTAATCATAACAATTATTTAAAATTATATGTATATATATCCCCAGAAATGACGAGACTGACAGACTGGCAAAGGAAAACGGATAGCTATGTCAGCTTGACACGTGCAATGAAGAGGCCAATAGTTTTATCAAGAGCATATACGGGAGCAAATGAGAGGCACAGCATCCAGGTCACACAACAAGGATGCTTACATTACCAGCTCTACAGAAGGAAACAATTGGTAATCTTCTGGCTTCGCAAGATAGGAGCTATAGATACAAGCTAAAGATAGCAGCTACCGATGAGTGTAACTATAGTAACTATAACATTACTGCTAAACATCTATTTCAAAGGTGCCCAACATATGAGGAGCAGAAAAAGAGCGTATGGTCATCATCAGGACCATTTCTGGACACACTCTACGTCAAACCAACATTCTCAAGCTAGCCACTGCTTTCTTTCAACATATTCGAAGAAGAATTTGCCTCAGAAGGGAAACGTACAAGAGGGTACAAATTACAGAGGAATAATGTTACTGTGAGTGCCAGGAAAAATATTAAACACGATCATCCCTGCGAAATTAAAAGAGTCCATAAACAAACAATTGAGAGGTGAACAAGTTTTCGGCATAACAGATCTTGCACATACCAGGTACAAAGATGGAGAATTACTAGTTGAAAAATGCCAGGAATGGAATTGAACGCCATACCTTGAATGTGTGGACTAGGAAAAAGTATGTAACAGTATAGACAGAGAACCACTTTCGAAGTAATCCTGAAGATCATTAACTTAATAATAAAAACGTATGAAGATTTGACATGCATAATTCTTCATGAAGGATATCTTAAAGAACACTTTGGGATAAGACCTTCAATGCGATAGGGATGTTTCTTGTCTCCATTTCCTATATACACATGGAAAAACCAAAGATAATGAGAGTAAATGCAAAAATGGATAACCAGGTGGAATTTAAAGTAACACTACTACAAGTTGTAGAATTATACACATATGGTGGCAACAATATAGACACAGTTGCAGGGACAGACAATGATATGAAGAAAGAATACAAAGAGCCATAGGAGCTTTCATTGCATTTAGAAACATGCGGAGATATAGAGACATCATGTCCAAGACAAAAGTACGAATCTTCTACTCAAATGTCAAGTCAAACCTATTGAATGGTTCAGAAATATAGAGAACAACAAAAAATACAAATTAAAAGCCACAGACATTCATAAGTGCGAGCTTGGATAGAATAGAAGGACTGAGATGCTACGACCAAGTTACCAATGTGGAACTGATGACAAGAACCAGACAAGTGCCAGTGGAACAAGAGATGAGAAGAAGACGATGGCGATGGATAGGACACATACCGAGGGAAACCTGTTGATAGCATTACAAGGCAGTCCTTGTTCTGGAACCCCCAGGGCAAGGGACGCAGGGGTAGACCAAGAAGCACATGCAAAAGTGAGCAGGAAACAGAGGTGAAAATGATGTGGAAAGAACTTGAGATGATGGCACGTGACAGAAGGACTTGGCATGTGTTTTTTGAAGGCCTATGCTGCTTGATGACTTACAAAGTATTTATTGATTGATTGATTGATCGATGTCACAGTGAAAATTAAACTCTACTACTGTCAGACACATCACGAACTAGTTTTGGTTAAAAAAAGAAAAGGAGAAAAGTATGATGTATCTAATTTTTCTTGAATTATATATATATATACGTTTATCGTCAACAGCTAAAACAAGGAGCTAAAAAAAAACCAAACAACAAAAAAGCTTGGGAAAAATAAAACAGGTAAATCGTTCGTCGGTAGATAAAATACACCATACAATGAAACATTATTAATCGATCGAGCGTGCAGAAATGGGCTCTGTAGATTAATTTTGAATTTCCGTGTGAACACATATATATTTAATTTCAAGGATAATCACGCAGGCGTTGTGTTATAACACTATTTAACAAACATTAAGTTCATACTGCCTGTTACGTGCAGTCTTTGATATCTTACAATATAATACATTTGTATGCTTGTTATGTTCGCAAATATTTTGTAAACAAAATAGATACTTTTTAGTGCTTAAGGAAAAGTCATTATTGAGTTACTTCCCTTGAAAGGAGTGTCGTCACTTCGATCGAACTCCGCGGATGAATCCAGTTTTACTGCGATTTATTCTTTGTTTGGGTAGAAATAGGTTGTTCTTGCTTCAGTGTATCTATGGCCTGAATTTATGTGTATTGTTTGTCTAAGTAGGACGAGTCTGTCTTATATCTGTATATCTTTACATATCTAAGTCGAACTATATGGTCTTTTGTCGTTATAAAGGTCAAAGGGCTGTTCGGCGGATGTGTCGCTAGAGAGGTGTGATTTGGCTTCGCCCTGATGATGGGCTGTGTTTTTCTATATCGGCTTGTCGCCGGAAAAAGTGATCTCAGTATTTGTGGGGAAAGTGATAGTCGTCTAGACCTATCGTGTATGCTTTACCCCAGTGTTTATTCTTATTGCCAAGGAATGGCAGAATCATATTTCTGATACCAAGGTAACAAAAGATACTTATTATGAACTCTGGCTAAGCCACCGTTTCTCGATAGACACGATTTGTACGTCTGAGGAAATATTTATCTAGATGAAAACGACATTCATTCCTAGCAGCATTATATCTCGTATGATGAAATCAATTGTATTATGATAGAATCTACAGAGCAACGAGAACATTTAATGAATGATTAACTTTGATTCAGTTGTATCCAAACGTGAGTGACAGCTCACGAGAGAAGCCATCTTGTATTCAAATATTTTATGACTTTCAAGAAGAGAAAAGGGATGCCCCGTATTATCGCTTGATGAGTCCAGAGATCACTGCTACACATGAGAACCCATTACTAGTGGTTCAATATGATTATATGGAGAATATGTGCTGAACATTATTGTAAGGAATCTTCGCTAGACGAGGTTAGGTCTAGAAGCCATCTTGAATGTTGTTTATAATCTGACGTGCTTTGTCAGTAAACTCAGATGATATATATATATGGGCAATACTGAGTGCTTGTCTACTGACAGTCCATTATGCTATTATTCTACATGAGTGCCCATGTATCATTGCAAGACCATTTATCCACTGTACCATGATGTATTATGCCAACCTGTGATTTGTCACTATCTGTGCTGTCGAGTGTGTACGTCCAATTAAACTGTAGCAAAGGTACACAGTCGTTGGTGTCGATGACTTCCAGCCATACATGAGTGTGAGAAAAAGACCATTTGTCAACACCACGAACTCTTCTTATCATTCGCATATTATACTCACAATCTATGTCTACACACCACTGCGTAGGTCGAGTTGACATTCCATACTCAAACCACAAGCAACACGACAACACAGCATTTAACTCTGGTGATGTTCTGGTGAGCTTACATTTATCAAATGATGAGCAAAAAAGAGAGTTATCAAAATAAAGATTTTATCACTGCCATCTTCAGTTCCTTGGTTTCTCAGGAGGCGAAGTAAGAATAGGCCTAATGCGTGACAAGCACGTCGTACATGGCGCCTACTATTTGGTTCTGCAAGTCCCTGGCAGTGTCATCATATCAAGTAAGTTGCTATAGAAACCACAACGGCAAGAGCACATGAGTACTAATTCAAGAGTAAGGGATGTCGTGGTTATTAAGGGGTCTAAAAGGAACAATGACCAACAAGAAAAAAAGAAAGATGAAGAAGATGAAGTATGTGGTATATGAGATGTTCTATAATAAGGAACGTTGTTTAGAACCTGTGCAATCTGGTCCAACGTAGTTGTCCTTACATTCACAAAATCCAGTTTTAAAATCACATAATTTAGCACAGTGCTCAGAGCAATATTTCTTACATTCTTGTCCGTAAGAGCCATTGTCACATTCTGCAAAAAAAAAAAAATATAGCACATTGCAGTTAATAACTATGGCCCACAAATTATCCGAGCACAAAGTGAAAAATGTGAGGTGCTGAGACTATCAAAGACGGAATTCTGTATCACTGTGAAAATGATTTAACGTCATAGTGGTTGTGGCATGATCTCAGTTAATATACCATAGTGGTCCACGAATAATGGCCAGAGATTTAAAGTAAAGATTAACTTTAGAAACAGATAGTGAACCTTTACTCAAGCATTAATTTTGGCAGTTGAAGAAAACGATTATTGTATTCCCTATATAGCGAGCCCAGAAGGCAACAGTAACAAGCTGAACTATCTCCGCTTCTGGAAGATGTTTAGCCTCGCTGCTTTTCTGCGGAATTATTATATGCTAACAAAGGTAATTGACTCTTAGATGATTTGTCCTCAGCAGTAAAGACGTATATCTTTATGTATAAGAACTGAGTTTGTAAGAGTGCAAACATACTCGTAAATTGTCAATCATCCAGACATTCTAAACAAGGTATTCACCCACATACACACACACACACACACACACGCACACACACACACACATATATATATAGATATATATATATATATATATATATATATATATATATATATATATATATATATTATATATATATACTGTTTAAAAAAAGAAACGCAACATTTTTGCAGTGGTAATGGACACCAAATTTCAAACTTGTACCAAAATTTTATTTTACGGAATTAATGTTTCAATCTTGGCATGAAGAAACTTTCAGACTTTAACAATGAAATGATGTTCATTAAATTTGGTTTGGACTTTTATTCTTTGCGACTGAGGCCTCCGTTTCAGTAAGGTGTATAGCCTCCTCTGGCCTCTATCAGAGAACGACATCTCCTTGACATGGATCCGATTAGCCGTTGGATCTGTTGTTGTGGGATGGCTGCCCATTCTTCGTGCAGTGCAAGAGACAACTGTCGGAGATTGGCTTGAGCCACGTCTCGCTGGCGGAGTCGTCTGTCGAGTTTATCCCATAAGTGTTCTATGGGGTTCATGTCTGATGACATGGCTTTCCACGGAATGGTCTGGACGTTGTTGTCAGCGAGGAACTGGGTGGTGAGTTGTGCCACATGAGGTCGAGCGTTATCCTGCTGAAAAATCGGCCCTCGTGCAGCCAGAATTGGAAGGACGTGAGGACGAAGAATTTCAGCGACGTATCGTTGAGCATTCAGGCGTCCTTCAATTTGCACCAGTTCACTTCTTCCTATGAAGTTGATCGCCCCCCCCCCCCACATCAGTACATCTCCACCACCATGTGGAGAAGCCTCATCAACGCTGTTCTGGGCGTAGCGCTCATGGACGCTGCGGTAAACTCTTCTCCGTCTATCGTGTCGCTGGAGCACAAAAAATGATTCATCACTAAACCAAACCCGTCTCCAGTCATTCCCAACGGTTCATTGACGATGCTGGTTCGCCCACTGCAGTCGGTTCTGGCGATGCCGGTCCGTAAGAACAGGACCTCTGTAGGGTCTTCTAGCCCAAAGACCAGAGTCGTGCAGCCGGTTCCTGACCGTTTGATCTGAAATTCGACGAGCTGCTGACATTGACTGGACTGTGGAGGACGCAGATGCAAGTCGATTCCTGAGGTGACGCATCCGTATGAAGTGGTCTTCGGCAGGAGTTGTGACTCTGGGTCTTCCACTGCGCGGCCGGTCTGCCACTGAGCCAGTTTTATTACATCTCCTCCAAAGGCGACTAATGGTGCTTCTAACCACATTAAATTGTCTGGCCACTACACTTTGTGACTGTCCAATCTGTAAACGTCCAATGATGATGAGTCGTTGTTCTGTAGTGAGATGAGCCATACTTGCGCATTGAATTTTAAACTGAATTTATTCAAGGAGCGTCAATCTTTTATAGGCATTCAATAATATGGTCAGAGAGTTTTGTTTTTAGTAAGTTTCACGGCATTCTCATGAACCTGTCACGAGTTATTGTCAAAAATGTTTTGACCTTGACCTCTTTCATGACCTCACGAATCATGAGGTGAGTACAATTCAGGTAACCACGAGAAGTTAATGACCAGGTAGACACAGTCGATAGATTGACTGATGTTCAATCAGCGAATATCTTTTATAAAAAGTAATACCAAAAAAGTTGCGTTTCTTTTTTTGAACAGTATATATATATATAATAACTAGTCTTTCCTCTTCTACCTTCAGATATAGAGGTTTGACAGAGAGAACGCAATACTATCCTATAGCCTTTCGTCTTCTTGGGCTGTTTCTAACCTAGTCCTCGGTCCTTTAGCGATTATGTAATGTTTTCCCAGAGGACACTGGGTTGTCATTAAAGTCTGGATCCATGGCTCTTAGTTTCCTATACTTTTCGTGGTAGCCTATCTTTTCCCATTCTGCCGATACGGCCAAACTATGGTAGTTGGGATTGAACTACTTGGGTCTGCAGGAGCATGGTTTTGAAGCCTTGCTGGTGTCGCATTATGCGATTGGGATTCGATATCTAGGTAATCAAAACAGAGTGAACACCTTCGAAACATGTGTAATGCTAATAGCTCGACCAATGAAATGAGAGCTTGCTACACGGAATGTCCGAGATCGTCTAGGCATAACAATAGGGGAGGAGAGAATCGTAGAAACGTGGATGTTTCCATTAACAGTTGAGAGCAAAACCACGATTTCTTCTGATAAAGATTGTCTAGTTATACAGTACAGAATTGGAGCTTTCTTCTGACACCTGTATCATTGTTGTGTGAGCAGTATTTTTTTTTTTTTTTTTTTTTTTTTTTTTTTTTTTTTTCCCTTAACCAGCGGCACTTGGGCTTTCAGCCCTTCGGCCCAATGACATGTCATTGCGAGGCTGGGGAACCTGAGGACTTTCCTTCCAACCCGGTCAGGAGCTTCGCTCCTTCCCATCCACAGAGGGTTTATCACAGGAGCCGTTCAGGTTATTCAGTCAAATTTCCGGCCGTAAACATTTCTTCAAACGCTGACGCCCGGATTTGAACCATGAACACCTGGTCGCCAGTACAACGCCGAAGCCATTACACCAGCGCGGCTCCCGTGTGAGCAGTATAAGTGGAGCTTTCTTGTGACACCTGTATCATTGTTGTGTGAGCAGTATAAGTGGAGCTTTCTTCTGACGCCTGTATCATTGTTGTGTGAGCAGTATAAGTGGAGCTTTCTTCTGACACCTGTATCATTGTTGTGTGAGCAGTATAAGTGGAGCTTTCTTCTGACACCTGTATCATTGTTGTGTGAGCAGTATAAGTGGAGCTTTCTTCTGACACCTGTATCATTGTTGTGTGAGCAGTATAAGTGGAGCTTTCTTCTGACACCTGTATCATCGTTGTGTGAGCAGTATAAGTGGAGAAAAATTAGAGTTGAAGGCAGTAAAACTTAAGTTATTTGCAGTGTTTCACAGTTTCGGCTACCTTGAAAAGAAGTACAAGGGTCAGAAGTCAGAGAAAGTTAGCTATAACGATAGAACCGGATCGTTTGAGTTGAACTAGCTTTGGATGAAGCAAATCGGTTGGATATTAACTGAGAAAGGCCTAGTTGAAATTTTAGAACTAACACAGTTTGTCTAGGAACGACAGATTCTTGAAGTGTTGGAAGGAACGAGGGATGAAACATAATAGCCCATCAGCGCGGAGTTCACGGATTCACGCAAAATAGCCGGCAAATAGAATAAATACGCTGGTAGTTGGAAGTGGGAGGACACACACTAAATGAGAGAACGCAGAGGACAAAATGAGAGAACGCAGAGGACAAAAGGAGAGAGCTAGTCACGTATTCCTTCACCATTGAGTATTTGTGCTGGCCTGCCTTTGCCAGAAGTAATCCTGTTAGTTAATTCTGAGAAGACCAGGGGGTGAGTAGGGCTACTGTGCCTATTTTGTAAATGCATAATAAATGTAAATATGTCACTTCATTGAACAATCATGCTATGGAATGATCCTGAACTGATTTCTGAACTATCCTTGTCATGTTTAAATGTGTTTATATGCATATATCCTGCTCTATGATTATACTATATATATATATATATATATATATATATATATATATATATATATATATATATATATATATATGGAATTATATAGATTAATCCATCTGTGCGATACGACGTGTATAAGATGTGTTAACAATGGACAGTGTGTACTGATGAAACTTACAGACTCATGTGTAATTCGAGAGGCAAAGCCGCCTTCGGAAATATTAATATACAGTAGAACTCCATTTATCCGAACCCCAATTATCCGAACTTCCAATTATCCGAACACTTTTTCCAGGAAAAAAAAATCAGGCGCCACCAGTCACGTTAGACTACATTTCTGAATATTTTGATGCGGCAAAAATATGTGTGAACAATTTGTAGAGGATGGGATGGGCTAATGGTCGGTCGCTTACGTACAGGAAGGCAGTTAGATCATAAAGTCAGTTAATATCTGGTTTACCAATCCAGTGTACGTGTACATTCTAGGCAGAACACTGGCTAAACAGACAGTTCAACTTAAAATAATTGTGTCTGCTACTACAGCAGAATAATTTTGGTGTACAAGTATTTCTCTGTGCGATATGGCATCTTCCAGTAGACCTAAAGCATATAAAAGGAACCGCAATGTTTTGTCAATTGAAACGAAACAGAAATTATCAAGAGACTAGGAAAAGGTGAAACTGTGTCTACACTTGCGAGGATTTTCAATGTTGGGAAAGCTACCGTCTCTGACATCAAAAGTAACAAGGATAAAATTATGAGTTTTGCATCGAAATTGGATAGTGAAAATGGGTCGAAGAAACGTAAAACCATGAGAAATTGCGAAAGATTTGAAATTGGAAGAGGCTTTGTATACATGGTTTGTGCAAAGAAGAAGCAAAGGGGAACCTATCTCTGGCTCTCTATTGTATGAAAAGGCACTTCAGTTCAACAATCAACTTGACGGTCCTCCTGACCTCAAGGCTAGCCAAGGATGGTTAAGAAACTTTAAATCTCGTCATGGCATACGAGAATTGGAGATTCAAGGGGAATCTTTATGTAGCGATGCAACTACCGCTGAGAATTTTAAAGAAACATTCTTGGCTGTTTTGGAAGAAGAAGGTTATTCACTCGATGATGTGTATAATGCCGATGAGACTGGCTTATACTGGAAATCATTGCCTTAAAAATCACTTGCATCTCAGCGCGAAGCAGCTGCCCCTTGGTTTAAAAAGTGCAAAGAGAGAGTAACAATTTTGGTAGCCGCGAATTGCAGTGGAAGTCTTCGTTTACCGGTGCTAATGATCGGCAAAGCCAAAAAAATCACGTTGTTTAAAGAATGTGACATGTCTCCCATTGTGCTACAAAAGCACAGATGAGTGCTTGGATGAATAGTGAAATATTTCTTGATTGGTATACAAATCAGTTCATCCCAAATGTGAAGAGGTTGAGAGAACAAGAAAAGAAAACTGGAAAATTAATTCTTCTACCGGACAATGCACCATCTCATCCAGAGATGGATACATTGAATGCAGTTGATGCAAATTTTAAAGTAATTTTTCTGCCTCCCAATGTAACAGCACTGATTCAACCAATGGATCAGGGTGTTATAGCAAAGCTTAAAAAGATGTACAAGAAGGAAGTCCTGCGTCGTTTATTGTTGGCTGAAGATGAAGAAAGTGTGGTGGCGTTTTCCAAAAAGCTTAATCTTAAAGACTGCTGCTATATGTTAGCTGATGCTTGGACCACTCTGTCACAAGATAATCTCAACAAGGCTTGGAAAAGATTGCTTGGGAAAAAAGGAGGCAATGAAACTACTGCAGTGGACACAAATGACGATTGTATAAATGAAGTTGTGGAACTGTTTCAAGCAATGCCCGGATTTTCGGACTGTGACAAAGATCATGCACACTTGTGGCTAGAAGATGATAATGATTCTGGTTTTCAGTTTTTGAATGACGAAGAAATGTTGTCTTTTGTGCAAGAAGAAAACCAAATGCATGTAGTGACCGACGATGAAGACTCCTCAGAAGTACATGATGTACTTGTAAATTATGAAGAAAACCCAAAACGTCGACCAAGTCCTGAAGAGGCCTTTATAGCACTAGAAACAGCGATGGCTTGGTACGAGCAAGAAGATGACAGCTGTCCTACACAGCTTCTGCTGTTGAAGAGAATGCGGGACTTTACCAGTATCATAAAGAAGGATAAAAGGGATGGATTTACAGTACAGTTTGACATATTACTTAATAGTTTTACCCACGACCAAATCATTGTATGGAGGAAATCATGGGAAACTATTGATAATTAATATGTTAGCAGAAAATTATGATCACATTGAATTAAAATGATTGATGCTACTATACTATACCTTGTGCATCTGCTAGCACGCTAATCTGAAACTGTCTATCGTCCCAATTTGTGTCATAGAGGGATCTATTCATTATCTCAACCCATAACCCGTCATGGGTCGTAGGGGTGCCATGGTGAAAGCATCAGCAGACAGGGTCCTCCACTGCTCTCTATTCTCAGCAATGCGTACAAGTGTGGAAAAACCGTGTATGTTATCAGCCCAGGATTTTCTTTGCCTTCCTCTTCTCCGTTTACCTTCGACTGTTCCCTGGAGGATCGTTTTCGAAAGGGAGTCATGACGAATTACATGCCCAAACCAGGCAAGCTTTCGACGTTTCACTATTGACAAAAGTGGTTCTTGGTGGCCTGCATAGGTGTTTATCTTCTCTCTAACATAGACATTTGTTTTGTGCTCTTTATAGCAAATGCGCCAAATTCTTCTATAACATTTATGCTCGAAAGCCTGAATCCTTCGCTCCGTATCTGCAGTGCGTGTCCAGCCCTCACACCCATACAAGAGAATATATAATATAAGTGATTTGTATAATTTGTACTTCACAGGAAAACTGATGTTACTTTTCCAGATCACATTCAACCTTGTCATGGCAGCTGAGGCCATCTCAAGTCTTGTCTTAATTTCCTTACTTGATCTTCCATCACTACATATAGTGGACCCGAGATATTTAAAGGTGTTAACTTCTTCTAACGTTTGCCCATTTAACGTAATGTTGGTCGGAACATGTTTCTTATGGCTATTCACCAATATCTTGCTTTTTTCTATATTAATTTCCATCCCATACGTTCTTGTTACTTTCTCCAGTCTAGAGGTAAGGTCTTGAAGTTCTGATTCTGTTCCAGCTATCAGATCAATATCATCAGCAAAACGCATATTACACAGAGGTCGGCCTCCAATCGATATGGTTGATTTATAATCGTAGAGAGCCTCCTGCATAATATGTTCTAGATATATATTAAAGAGCACTGGTGACAGGATACATCTCTGGCGAACTCCTACAGTTGTTTTGAAAAAATTCTCCAATGTCGTTGCTTGCAAAAACTGCACTGCTTGCGTCCTCGTATAGTGCTTCAATGATATCTATGATGTTGGTATCAAAATTGAATTTTCTCATTATTTGCCATAAGCCTTCATGCCAGACTCGATCGAAGGCTTTTGTGAAATCGATGAAGTTATGGTATAAATCATGTTGATGCTGGAGATGTTTTTCGATCAGTAATCTAATATTGAAGATTTGTTCTGAGGTACTTCTTTTTGGTCTAAAGCCAGCATGTTCCTCTGACAAGATTTCTTCTGATTTCTATTTTATTCTGTTCAAAAGTATCCTTAACATCACCTTACTTGGATGACTAATACGGCTAATGGTTCTGTAGTTCTTGCACATTTTTAGATTTCCTTTCTTTGGAAGCGGTATTACTAATGATTGCGTCCATTCTTTTGGCCATTTTTTTGTACTCCATATCTTCTGGCAAATTGTTGTCATGATTTTTACTATATCTGGTCCTCCATATTTCAAGAGCTCTGCTGGGATATTATCCACACCCGGTGACTTCCCTCCTTTCATCGAACATATAGCCTCTTCCACTTCTTTCGTAGTATTGCTGCATTTCCGAGTTCCCTGTTTTCGCACTTAATGTTGTTTAATATGCCTAAGTCAGTGTCAAGTTTACAGTTATATAATTCTTTACAATATTCTGTCCACCTTCTCATTACAGCTGTTTTTTCATTGAGCAGAGCCCCATTGCTATCTTCTATGACAGTTACCCTGGGCTGTTGGGGTTTTGATAGTCTTCTTAATGTGTCAAAAGCTGCCTTGCTGTTACCTTTTATTAGCCCCGTATTAATGGACTCACATTGATCAGCTACCCATTTTTCTTTGGCCTGTTTCATTTTCTTTCTAATATTTTTATTCACCATACTGTATTGCCATGCTGCTTCAGGAACCTCTTTCTTCACCTTCTTCATTTCCCGCCGCGTATCACATAACTTCAGAATGTCATCTGTAACCCATGGTTTGTTTATTTTCTTTCTTTTACCAAATATTTCTGTTGCTGATTCAATGAGCACGTCTTTCATGTTCTTTGTGATTGAGTTGATATCATCCTCCAAAAAGTTGAGAGCTGCGAATTTTCCTCCAACAGTTGCCTCAAAGATTCCCGCGATTTCTGGATCTTTCAATTTGCCTAAATTGAATCTTAACTGAGAACATCTGTTTTGATTATAGTTCTTTTTGAGTTTAAGCTTGAGCGTCATCAATACCATGTCGTGATCACTACCAATGTCGGCGCCAGGAAAAGTCCTAGTCTTGGCTTTATTAATGCTGGACTTGAATCTTTTGGATACAAGAATAAAATCAATTTGGCCATGTATCTCAGTTTTTGGGGCATGCCACGTTGTTCTTCTTGATAACTTATGAGGAAATAGTGTATTTGCAAGGGCTAGTTTATAGTTGCTGGCAAATTCTAGTAGCCT
This sequence comes from Oreohelix idahoensis, assembly GCA_024509875.1. Taxonomy (NCBI): domain Eukaryota; kingdom Metazoa; phylum Mollusca; class Gastropoda; order Stylommatophora; family Oreohelicidae; genus Oreohelix; species Oreohelix idahoensis. Next base: position 46,449 of record JAMPIV010020614.1, read on the forward strand.
TAGTCCTCGATCGTTGGTTTCTCCTGTCCCAAATTTCCCCACTGTGCCAGCCCAGTGACCGTATGCATCTGGCCCTATTTTACCATTCCAATCAATTCATTACAATAGAGGGATATGGATAGACAAATACAGGGATTGCATTTGAATTCATTGCAGGTTAAATCCTTTAACCTAAAGTCTACAAATAAGAAGAGACTCCTAGTACTAACGTTGCAACGAATGCAGTGCCAGTCTGTGATAGCAGGCCAGTCATCACGTACGTAGCTACTGGAACGATTTCATCTGAAGATTCTATCCAAATTCTTCAAGTGAATGATCAAGCAAGCTAATTTTGTCTACAAGATGATAGACATTTTGACCCAAGCGAAAAACATTTGTTGAACTGTTTTATTTATTTACTGTTGCAGAATCTTTCGTTTTAAACCTTTTCAAAATAGAAAAGAGTATATGTACAATTAAATTGTAAATATTCACCAGACTTTCTTACATTAGTTAAGTTAAGTTACAGTTCTTGTTGGTGACTTTATTTTAAAAAAATAATTACCCCTAGCAGAGTGAACTACAATAATAAATAACATATTAATAAAGGTTAATCAGGAGAGGTAGCAGTTACGGAATCAGAGAAATACTTTACCATCCTCTCTGGTAACTTACATAGCTTGACGCTACCTTTATTGTCTATACACCCTTACTCTCTTCAGAGAAAGAGGTATTACTGATAAGACCAGACTCTTATCTGGCACTATCCTGGTATCAACTGATAAACCTTTTTGTCCAGGATATCTTATATTTAAATAACATCTGAACCTCTCGCGACAACTATCAGGTTATATAATTGCTTATAACATCAACATAGAACTATGTAACGATGGGCAACAGTACTGTAGCCATTGTTATGAAAGTAATAATCTGACTGACGGCTAATGGTTCTCAAGGCTGAGAACAGGAACACACTCATATAGATTTAATGCTCAAGTAGCAAAAATGTAAAACAGTGGTTCTTAAGCCTTGGCCGCAAGTACACCCCTACAGGTTTACGGCAGCATGGGAAATATATCCCAGTGGTTCTCAACCCATTGGTACCAATGACCCCAAATTGATTTGACTGCTATATGGGCACAAGGTAGGCCAGGGGTTCTCATACTTATGATGACCATAAGCAATATATGTCAAGATCATTCTGCTTGGATGGAAAGATAGCAGATGGAAGAAAGGATTATGTAACATAATTTGATGTAAATGAATGATGTAATATAATGTACATTTTAATCATATCATTTGAATTTGTGTTTGCAAGTAGACATCTGTACTACTAACAATTTAACCAGAAACACGTGCGCATTCATACACATGCATCACTGATGACACTGAACACTCATACTTTAGTCTAGGGGAACTCTTGGAAAGAGGCTAGCCACAGGCTTTATGTTGTTTCAGGTTTCGGTCACACCTATAGAACCTAAGCCAGAAGTGAGAACTCAAGTGTTATCCTGCATAGCGACACGGAGCACTACAGCTGGTCTACCTGGTAGTGCTGGTATCGCTAATACATGGGAACATCAGCCGAGTCTATATAGCCGTGGGAAGCCCACCAACATTGTCAACCATCATTTAAGGAGCACTCAGTTAAGTGCAGAAACAAAAGAACATTAGATCAATTTATGTGTGAAGAGTCAAGTCACATGAAGAAACAGACGTTAACGTTTTGTCAGAAAAGCAAAGACACTGTAATTCAGTTAAAGTAAACACTATAATATCACTGTGATTTCTCTGGATATTGTGTAAATAGAAAATTCATATCCATGTAGCATCTCCATCAATTCCAAGAACAGAAGAAAAGATTATCATTATAAATACATTGATTTTAATTGTAACTTGGATTTTGTTAATTTCATAAAGTTACCATTGAGTTCAATTTGAATTTCACTGTTATTTAAAGCATAGAATTGCTATTACTGGACCATAAGTGGAGCGGTATACAGCCATCTGTCTTTGCGCGAACTTTATATATATGTACATTTATTTATGAAAATTCAGGAATAACAAGGTAAACATTTACAACATAAAGTTATCAATGAGATCAGTTCATAGTATAGATGCTGATTCGTAATATTTAGAATTGTTCATTACTCAAGCTGGAAGATTGCACCCCTTAGAATGGGTCAAATTAGTTTATCCGAGATTGATACTAAACAACCATCGTCATGAAGATAAATTGAAAATGAGTTACAGGTATATGAAGACAAAAGCATAACGTTATAACAGTATAGAAAGACAAAAAACGATAAACGAATGCCATTTTGTGACAGTATCAAACTCTAGAAACTGCAGCCCGGAAGAAGCAATATAACTATGAAATGTTACCCCGAATTATAAAAACTCGGGAGCCGCGCTGGTGTAGTGGTTACCAAACTGCGCTGGCGGCCGTGTGACCCAGGATCAAACCCGGGTGAGGATATTTGAAGATTTTTCATTGACCGGGATTTTGACTGGATTAACTCGAGCCCTGGCCAGAACATTTGAAGAAGTGTCGTCGACCAGGGACTGGCGGCTCCTGAGCCGACCCAGCTCTAATGGGAACCTCCGAAATCGGCGAGTATCTGCCTGAATGGCGAGGGACACCTGTCTCTGTACAAGAAAAAAAGGGATACTCACGTAAAAATCAGTCTCAGGTTAAACATATTAACCTGAGATTTCGCCTCGAGTAATAGCGGGCGTACGCAAAAAAAAAAAAAAAAAAAAAAATACAAACTACAAAAATAAACACTATATCCTCAAATTAAAAACCAAATGGGGTTTAGCAGTATATTCCATGCTTGAGAAATATCTAAAACAAAAGGATATGCTTCTCTAGAAAATAAAGTGTGATGAGCAATTTTCTGTTCCCTGAGCGACAGTTACCTCGATTAACAATTAAAATTCTTTCAAGTAGAGAGGTCAGCATTTCGGATTACTCGAATTTTTTTTCACGTAAACACTTAAACAATTCAAAGTTTTACCGTTTTGTTTCGTAATAAAAGATCCAACAACGCTAAGTCTTGTTTTTATTTTTAATTTGAACGTGTTGTTGACACTGAACACAGAGAACCTACTATTTTGAGTACGAAAAATCGGATAGGTTAAAACTCTGACAGATGAGTTGTGATATTAAGCATTAATTTAAGACAAACCGTTAACGCCGTGCCTTCATCTTGAAACGCGTTAGTGTAGTGAAGTCTGAATCATATCTCGGTGATCAATAAAAATTATACACCTCCCAAAACCCGTGTAAATATCTGACCAATGAAACTCCAGCTTAGTGCAAGTAGTGTCTGGGATACGCCAGGCTATTCATCATGGAGACAGCGAAAGTGTACATGTTGGACATATTTCGGAAGGCAGTGTGAGAATATCTATGGAGTACCTTGTTAAAGAAGGACCAGGTTTGATAATAGGGATTAGCTTTAGGCATATATATATTTTCACTGGATGTGATGTAGAGAAGAAGTTACTGTGAAAAGAAGACAGTGGAGCATGAACCTTGTTGTGTTTTTCACTGTTTCGGCTGCTCTAGTAAATTATAGAATACGTTAGATATTTCAATTGATATAGCTCATTCATACGAGTAATATAAGCCTAAGATGGATGAAATCCGTTCAGAAATAAGAACTCCAGACTTATTTTGGATTTTTCTAACCTACACAATTTTGCGTGAATGAAAAATACTTTGGCCTAGGTGCTTTCCGAGCCGGTAGCTAATGACCTATATGAAGCAGGAAAGAACGAAAGGCGAACACTTTTCCATCGTATATATATCTACACCTGGCAGTACTTTATACATGATGAAACCAAGTGGTACCAACCAAGAGAATAAGACAGTCATTTTCAGTCATTGAGACATTCTACTTGAATAACATTGAAGGAAGAATTCAAAACTATTTCAACGTTAGACATACGAGTATTATATACTGAAGCACATTAAAAACGCACCACTATTATATATACTGATGCCGAGAATGCTAGAAAAAAAAAGTGTGGGAATAGATTTTCCCCGTGTTTGTCATGAGGTAGAGAGCGAATGACTGCTGGAATGGAACGTGCATGATTCAACCCACGGGTTTGTGTACAGACTACATGAAAACAATGAAAGTTACACGTGCAACACGATTCCCAACAGCTATGACCCTGAAAATGTGTACGCGTTGTGGCTGTATACTCGGTATAAAAAGGCCGTTGAGGCAAAACACCCAGTACATGTGCTTGAAATGCCACGACTATCTGAAAACGACCGCCAACGAGCCATTGGTATGTTGGAGACCGGAATGAGCTCGCGGGCCATTGCCAGAAGGATGAATGGTACTTGTGTCTTTATTCACCGGCAGATGTAAATTGTTGAAATTTCGAACCAAAACCGAGCACCGTACTTTTTCTTTACATTTTTTTTTCTTACATTTTTTTCTGAAATTCGAGCGAAAAATCTAACACCGTCTCCGCGCGGCAAATCTCTCTCTCAGTCCGCCAAGAGTGTGCGCTCTCTCTTTCACTACGGCAATGTACTTGGGCGCTATCTCTTTCTCCACGGCAATGTACTTGTGCGCTCTCTCTTTTACTACGGCAATGTACTTGTGCGCTATCTCTTTCTCCACGGCAATGTACTTGTGCGCTCTCTTTCACTAGGGCAATGTACTTGTGCGCTATCTCTTTCTCCACGGCAATGTACTTGTGCGCTCTCTCTTTTACTACGGCAATGTACTTGTGCGCTCTCTCTTTCACTACGGCAATTTATTCATCCGGTTGTGTGGCAGGACATCAAAGGGATTATTCGTCTGGTTGGGTGATAGTGGTGGTAAGAGTCTCTCTTCTGTGGATTGAAGTGACGTCGATTTGTAGCAACGTAATTTATATGGTCCTGTGTAGGGAATGAAACAGCTCGATCGTTCTGTGATCTACATCGATTCGAAGTGTATGGGATTTTGCGAAGGTTGCTTACTCTACATCTTTGCAACCTGGCTTGATCTTGCATAACTAGGTTTACAGTGTTCCTCGTGGAACTACGTTTTTCCTTAGGAGACTGTGTATTCCGATAGGCTTCTAAAATGATCTCTTGATCAACCATATCTGGGTATTTAAACTGAAAATCGATTTCTGGTTGTCTTCGTGTTCGATATTTCCGGGTGTTCTGATAATATTCTGTGCCATCCGTGTATACCATTTCTCTTTTCGGTTCTTCCAGGTATCCTCCGGTCAATTGTTTAGCTTGTTTTGAACTCTCCATATTTCTCCATGGGGGTGTTATGGTGTGTAGAAGCACTGGAACTGAACCTTATGGGCGGCGGGGGGGGGGGGGGGGGGGGGGGTATTGTGTTGTCTGATGCGGGGGCCGGGATTGATGGGTATGACTCTCGCCTGCATTATGTCGGTCAGTGTTACCGTGTTTAGTTTTGTAGGTGTCTTGACAATCATCTTAACAAGACAATTTCGAGAACTACACGTTAAATCGTTGAACGTATTCAAAAAGAGACATGAAAATAGGTCGTATATCTTTATCATCACTGCCCTACAGATCGCAAGGGAGCATGATGATGATGATGATGATGATGATGATGATGATGATGATGAAAAAAAGGTAAAGGTAGTCTCTAGCAGATACTGCCGTAAGAATGTGAAGTGTTAGAGACTTCACTATACTAGGTCCAGCATCGAGAGGATGGGGGTGACCAGTTCCTTTCATCGCTGCCTTTTCCTTCCCTAACTGAAGGGCAAAGTCAGGTACCCATTCACAGCTGGGACGACTGGAGCACGATGATACCGTGAATTGAACCCAGTACCTTAGCCACAAGAGACCAGTGCTCTAACCACTCTGTCAGTCGGACACTCATTAAAAAAACATGATAACGGAAACAAACAGAATGTTAAAAATATGAAGGGGAAAGGAGGGAGGAAGAGATTTGTGACGTCGCATAAGGGGGTGGCAAAAGTCTTTTTGTTGCATGTAAAATGTGACAACTCCATGGGCTTGACACTGCGATTGGATTTGCCGAACTAAAGAAAAAGTACGATGCCCCGTTTACCCTCAACATTTCAACATATTTCATCGCCGGTGAATAAAGACACAAGAACCGGATAAATTGCCACCACAGCACTATTGTACGTCTCAATGAACGTTACGGAACCACTGGCAGTGCCCGGGATAGACTTCGAGTGGCCAACCACGAGTTATTACCCCTGCGCAAGATCGTCATATTGTGCTGAGTCACCTAAGGAATCGTTCTCTCCCGGCAAGTCAAACAGCAAGAACAATATTGGGTAGACGTGTGCAAGTCTCTCGAATGACAGTTATACGACGACTCAGAGATACAGGCCTTACTGCAAGACGACCTTATGTTGGGCCAAACTTGACTCACAGACATCGTCAGCAGCGCCTGCAATGGGCAGAGCAGCATGTCAGATGGACTAGACTGCAGTGGAATGCTGTCCTATTCACAGACGAGAGCAGATTCAACATATTCTTTGCTGATGGACGTATGCGGATTTGGCGACGGTGTGGACAGCGTTTTGCAGATTGCTGTGTTCGTCTGCACATCCGATTTGGAGGTGGCAGTATTCACATTTGGGGAGGATTCAGCTTTCACCATCGCTTGCCTCTTCACGTCTTCCATGGAAATGTTAATGCTGTGACATTTCGAGATGAGGTTCTGGGTGCATTGGTTGCTCCTGCGTTCACAAATTATCCAGACTTGTAGCTTCTCCAGCAGGATAACGCACGTGCGCACACCGCATGCATTATGCAGCAATATCTACAGCAGCAGAACATTGTGACGATTGATTGGCCTGCCTTATCACCAGACATGTCCCCTATAGAACATCTGTGGGACGAGCATGGACGCAGAGTCTACAGGCAAGGTTCTCCAGCTAATCTGCAACAGCTCGAAGCTGCTCTTACACGTGAATGGGACTTGATTCCCCGGAATTTCCTTCAGAGATTTGTGCGTTCCATGCGGAGCCGCTGCCAAGCTTGTTCGCAAGCACACGGTGGACATACCAGATACTGAGGAAAGTGTGAATGAATTTTTTTATTGGTTGCATTTTTGGTTTTCTCCCTTGCCTGCACAAAATGCAATGAATTTCATAACAATCAAATGTACAAATTAATGGCCAGCATGGATTCATAGGAAAATGAATAAGATTCCAAATATGTAAACTTGTAAACACTTATATTTACATTTCACACTCTGTTCCTGGATTATACAGGTGGTGCGTTTTTAATGTGTTTCAGTATAATATTAAATGTGCAACAATGCTTCTTCAAGGAACAAGCCCACTGACATTAAGTGTGTGTCTATATATATATATATATATATATATATATATATATATATATATATATATATATATATATATATATATATATATATATATATATATATATATATATATATATTGTTATAGTTGTAGTGAGCATAAGCTCTTACTGCAGATACATGCTTTTATGGCACGCGTCTCAAGTAGCCTCTGACAACCAAGTCCAGCTCTCGGCCTTCACGTGAGACTGAAGGGAGAAGGGGCGAAGGCGAGCGACGGGCGCCTTAAAGCCAGCAGCGTCGGGCAGATAGGGCTCGTGATCCTTGTTTGGCAGCTTATCTAAGAGAAGGAACTCTGAATCCAAACCACCTTGCTGGCTTGCGGGAATATCCATTTATGGAATTGGCTTCAGGAGTAAACCCTGGGGATAAATCCGGAGTCGGAGTCCCAAAGGCAATCTAATGTTGATTGGACATTACTCTGGCAACTAATGCGACGTGGCTGGTACCAAACTGTATCGGCTGCTGCCGTTCCTTTTTATCTAACAGCTGCGTGGAGAGGGGGTACATGCTGAATGGTCAATTGCGTGATCTCCATGTAACTTTGCCCATGCTCGCGCTCTGGAGAGGACACTCCAACTTCACAAATGTATGACGGTATAAAGAAAGCCCTTGGTTCCTCAAAAAAGTAAGACGGTACCGCTACAAACCATCAGCGGAGAGAAGCTAACCGATAAGGGTAAACAGATGGAGAGGTGGGTCAAGCAGCACTCTGAGCTTTACGCTAGAGAAAATACCGTTACGTCTGCAGCCCATGATGCTGTCAAATGCCTTCCAACTATGGAGGAGCTGGATGCTGAACAAACATTTGAGGAACTCAGCAAGGCCATTGATAGCTTGGCCTCTGGTAAAGCACCAGGCAGTGATAGGATTCCTCCTGATTTAATCAAACGCTGTAAGAGCACGCTATTACATCCCCTGCATAGGGTGCGTTACCAGTGCTGGGAAGAGACAACTATTCCTCAAGACATGCGAGATGCCAAGATTGTAACGCTGTATAAAAATAAAGGAGACAGAAGTGATTGCAATAACTACAGAGGCATCTCTTTCCTTAGTATTGTTGGTAAGGTTTTTGCCAGAGTCATCTTAATGCAACTTCACAAGTTAGCTGAGCGCATATATCCAGTCACTGTGTGTATTCCAAGCTGGTAGATCAACAACGGACATGATCTATTCTCTCCGCCAGTATTTGAAAAATCAAGAGAGCAGAAAAGGCCTTTATATATCGCCTTTATAGACCTCACAAAAGCATTTGACTTGGTTAGTAGGGATGGACTTCAAAATCCTCCTGAAAATAGGCTGCCCTTCTAAATTGCTGGAAATGAAAGTCGTTCCATGACGACATGAAGGGAACAGTCCAATATGCTAAAAGCACATCACAGCCCTTTGACATACGAAGTGGCGTTAAACAAGGCTGTGTTCTGGCTCCGACCCTCTTCGGGATCTTCTTTGAATTATTCCTGAAACATGCATTCAGAGATGCAGCTGAAGAAATATGCCTGCACAATAGGTCAGATGGCCGTCTGTTTAATCTTTCAAGGCTGAAGGCAAAAATAAAAATTCAGAAGGGTCACCATAAGGGACTTCTTGATCGCTGATAACGCTGCAGTCGTCACTCAAAGCCAACAGGAGCTTCAGAGCTTGATGAATTGCTTCACCAAAGCATGCAAGGACTTTCTAAAGAAAACGAATGTGTTGAGTCAGGATACGGTTGCTGCACCAGTTATTACTATCAACAACTATAAATTGGCAGTGGTGCACCACTTCAAATACCTAGGGTCTACCATCAATGACAAACTCTCACTGGAAACAGAAGCTGACAGCGCATTGGTAAAGCTGCAGCTACCTTTACATCGCGTGTTTGGAAAAACTCCAAACTCACAACGAAGACCAAGGCTGCGGTATATAACGCCTGCGTCACTAGCGCTCTTCTATATTCACGTTCTGGCCTTCAAAGCGTGTATACACTGCTTAGACAGCGCAGACTACGCTGGCTTGGCCATGTCCGCCGCATGGAAGATGGTCGCATCCCGAAAGATATCTTCTACGGGCAACTAGTAGATGGCAAAAGAACAGTTGGGCGACCGCAGCTAAGGTTTAAAGATGTGTGCAAGAGAGATATGAGGGCACTGGACATAAATCCAGCAACGTGGAAGGTTGAAGCTGCCGATCGCACCAAGTGGTGATGCTTTTTACGGCGCCACCTCATATTTGGCGAAAAGAAGCTTACAGAACTAGCCGAAGAGAAGATAAAACGTCGAAAATAAGCAGCTGAGCGATGTCACCTCAGGGACACATTCCCATAGTCAGTTATGAGAGAAGGGGCTATTATCGTTATTATTTATTATATATATATATATATATATATATATATATATATATATATATATATATATATATATATATATATATATATATATATATATATATATATATATATATATATATATATATATATATATATATATATGTAGTGTAAATGAACCATATTTTTATTTTTTTATTGATTATGAATTCTATTTTGAGTATTCGAAAGAAGATCAAAAAAGATAATGTACATAAATAAAAGTATTAATTGTATCCATAGTTTTGATTAAATTCTTTACGTTGGTTCATCATCATCATCATCATGTGACGTATTCTTTCCAGAACGTTGTATCCATTACAGCTGCTCTGAACGCATCACGATTCTGGGCAAGTCGACCTGCATCAGCCAAAGACAAGTTCAGACTCTCTGTGATGTCCTGGGTCCACCATCAGCTTCCTTATTGTGATGGTATTTAGGAGCCAGTGTTCCTGTACGTTTAGTGAGTGCAGTACTTCTCTGTTGGTCTTTTTTTCTGTCCAGGGTATTCTCAACATCCTTCTGTAGCATTTCATTTCGAATGATGTAACCCTATTTGCAGCTGTTTTATGCTACTGGGAATATACATCCTCTGATCAGTTGTAACTTTGATTCTTTGCTTGAGCCTTGCCATAGGTTTTTCATCTGTATTAGTTTATGTGAGACAATTGCAAGTCTTCTTTTAATTTCTACCTCACAGTCGCCAGACCTGTTGATGATTGATCCTAAGTATTCGAATTCATTAACACTTTCCAGTTCTTCGTTATCAATTTCAATTTCTGGTTTGGTCTTTACTTTGTCTGTTGTCAATAATTTGGTCTTCTTGGTGTTTAGGTATAGATTCTGGGCCTCGCTGTGTTTTTTGGTGGACAGAATTAATTGTTGAAGTCCTTCTGGGTTGGTCGATAGGAGGACTGTGTCGTCAGCATATCTGATTTCCGTGATCTGGTACCCGCTGATGTTAAATGAGTCAAACTCTGTGTGTTCTTGGTCATCTCTTACGTTTCTCATGATATTCTCGGCATAAATGTTAAACAGGTAAAGGGGAAAGGGTACAGCCTTGTCTTACTCCTTTCTGTACTTCAAACCATTCTGATGTTTTCCCTCTATTCTTACGGCTGCCTGTTGTTCTTGGTACAGCAGTGCGATGAGTTGTATAAGGTGGTTTGGAAATCCCATATTTTCCATAATAGCCCATAACTGCTGATGTTGTACATAGTCGAAAACTTTGGTGTAATCAATGAAACAAGTATGTAGGTCAACGTTGAATTCTCTACACTTTTCTATGATCATCCTCATATTGAATATATGATCTCTAGTGCCTCTACCTGGTCGAAAACCCGCCTGTACTTCGTTTATTTCTGTTTCTAGCTTTTGTTGCATCCTTTTCATTATGATTTGTAATAGTATTTTGCTGGCATGGCTTATAAGAGCTATAGTTCTGTAGTTTGTGCACAGTTTCAGGTTGCCTTTTTTTGGCAAGGGTATGTAAATTGATCTTTTCCATTCCTTGGGCCATATTCCGCTTTGCCAGATCTTGCAGCATAATGCATGGTATATACGAGCGCTGCCTTCTCCTCCTGCCTGTATCATTTCAGCTGTTATTTCATCACAACCAGGAGATTTTCCACTTTCCAAGTTTGATTGCGTTCCAGACTTCCTCTGTGATAGGTTCTGGTTCACGTTCCGCTTCATTCATGACGTTGTTATCTGCCGTTTTGTTTATTTCCGTACACATTTCTTGACAGTACTCCTTCCATCTGTTCAGAATGTCTTTACGTTCTGTTAGAGTGTCACCTTTCTTGTAGTTTATTGCTCGAAGTGATGGTTTAAAGTTGCTGTTCTTCAATGTTCTTACTTACTTACTTACTAAGTCGTTCCCCTTCTACCGTGAGGTGTAGAGGTTTGGAAGAGAGAGCGCCAGACCAACCTATCGGCTGTCTTCCTCCTGGCCTGGTTCCATTCTAGTCCTCGGTCCTTCAAAGATTGTCTAATGTTGTCCTCCCAGCGGACTCTGGGTCGTCCTGGGGGTCTGGATCCCTGGCTCTTTGTTTCCCATGCTTGTCGTGGTAGCCTATCTTCTCCCATTCTGCAGACATGGCCAAACCATCTTAGTTGGGACTGTTCTACTTGGGTCTGCAGGGGTGGGATTTTAGGCCTTGACGTATCGTCTGGTTGCGTAACATGTCTCTTCTTGTTACTTCGACCACCTTCCTCAGATACCTCATTTCTGAGGTTTGGATCTGGCTTTTGTGGGTTGTAGTCATTGCCCATGACTCGCATCCATATGTCAAGACTGAGACACAGGTGGAGCGGTATACAGCCATCTTCGTTTTCTTACCAACCTCTCTCTTACTTAGGAATCCTCGCCTTTGGGCCTGAAAAAGTCTCCCAGCTGCTGCTTTTCGAGTGGCCAACTCTTCTCTGATGCCTCAATTTCGGTCTATAATAGCTCCAAGGTATTTAAAGTGGTCGACCTGCTCCAGGACCTGTTCTCCCAGCTTAATCTGATGTCTTCTTTCTTCAGTGATATCACCATGGATTTTGTTTTAGAGCTGCTTATGACCATCCCTCTCTTCTCCAGCTCTTCCTTCCAAACTCGCAGGTTGGATTGGAGATGTGCCTCTGATTTAGCAATCAGGGCAACATCATCAGCAAATGCAAGCTCTGAAATACAGACCTGTCTCATCTTCCAGTACCCCAGTGAATACTTTCTTGTTCTCTCCTTACATGCCTTAATGACATCGTCCATGAGGAGTATGAAAAGGTAAGGTGATAGGATATCACCTTGTCTTACACCAGTGATGGTCCTGAACTCTTCTGACTTATGGTTTGCTGTCCTCACATGATTTCTGCAAGACTTGTAGAAGCTCTGTATAGCATGAATCAGAGGTGCTGGAATGTTCTTCCTTGCCAAACAGTCCCAAAGTTTGCTCCAGAGGACCCTGTTAAACGCCTTTTCCAGATCTCTGAAATAAAGATGGATCTCACTCTTATACTCAAGGGCCTTTTCACTCAGCTGTCTGAGTGAATGTTCTTACTTCAGAATACATATTCTTACTCAATATCTGTTCGCGCATTTCTTCTATTTTCCTGCAGGTGTCGTTTATGTATTGTTGTTTGTTATGTCTGACTCGTTTTTTAATCTGCTTTGTGTATTCCTTGTACAACTCCTAATTTTCTGTATCTTTTTGGACTTCATTTTTCTTCTCTCTACCACCAACTTCAGTGTTTCGTCTGAGATGTATTCACGTCTCTTTATACTTCTTTTAGAAATTAACCTCTGTGCATTTGTAATATAAACATCTCTGATGTTATTGGCAAGTTCATCTGGTGTCATTTCCCCCTGTACTGCCATAACAACGTCAAATTTGTTCTGAATATCGACACTGTACTCTTCTGCTATGGCGCTTGGGTCATAACGTATTACTTTGTCGCTTGTAACGACTTTTTTTCAATTTGATTTTGAAGTTTGCAGCAAGACGTTCATGGTCGGAGTCACATTCTGCTCCTGGATGCGTCTTGATGGATGAGATACAAGATCGCCACCTTTGTTGTATTAAGATGTAATCTATTTGGTTCTTGCTTTTTCCGTCCGGTGACGTCCATGTATATAGTCTTCTAGGGTGTTGCATGAAAAGAGTTTTCGTGATGACTAGGTTGTTTTCTAGGCAGAATGTTGTCAAGCGTTCTCCTCTCTCATTTCTCTGGCCCAATCCATAACTTCCTTTCACTCTTTTTTCATGTTCTAATCTTTCCTTTCCAACTTTGGCTTGAAAATCTCCCATTATTATCCTAATATCTTGCTTATTTGCTTTCTCTAATGCGTAGTTGCAGTTCATTGTAAAAATCTTCAATTTCATGTTCTTCAGCAGCTGCTGTTGGCGCATATGTTTGTATAATTGTGATGTTCTTTCAAGTAACTTAATTTGATAATTAATTACCCCTAGATAAGCTATAGCCTTAGGTTGATCTGGGAGAGTAGGCATCATAGATGTCTGGGATTTCACATATCCATCTGATCCAGTAATCTATACATCCTGACTAACCTTTGCCCTCGATACACCATTTCACTTTTCCAAGAGTGGGGTATTTCTTTTAAGACCATGACGTGTTTTGGTCTGTCTTACACCACGGTCATATTTACCGCTCACAATAATAGGATAAAAGGGGCCGATATAACAGCCAATGAGAACTTTCCTTTTTCTGGTGTATAAGGAAACCTTTTATGCTTAACATAGAGGCCTATTTTGTGTAATTGACAATACGAAGATATTTAATGTCTTAAAGACTAAAGATATTTAAACGAAAAGATATAGCTGGTTTAACAACGGGGATATTACTTAAGAGGTAGGTGTAAAGACTTCCTCGAATAGTATGTTATTCTAAGAGAAAAATCGTTTTAATTGACATTTATACATCAGGGTAGTCCCCAATATAGTTGGTTAAAGGCTGCATAGATTTAAATGCATTTTGCTAACTAAACAAATTTTAGATAGACCGATAGAGATAAATTACCAGTATGAGACTAATTTTAAATGATTAAAATCGGTCCACAATTAAGAGAGATAATAGATATTAAAATGTCTGCACATTGAACGAGAAGGCAAAAAGATGCATAGTTTTGTGATTCTCAACACCGCTTTTCCCCCTTCCATCTGCGAGTTACGATGCGATACTATATAAGACCTTGAACTTGGCTGAATTGAGGCCACAACATTTTCAAATACTACGCTGAACAAATGAAAGCGGCAAACGCTTGCTGTCAAATAATTTGCCACTGTATCTACGTAGCAGACCTAGATACCCCTTTACATCCTGTTACAGCTATTGTGTATTACCTGAGGGTAAGAGAAATATATATAGATATATATATATATATAGAGATATATAGAGATATATATATATATATATATATATGTATATAATCATGTAATTTTCCTGTGTATAATCCACATGTGTGTTCGGTAGTGTGTTAAGAAAAGAAAAAATACAGGACGAGTGTGCTGCTGGCTTGAACGCAAGCATGTATTGACTATTAAGGTGTCATTTAATAGTTTGTACTAAACCAAATCATTGTAAGGAAGCGTATTATGGAGAAATGGATCGAACATGATTTATAAGTAAAATGTAATCACATCGAACTGGCTGTAAGTGGTACTGAAGGAAAGTGTTATGTACAACTGTTAGCACATTGTCTGATATTGTTTGTAACGTTCATTGTGTGTGTGTGTGTGTGTGGATAAAATAGTGCTGGACTATACAAGGATTGCGATTATTTATATTTCCCAGGTTTTATCCTGAAATGACTAACAGTCTTCGAAACATTGAATTCTGAGGAACTCTGTTGGTGCGAAACGTTCTCAAGATACTTAGAGCGAGTCACCATGTTGTTTCCCAGCCTGGAGATCCTGACACTATGTGATCCTGGCTATAATGGATTCTTCGCATTATAAAAGATAGGTGGACACATAACTCCACTGGTCGGCACATTCAGACTCAGTTTGTTAAGAAATAAAACACACATCAAACAAACAATTGAGTGATGACTCACGAAGTATTTAATACACTTATACCAACTTTACAGTCCAGTGAAAATAACAACTATATATAAATATATATGAATAAAATAATTGACATTTGAATATATAACTATCATATTTAACTATTGTGGAAATGAAAATTCCATACTTATTTATTTCTTTTATGTAAAAAGGATTTGAATTTTATTATCATTTTCCTAACCGAAAAGAGAAATGGTATAGGATCAATAAATTGTAAATATTTACACTCAGTCTTACTTAATTATTCAATTTGAGTTAGGTTCTGTTTGTATATATATTACATATCTATTAAATTAATTTATCCTCTAGCAGAGTCAAAATAACGAAATAACCATTATTCAGGGTGGGATCTGGAGAGGTAGCACTTAGACCTTCAGTAACATTCACTATCATCATACTTGAAGGTTTATATAGCTTGACCCTACCTTGATTGTCGATACACCCTTACTCTTTTCAGAGAAGGTGGTATTTCTTATAAGACCAGTCTCTTATCTGGCGCTATACTGGACTCCTTTGATACATCTTTTTGTCTGGGAAATCCTATATTCTAATAACATCTGAACCTCTCGCCACAGACCAGATTCTTATTTGGCACTATCCTGGCATCATCTGATACACCTAATTGTCCATTATCTTACTCACTAAATAACCTCTCGTCACAGTTAGTTTGCAGTCAGTTTAACTTTTGCAATGCAATCAGTAATGCACAATGGCAGTCTTTCATCCGCGTAGGTCTTACTCCTACCAGAAGCAGTCTGTGCTCATGCCAAATTAATGAAGCGTTATATATATATATATATATAACGCCTATATATATATATATGATAGACTATTATATATATAATATATATACTGCCATTGTGCATTATATTATTGCAATATATATAATGAGAGCAGTGACGTATTCTCTATGTGTGCTGTGCGTGCTTCGCACACCTATGCCCGAAGGAAAATAAAAATTTAATTTATTATTCTATAAAATATTTCTCCTCTAATGTTCTGCTTTCGGACCGCACGCACCAGGATAACGGATTTTCCCGCATAGAATTTACGAGTATAATCTAGTTTCAGTTTCCCCAGACGCTTTTTATAGTGCAGTTTTTTATTGGTTGGTAGCATCGCCCGAGGTTTCTCGGGTAATTCCGTCACAATGCGTGCGGCACCTTTCGGATTCACGGCTGAACACTGGTTTGATTGGATCGGGGTCATGGCCAGATACGTAAATACAATGCGAACAAGAGTGCGGTGGTCCTGCAGCTCTCGAGTTGTAAAAATCGGTTGTGTCCGTCCAGTGTTTTTTGTGATTAATTTTTGTTAGTTGCCGGGAATGCAGATTTTTACAGTGACAGGGAGTTTCAAGTTGTAAGTTAAATAGTATTTCGGAGATAGTTGACATATACCCCTAATAACTATCGTTGCGTAATTGAATATAGTTGGTTTTTAAATTAAGATGGGAAAAAGTTAAATAGTAGGCGTACATATTCATTTTAAGTAGCAGCACGCCTAGCTCGCATTACCAGGATACGCCACTGAATGAGAGCTGTGTACTTTCTGTGCTTCTCTGTCACGGAGTGTTTTAAGGGTATTTTGCATGTGTGAATGTTCCCATGCTCCAGCGGGAGTTTATTAATCATGTGAGTTGTTGTGAGCGGGGAATGCGTGCATTGTAATGATTTCGCTACAAGCAGGGTTGTGAGCATTGCTTGAGACAAGCTGTTAGCTTTTGTGATGCGTGAATGAAGATCAGTGGAGCGTGAAAGGGTTTCACGGGTTTTAGTGAATACGCATGAAAGGGGGAGTCAGCGGGAGGAGTGTGTTGGTTGGAGACGTGTGTTGAGTCAGTAGAGAGAGAGAGAGAGAGCAGACAGTAGACAGGAGACAGCGTAGAGCGTAGAGAAGAGAAAGGTGGATGTCTATAGTAGGGCGCGAGTAGAGGGCCGGAGTTGTGTTGTAGACGTTGCAGTAGTTATTCATCGAGTAGCCTATTTGTGGCTGTAGTTATTCCGAGAAGCAGAGTGTGTGCGGATACTCGGGATTTGGGATGTATCTAATATTTGTGATGGCCCTACGTCCATTGTGACTTATTTGTGAATCTAATACATTGTTGGAGATTGACAGAGCTGTTCGAGTTAGTACTTTATTCCTAGACAGTGAGCTATACGAGCCATCGTGAGGAGTACAGATGCTTTCTATGTAATGGGATTGGACACCTTCAATTCGATTGTCCTAATAGAAAGTTTGAACGTGCAAGTTCGGTGGTAGTCTTAGATACATTCAACAGCGAGAGTTGTGAAGGGTGCAGACCACTTTTTCATAAAGATGAGACACCAATTCTGATTTGTGGCCACCCACTTCCATGTTTGTCAGCAGTTCATACAGATGAGAACATAGTCTTGCATCCAGGGTACGTAGGACATAAAGTTGTATCCGTCTTGAGGGATACAGGATGTACGACAGTTGGGGTGCGGAGATCATGCATTGAGGGGTCTCGTTGGTTGGGTCAAACTGCTCGGTGTATCACTTTTGGTGGCAGGGTGGAGTTTTACCCTCTGGTGTTGATAGATATTGATACGCCATTCTTGCGGCGTAGGGTAAAAGCATGTGTTCTTGGCGATAATGCGGTCGCTGATCTGATACTTGGAAATATTCGTGGTATCAAAGAGTGCACTGATGAGGATATTAAACTATGGAAGCACAGACATAGAGACGATACTTATGGAGGAACTACTAGATTGCAAGGAAAACCTAGGGTAATTCCTGTAGATAGCATGTCATCTGGTAATGTCCGAGTTGCTGATACTTCAGTATTAAATTTAATTTCGCCCCAACGAGAAGATATATCGTTTCCAAAACAGATGGATCAACCAGAAACTAACATTGAAAGGCATATTATATCAGCAAAGGAATGGGGTGAACGTAAGATGAATATTCAGGAAAGGGCAGTAAATGAAACAAAGGTGAACTTTACTTTGCCAGAAGGCGAATCTGTCAAATATCCTGAGACAGACCGGATGAAAGAAGAGCGCAGAAAGCTGATTGAGAAGTATCGCAGAGTAGGTCGTGGTGCTCGTATGCCACATGAGAAACATTACATAAGAGAAACCAGTGGCTTAAGAGATTTTAAACACTTTAGAGGAAGCCGCATGAGTAGTAATGATTACTGCGGTAATTTTCAAAGTAAACGTCGGATTGGATATAGAAACAGGTACAGAGGACAAGATGTAAACAGAGGATTTTGTTCCACCAGACCAAGCTATAGTGAACAAAAAGCTGGAGAAATATACAGAGGTAGTTTCAGAAGAGATGGCCGCTGGGCAGACAAAAGAGAGAGTAACCAACTTTACAATAGGGCACGTCGTAGATGGAATAATGGTGGTGAGAGCTATTGTTGTAGCTTTGATAGTAGCCGAGGATGTTGTCATCCTAAATGGAGCAGCTACCCTGAAGAATATGACCAAGGCTGAGATTAATATGATGCCAAAAAGGGCTTCTGATAATATAATATTGACATTACAGAGCCCGAAAACTGACATCTTTAACTCAGAAGGGAAGGCCTAACAGAGTGATTTGTACAAATAAGTGTCAAAGTGGCTTAGATCAAATTTGAAAATATGTTTGCAACTAGTCAACATTTGTTGCTTTCTGATTTAGACAAAATTGTCTTTCTCAGGGCAGATGCTTCGGCATTGTTCATATGTGGTTGCCACTAGTTTTCTGCACTCTACCAAGTCACCAAGCAGCTGAACAGTAACCTTACAACAGTCTGATGTAGGACAAGATACCAGACTAGCGGATTTTAATTATAATAAAGCATGTTTACTCGTACTTATATTTGTATAAGTTTGATAACTTTACATGAAGTTTGTAGATTGTGCATACATTTCTTTGATATGAAAATGAATGTTGTTTAACTTCAAAGATATTGAATGTGATTATCGCTGGAATAATTTGTATGCTATTAATGTGGGTTGATGTATTTTGTATGAAAGCATTGTTTACTTTGATGATGTATTTTAGGTTTGATGATGTATAGGACTCCCATCACTATTTAGACGGTGAAAAACCCCGGTTTTTCACGTGAGGAAAGGGGTGGATGTCACGGAGTGTTTTAAGGGTATTTTGCATGTGTGAATGTTCCCATGCTCCAGCGGGAGTTTATTAGTCATGTGAGTTGTTGTGAGCGGGGAATGCTTGAGACAAGCTGTTAGCTTTTGTGATGCGTGAATGAAGATCAGTGGAGCGTGAAAGGGTTTCACGGGTTTTAGTGAATACGCATGAAAGGGGGAGTCAGCGGGAGGAGTGTGTTGGTAAGAGACGTGTGTTGAGTCAGTAGAGAGAGAGCAGACAGTAGACAGCAGACAGCGTAGAGCGTAGAGAAGGGAAAGGTGGATGTCTATAGTAGGGCGCGAGTAGAGGGCCAAAGTTGTGTTGTAGACGTTGCAGTAGTTATTCATGGAGTAGCCTATTTGTGGCTGTAGTTATTCCGAGAAGCAGAGTGTGTGCGGATACTCGGGATTTGGGATGTATCTAATATTTGTGATGGCCCTACGTCCATTGTGACTTATTTGTGAATCTAATACATTGTTGGAGATTGACAGAGCTGTTGGAGTTAGTACTTTATTCCTAGACAGTGAGCTATACGAGCGGTGTATAAGTGTTGTCTAACTTACATCCACCCACATACACCCTACTCGTCACATTCTCTATGGTGCAGAATGCTGGAGAGTAACAGAGAAGGAAACGTTTAAATTGTCCTCTTTCCACAAAATCTGCCTAAGGAAAATTCTCCAAATCTTTTGGCCGAATACAATTACCAACCAAGAACTGCTTACTCGGTGTAACCAAGAGGACATGCACACTGTCATAGCTGGCAGACGCTTTAGTTGGGTTGGCCACGTCCTCAGAAGAGACTCTGATGCCATCACAAGAACAGCTATACTACGAACCCCGAAAGGAAAACGAAAGAGAGGCCGACAAAAAATAATTTGGTATAGAACTGTGGAGGTTGAGCTGCAAAGAGTGAATCAGAGCTGGGGTACTGCACCACGGATGGCTGTCGAACGAGCAAAGTGGAAGTACTTTGTTGCCGCCCTACAAGACGCCACCAGGCGTGATGGCCACTGACTGCTTTGACGGTCGTCGGCTAAGGATCAAATAAGAAGATATATAAATATATATATTAAAGACGAGGACAGAAACGTGTACCTTTGTTGCAATTATTCTGCATGTACCCAGGTTTGCACTGGATACATTCTCCAAAACGCTGCAGACACGTCTCATCATGACAGTTCTCAGGACAATGAGAAGAGCAGTTATATCCATACATCCCTGGAGAGCATCCTGCTGCGCACTCGCCAGTGACGGTATCGCATATCTCGTTATATTTACACCTGCACTTTTCTCCACAGTATAGTCCAAAAGTCCCTTCTGGACACATTGTATCTAGGGGATAGTCAGTGATTTTATGAACTTAATTACAGATGGCATTACAGTATTACCTTGAAGACAAGTAAAACGATCGTATATACGAGGGGGGCTTCAAATGAAAATATTAAATTTGCGATAGAAATTCGACACACCGTGCCATTGTCATGTCAGTTGGCGGTATTGTTGCTAAGGACATCAAGAGTGTGCTGCCAGTGGCATACACCAAAGACCAGCAGAGTTCTGTTATCCGTTTTTTTTTTTTTAATAGCCAAGGGCTGAAACCTATAGAAATTGATCGGCGAATGAAGGTCCAGTACGCTGATGCATGCCTGTCACCCCAGCAAGTGTACGAGTGGAGTAAGAAATTCCGAAAGGGCGTGAGTTCTGTGACACGTGGTTGTTTCAATTCTGGAGTAAGCTGCCATGGCACCCACCTTGCAGAGACTTTGTGGAACTGGAGCACATCATGGATGATGTAGTGTGCTGAACCTTGACTGTTGTCGAAAAGTGCGGCTAGTTCATTCAGTCACTCGACGATTTTCCATCACGGTGCGTTCAACTGCTGCAATTGACTCTGGGGTCACTACTCGGTGTGCCTGACCCGGTCGAGAACAGTCTGTCACAGAACTCACGCCTGTCAAGATGGCGGCCATCTTTAAATTTCTACTGTTATGTCATGTGGTTCGTCTGTACCGTGATGCTACCTTCAGGACACTCTTGACGTCCTTAGCAACAATACCGCCAACTTACATGACAATGGCACGGTGTTTCCAATTTCTATCGCAAATTTAAGATTTTCATTTGAAGTATATATATATATATATATATATATATATATATATATATATATATATATATATATATATATATATATATATATAACTATTATATATATATATATATATATATATATATTATATATATATATATATATATATATATATATATATATATATATATATATACACATACACACACACACTGATGTGTACATTGTTTTTTTTTTCTTTTTAGATATAATGTAATATACTCCTTGAAGAAAGAAATGCAAACCAAATGAACTCTGGCTGATTAAACTTAGATTTTGAAAAAAAAAACAAATTAGTTGTCACTATCCCGACAACAATCCGGTGAGATTAAAAGC
Organism: Oreohelix idahoensis; assembly: GCA_024509875.1. Taxonomy (NCBI): domain Eukaryota; kingdom Metazoa; phylum Mollusca; class Gastropoda; order Stylommatophora; family Oreohelicidae; genus Oreohelix; species Oreohelix idahoensis. The sequence continues at coordinate 68,268 of JAMPIV010020614.1, forward strand.
AAACATGTTTAACCAGCTAAGACAGGCCTATATTTCATAACTGATCTTTCCCGACGATGTCGCCTTGGTTGCTAAATCATTAACGTTTTTAAGAATATCTAAACTAATCAGAAAATTAGATAAACCATGGTATACTCTCTGAAAAGATGGCGGATGAGCGTGAACGACTACGGCTGATGTAATGATATTATGCTCTGCTTCAATTTCTTTCAGTAAGGAAAGAAAAACGATTGATAACAATACTGCCCTTGAATATAAGCCTAACAGAAGATAATTAAACTTAACGCTGATTGTTTGTATCTTACACAGATGGAGAATCACATGGGCAGCATACTAGTTTACTGCACACAAATAGCTAAGATTATCCGCTACATGTTTCCCTTCAGAACAAACTGAAAAAAAAACCAAACTTACCGCCAAACGTTTCGACCTCACAGAGAATTAATCTTTTTTTTTGGGGTAGGTCAGTTGGAGATTTAATTTTTATAAAAATCACTGGTACTCGCGAATAGAAAATTATACTGTAACTTTCTGACGGTTCCGTGGAATTTTCCTTGTAGTAGCTGGTTCTAGTGCCACGTTTATTGAATGTCTCAAAAGTAAATCCGCCAAGTAGTTCCTTTTCGCCTGAAATGACATAAAGGAGTTAGCGAGATCTGAGATATCCCAGTCATTTTTAAAAACGACAATGTGTACAATATTTTCTCTTTTAACTCTTTCATCTACAGAAACATCAATATCCCAATAACGCCATAAAACAATAAAGATTTACTATCGCAATAAAAGCATAAAATACACACACACACACGCACGCACACACCCACACACACGTACATATATATATATATATATATATATATATATATATATATATATATATATATATAATAGGAAACTCAATAGAGAGCGATACAACAGAAGGCAATCTGATCATCAGAAGTATTCCCCCGTCGAACAAGTGTTTCGGCCCTGTATACTCCTTTACACTCTAAGGGGGGCAAGCCCACTTGAGTCATGACTCCCAAGTGTCTCAGCCTACTGTTGTCTTGTTTCGAAAATGAACCCATTTCACTTTGGTAGCAACTTTAAAATCCACAACTTGTCCGTGGAGGCAATTGTGAAAGTAACAAAGAGAAGACAAATTATTCCGTACGTTCCGCCGCACAACACGACTAGGGACAGACTCTGACACACCTGCACGAAGCCGACGAGGCTAGCCACCTCTTATAACATACGCCGCATGTTGCCCGTCAGCCACATCCCTTTCACTAGTATTCCGAAAAACTCCTGATGTTTTGTGTACGCAGAGTTTACTGTCCGGAGTTCTATAGCCCATTACGATTGTTACACAGCCAGCATGATGCCTTTTCCGCAGTTTCACTAAGCCTCTTCAGTGCCCTTGTTCTCGACTGTCCCCTCAGCCCCAACAGTTTCAATAAATCAAACACTGATGCAGCCACGAGCCCTCTTCGACCCACCTCAACAGCCATGACCCTTGCAGTCAACCCATCGTGTCTCAGATCCGCAGTCAGATCACTATACTTGGCCGCTTTGAACAAATGTTGCTCTTCCAATCTGGATTCAAATGGCACGATCAGTTCAATCAATTTAACCTGGTGCGATGATGAAGAATGCAGCACTATATCCGTCCGTCTTCGAGATTTCCTGATACTCTCTGGATATGTCCCTCGTCCAGGTAGGTCTACCGTCATTTCCTAGTCATTTGCACAGTCAAAGAGAGATGGTACACTGCTACCTGATTTACTCGGTTTTGGGTGTGCTGACTTTCCTGCTCTCAGAAAGTACGTGTTTGTTGTGTTTGGCCTGACATTGCTATTCGCCTTCATCCTTGCCAGATCTATTGTCGCAGCCACCTCATTTAGCACTTTGTTGTGGCGCCATGTGTATCGCCCTTGTCCTAATGACACCTTGCAAGCTGAGAGCACGTGTTCAAGTGTCAGCCTCCCCTGGCACAATGAGCACTGCTCATCATCCGACTTTCCCTATCTCACAAGGTTGGTGGCCGATGGCAGGAGGTCATACATTGATCTAACAACGAAGCTGAGCCTAAGAGGTGCCATATGCCATATACGAGTATCATTCCATGGCAACGCCCTTTGCAGGGCTCATTCCCATGTAGTCCATTGTCCTTGTTGGGCCTGCTGCACTGCTTTTTGCAAACTCTTATCATTCTCAGCTCCTCGTAGCTCCCGAACTACCATGCCTCTACGCTCCCTGCCTGATGCCTTGAACCACCAGCGGATGTCTCCATGACCAAATCCCCGTCTATTAGTTTGTTTGTATCCGATTACCTCCCTCAGTTTGAGCGACTCTTGGGCAGCATCAACAGCTTCTTCCACTCTCCACTTTTTTTCCGACTTAACCACGTCATCTGCCGACTCGCGTAACATCATTTCAAGCCTTGCCTTTCCAACTTTGTACTCTTCAACAACTGACTTGAAAGGAAGCAAACGTTTTGACTTTTTACAGTACAGTGCTACATCTAGCAGACCTGGTGGTACCCTTAGCCATTTGTTGATGAACTTTTTGACCTTCTGCTCTATAGCTTCTACTGTACTTGTGCTTATTTCATATATAAGCAGTGGTCACAGCAAATTAGGTATTAACATGAACTGGAGGCACCACAGTTTGAATTTTCCTAGGAGACTGCTTTGGTCTATGATCTGTAGCCCGCTACCTGCCATTTGTTATGTCTGTTGCACTGCCTTCGAGTCTTTTAATGAGGCATCGTACACGCTGCCAAGACTTTTAACAGGTTCCTCAATAACAGTAGGGATTCGTTGGTTTACAACCATGAATATGACCTCTACTATCGTTCCTTTCCTGACTGATAGGCTTCTCGACTTCTTGGTTTGAAGCTCATTCTGCATCAGATGACTAGTTCAACCAGGCGAGCTAACATCCTCTGGGCCTGATGTTCATCTGATGTCAAAATTGTTGTTTCATCTATGAATGCTTTGAGCGGTGGCATGTGATACATTCCACTGAGCTTTGGACCTATAGCCATTTTTTCAGCCGCATTGAGGATTACCTGCATAGCCATCACGAATAGTATTGGAGAGATGGTACATCCCATCGCAATTCCACCTTCAAGGCCAATCCACTTCGTTGTGTACTCTCTGGTTCAAAATCTGACCGAGAACCCGGCGAAATACAGATTCAGCATTGCTGCAATCTCTTGTGGAACATGATACTTTTCTACGGCCTGCCACAACATCTGGCGTGGAACGGATCCATAAGCATTTGCTAGATCCAACCAGATTACATGTATGTTTTTTCTGTCAGACTTTTCCTTTTGAATTGCTTCCCAGATCATTGTGGCATGCTCTAGACATCCTGGTGTACCTGGGATACCTCCTTTCTGAATGGTAGTGTCAATGTACCAGTTTGCCAGGAGGTAAGTAGTGAGCCGTTTTGTCATCATTGAGAAGAATATCTTCCCTTCCACATTAAGTAGTGAGATTGGCCTGAACTGACTGATGTCTGTGGAATTCTGTTCCTTCGGGATGTAGACTCCGTTCGCCTTTCTCCATTCCTTGCTTACAAGCTGGGATTTCCGCGCATTCTTCAGTAAACGGAGCAGTCGTTTCAGCACCTCAGGGCATCTCATACACAACATATGGAACACCATTAGGACCTGGAGATGACTTGCACCGAGCTTTCTGGACAATGCTTTCTACCTGTTGCATCGTTGGGGGCTTGGTGTTAAATTCAGCTCCTGGCTTACTCGGCCATTTAAGGCCTGCCATGCTGCAGAGCGGCTCATCTTTGCGACGATCTGAATATGTCATTCTAAGGTGTTCTTCCAGGTCTTCTTTCCTGATGTTTAGCGCACCCGACCGTGGCTCCTCAAACAGTTCTTTGACAAACTTGAAGGGCTCCCTGAAGAATCTTTCCCTTTCCCTTCGAGTCTTCCTTCTCTTTCTGCACAACCTTTTTGCTCTACAAAGGGCATTATGTTGGCCTTTCAGATGCTCCAAAACCTGTCGTAACCCTTCCTCCTCTGTGGCAACTGCGTTCTTGAACAGTTTCCGAACATGCTTCTTCTGTTTCCTAATTTCTTCTATTTTAATATGTCTTCTACTTTTTGTGGTGGGTTACTTTCCCTTGCCTCCCTGACTCCGAACACTTTGCGACAGTGAAGATATATTATGTCGCCGAAGATTTCCAGCTTCTTCTCAAAAGTTATCTGCTTCAGGTTAGTATCCAACTCTTTTGCCATTGCTTCGTCCAGCTGTTCCCAAAGCCCTTTGCACTGGCAGGTGGAAACTTGATTGCATCTCTCTTCCTGTCCAAGAAGAGTGTGAGATCATCATCAGGCAGATCAACGTGAATGTACTTAGTACTGTGGATTGACTCCTGGCTGCGTTCTTCTAACGTCTTACCCGTCATGGCAGAGCGCAGTTGATCTCCCTCTGATGAACTCCTACACCCCGTTTTCGTTCAGTAGATTTTCATTCCTCTCTGAATAGAGAATTTCCTACCACATAATGTCCTATATACATATATATATCTGCCATCACCGGCGTCAATGCCTTATCGAGATATGGCGGCTTGCGGACCCTGATTACCCCCAGAGCTATGCCAGTGGGAGTTTTACTCCTGGAAGGTTTTACTAAGCTGAACAGGTTTACGCGGGCAGGGGTCAGACGAAAGCAGACACCCTGGTCCTCAGGTTGGGGGCTTTATCATAGGGCTGACACCCCTGTCTATGTAAAAAAAATTGAAGTTACGGAAACAACAACGAATAAACTAACTTTGCTGCGGGACGAACACCCGGAGTCTGAGGCTCGTATGACTGTCAGTGGTGAAAGCCGAAAGGAAGCCACTGACATGAGAACGGACGTCCTGACCGCAAAACATGATACAAGAATAGGATTTTGGAATATCAGGACAATGAATGAGACGGGTAAACTAAAACAGGTCACGGCAGAAATGAGAAATTATAGGTTAGACATTCTAGGGATAAGCGAGAGCAGATGGACAGGGGCAGGAAAAGTTAAAACAGCAACAGGAGAAACAGTACTTAATTCTGGAAGAGAGGATGGACAGCACAATGAAGGTGTAACAATTATTCTACAGAAAAGAATAGAAATGACATTACTGGAATGGAAACCCATCAACAACAGACTGATAAGATTAAGATTGAGAGGTAGATTCACCAATACTACAATAATACAATGCTACGCACCAACGAATGACAGCGATGAAGAGGTCAAGGATGAATTCTATCAACAACTGCAGAAAAAAATGGAAGACACACCTAGATATGATCTTATTATAGTAATGGGAGACCTCAATGCGAAAGTTGGTACACACAATACATATAATGAAAGAGTAATGGGGAAATGCGGCAGCGGAACAGCAAACGAAAATGGGGATAAATTAATAAGTTTCTGTAGTATTAACAACATGGTCATTGGAGGAACACTTTTCCCATATAAAGAAATTCACAAATTAACATGGGAATCACCAAATGGTCGGGACAGAAACCAGATAGACCACATCATGATTAACGGTAGATGGAGACATGCATTACAAGATGTGAAGGTAAGAAGAGGTACAGATGTGGAAAGTGATCACTATTTAGTAGTAGCAAAACTGAAAGTAAAACTAAGAAGGGCTGGACCAATTGTAACTACACAGAAAAGGTTTGACATCAACAAATTGAAGGACCCCCTTAGGAGAAAAGCTTTTGCGGCTGACATAAAGAAACGATATCAATTTGCCAAAAGTCACGAAAAGATATTGACTGATGATATAGACCAGAAATTCAACACCATTTCAACAATATATAAGGAAAGCAGAAAATCATGCTTGGGATTGCAGGAAAGGAAGAAGCAAGACTGGATAACACCAGAAACATTATACACCATAACACTGAGAAAGGAAATGAAAAGAAAGAAAACAGAAGCGAAGTCCCCCAGGTTAAAGCAACTATATAGCGAATAGTACAGTCAGCTGGACAAGGAAGTTAAACGCCAAACCCGAGCCAACAAAATGAATTTCCTAGACGATCTTGCAAGACAGGCAGAAGAGGCAGCACTGAGAAATGAACAAAGCACAGTATACAAAATAACTAAATTCATAAGCGGAAAACGAGGTCCAAACAATATTACATTGGTAAGAGATAAGCAAGGAAATCTCATCACGAGAGCAGAGGGACAGGAAACATAATGGGCAGAGCGCTTCAGAAAAACTCTGAACAAGGAACCACCAGAGACACAATTGAATGTTCCTGAGGCTGAAAACGATCTAGATGTAAATACAGACATTCCATGAAAAGAAGAAATCATCACAGCAATCAAAGGGTTAAAGAACGGAAAAGCTCCTGGCAATGATAACTTAAATCCAGAGCTATTTAAGACAGACCCTCAGCTAGCAGCAGAACTATTAGAACCACTATTTGCACAAGTCTTGAAAACTGGGACAACACCATCAGAATGGAACAAAGGAATAATTGTCAAATTGCCCAAGAAAGGAAATCTTACAGACTGCAATAATTGGAGAGGAATCATTCTTCTCTCAGTTCCCAGCAAAATACTAGGCAGGATAATTATACAGAGAATTTCAAAAGCAGTGGACCATAAACTGAGGAAGGAACAAGCAGGATTTAGAAATAACAGAAGATGTGTAGATCATATATTCATTCTCAGGAACATTATAGGGCAGTGCTCAGAATGGCAAAGACAGCTGTACATTAATTTCGTTGATTTTGAAAAGGCTTTTGACAACATACATAGGGACAGTTTATGGAAAATACTGAGGGCTTATGGAATTCCAAGCTGCATAGTGTCAATTATAAAAAGCCTCTATGCCAACTTTACGTGTAATGTTATGGAGAGCAACCTAACCTTTGAGGTGAAGACAGGAGTACGACAGGGATGCCCCTTATCAACCACTCTATTTTTAACAGTCATAGACTGGGTGATGCGCCAGACAACAGAAGGCAGTCCAAGAGGAATAAGATGGACTACATTTTCTACATTGGAAGATCTGGAATATGCAGATGACCTTGCACTACTAGCACATTCACATCAACACATCCAAGATAGACTTAATAAGTTTAGCCAGCAGGTAGGCTTGAACATCAATTTAAAGAAGTCAGAGGTCATGACGCTCAATGTGAGCAACCCTGAGCCCATATCAGTAAGGAATCAGCAACTGGTACAGACAGACACCTTCACATACGTAGGATACATAGTAACACCAGACTGCGGGCTGGCAAAGACATCAACATCAGAATGAATAAGGCAAGAACAGCTTTCTTTAGCCTAAACAACATCTGGAAGTCCTCTCAATACAGCACAAGCACAAAATTAAGATTATATCAGAGCTGTGTGCTTTCTGTGCTTCTCTATGGTGCGGAATGCTGGAGAGTTACAGAAAAGAAAATGTCGAAATTGTCCTCTTTTCACACAACATGCCTAAGAAAGATTCACTGAATCTTTTGGCCGAATACCATCACCAACCAAGATCTGCTTACTCGGAGCAAACAAGAGGACAGGCACACCATCATAGCTGGCAGACGCTGGAGCTGGGTTGGTCATGTTCTCAGAAGAGACCCCGATGCCATTACAAGAACAGCTATGCTTTGGACCCCTGAAGGAAAACGAAAGAGAGGCCGACCAAAAACAACCTGGCGGAGGACTGTGGTGGCTGAGATGCAAAGAATGAACCAGAGTTGGGGCACTGTACGAAGGATGGCCACCGACCGAGCAAAGTGGAATCAATTTGTTGTTGCCTACAAGACGCCACTAGGCGTAATAGCCACTGACTGCTTTGACGGTCGGCGGCTCAGGATCAATGAAGAAGATATATATATATAGTCAGCGAAGTGTATCACATTCATGAGAATCCCAAATCTCAAAATGCATTATACAGTAGACATTCAAAAATCCGGCAACCTCCGGACCTGAGGAGTGCCGGATTTTTTAAAATGCCGGATTTTTTATGGTTATATATTCTGTATATATTTAACAGAAAATGACTACCTGTACGTTTTACACCACTTCTTTTATTTGCTACCATAATGGGGCTAAACAGCAGCAAATAAATGATAAAATGAAAAGGAATGAGCAGGTATGCCTGTTAACACGTGCAAGCAAGACCCAACAGCTGCATCAAAACATAAACTGCTCCAGAAAACAGTGGCGCGCCAACGAGGTTAATTTAAAAATGCGCTCCGAAATCCATGACGTAAATCTGAAGGAACCGGATTATCGATGTCCGGATTTTTGAATGTCAACTGTATTCACACAAATAAATATCTTCTCGCACTCGACAATTCAAGTCCACCATCACCACCAAAAACCTCGTCGCTCTCCTGACCCCCGTTTCTTCACTGCCCCAATCAAAACTCTCCTTGCATTCACCCCTGACCTGTTGACCTCGCAATTTCGTGTTGTTAAGTTCAGACCACTCTACTGACTACCTCTCCTACACGACTGACATTACGTGCCTGCTCCCAGCGGAGCACCTCCAGTCGACAGCTGTGTTAATTACGCTGTGACATCTACTCTCCCTCCCCCCCCCCCCCCGGGAAAAAAACGAAGTTTTTTTTTCTTCCTGTAGAGCGGCCGGACGCACTCCAAACACTCAACATCCGGCCTTTGAGCCAAGTTTACATTCATATTCTTTTTGTCCTCATATATCTTGCATACACAATTAAACATCGTGTGGGGAAAAAAAAACCAAGAAATAAACATGCATTCTACAAACGAGACAGAGTGTCAGCTACAACGTTAAGCTTACCCTCTAGGGGTAAAACAGTAAATTTATACTGCTGCAGTAAGAGGGCCCAACGAGTTAATTTCGTGTTTGTCGATTTCGACGACTGTAAAAATGATAATGGTCGATGGTCTGTCTGTAATACAAAATGTGAACCTATCACTGCGACGTTATGATTGTTCATGACTCGACATCAGAAGGGTTTCGAGAGAGAGTATCTGCCAAGACGTTCTCTGATCCTGTAATGTACTCGATGGAGAAATCAAAAGGCTGAAGTAGAATAGCGAATCTTGTGAGCTTTGGACTGTATCGGGACAACTTTGAAACTGCCCACACAATTGCCAGGCATTCCCTTTCAATCCTAGAGTACCTAGTCTCTGCCGGAAACAGCTTACGACTCACATACATCACTGGATGTCAGGTACTCTGGTGGTCTTGCATTAAACAAGCCCCAATTCCTACAGAAGATGCGTCTGTCCGCAAAACAAATGGTTTGCGTAAATCTGGCAACAGTAAGATGGGTTTAATAGAGAACACCCTCTTGATTCTAGACAAGGCTATCTTGCAATCGTGTGTCCACGATCCTATTTGGCATCCCATTTCTCGTCAGCGAGGTAAGTGTAGCTGCGATGGAAGAGAAAATATGAATGAACTTGTGATAAAAATTCACAAGTCCAATTAGACTTTTCACTTGCTTCTTTGTTTTAGGTGTCTGCAACTGTAAAATTGTTGTAACTGTAACATCTTCCGGTTTCATGTGATTATGACCTACAGTATGTCCTAAGAAATTTAACTCCTTAAAACCTATGCAAACTTTACTCGACGGTGCCGTCAAATTATGCTGCCTTAGACACCGCAATAGGGAAGACAACCCAATCATATGATCCTCCCATGACTCATGAAACAAACACATATCGTCGATATATGTAATAATATCAGCCCGATGTCCTAGCAACCTTCTCATCATCCTCACAAATGTGGCGGGCGCGTTCACTAAGCCAAAGCACATGACATTGAACTGAAACAATCCTTCAGGGGTGCTAAACGCCGTCAGAGGTTTCGCAGCCTCCGCGAGGGGTGCCTGCCAATACCTCTAGACAGGTCAAGTTTGCTGAAATATGTAGCGTGGGTGAGTTGTAACAGATATTCCTGATTAGGAGTTGGTTCAGCGTCAACGACGGTGATGCTGTTCAATCTCCGAAAGTCAATACATATTCGAAGAGATCCGTTCTTCTTGCGAACCACAACCATTGGAAATGAATATGGGGAATCAGACGGAGAAATTATACCCAGTCGTTGCATGTCATCAATTTCTCTCTCGACCGCCGATTTGAAATGCATGGGCAATGGATATGGTTTTACTCCAATCGGCTGATCGCACGTCAGAGTGATATCATGACAAACCAGGTCTGTCTGACCTGGCAGATCTGTGAGGACATCCTTAAATTCCGCCAATACACTCTGTACTTCAGACGTTTGTTCTACTCTTAGGTCATCACTGATCTGCACCATGTTCCATGACTCAGAATGAACCAGGGGGACGAGCGATAACTGGATATTCCCTTCACCTTTTTCGTCTCCCGTGTCCTCAATGACTGTTGTACATGCCACTGTTGCTTCAGTCTCTGTGCCCTTGTGACTGCTTTCAGGGTCTCAGTTCGTTCTACATTTGGCCTCAGCATATTCACATGAAACACTTTCTCCCTATTTCGGACCAAAATTAGGTAATCGACATCTGTCATTTTTTAACCACCTCGAATGGTCCTTGCCACATAATACTCAAGCGATCCTCTTTAGCTGGTAAAAGTAGCCAAGCTTCCTCACCTGGAACCAGGAATACTAGTTTGGAGTTCCGATTTGCGTATTTCCGATACCGTGCCAACGACCCCGCCAAGCACTCACGTGCCACCAAACAAGATTTAACAATACGTTCTCGGAGACTTACTACATCCTCATAACCCGTAACTGAGGTGCTATTTGCACACTTTCCAGTCAATAAATCCTTCAATATATGCATCGGCCCCCTTGGGTTTGCCCCATATAGTAATTCGAAAGCGGACAATTCTGTACTTTATAGGGGAGCGTCCCTATATGCAAAAAGGACCGCTGGGAGTAATGTGTCCCAATCTTGCGGAGATTCCGCGGTCACTTTTGCCAGCATGTGTTTTAATGCCCCGTTAAAACGCTCCCAAACTCCGTTTGACTGAGGGTGATACGGACTCGTTGTCGTGAAACATTCTAAATCCACATATATAAATTAAAAGGTAAATGTAAAGCCTAACAAATAAATTCAATAAAAGAAAAGAGAAATGGTAAAAGTACAGTACTGTCACAATGGCGTACAAAAATCCTCTTGTTTTCTACTTCGTCTGCAAATTGTAACGTTTCCACGTTGATAGTAAAGCCTATAGCAGCATACACGCGTTTCCACAACACAATAAAACGTGTACTGCATTTCTAAGAAAACCTTGAGATACGCAAGCTGATTAATGACCTAAATTAATACTAACATTAATTACACTACGTTAACATAAACGAAAGGACAGATGGACTTAGGATAGAAAGAGAGGGAGGGCTGAAAGCAGGAACGCATGCAACCCTAACACGCGTCTCGCGATACAAAATTAATACCCTCCCCGCGCGAAAGGCCAGAAGGAAAACTTTTTTTTCAAATCGACAGTGATAAAAAACACTACCCATACGAGAGTTAGGTTTAAAAACCTGAAAAACGCTTATTGGGAAACATGACATTATACTGGTTTACGTTTGAAAGCATGACAGTACCCAGACACCACATCGTATCGAAGTGAACAGGAGGTAGAAGAAAATGCACATTTTGAACGCAGCCACCTAGCTCCCTTAAATTTATATAATTGGGTTCCTTAGGACTTGCTGACAAAGAATATGTTAAACGTTACGCAAATAGTCTAGGAATTAACAAATTATAGCCAAAATAAAATGGTGGTGCTGTCAGACAACACCAAAATCAAAATTGCGCAGTGGCAGATTTTGAAACCACCATTATACGGGAAATAGGCCAACATGTTACCTCCTATTTGATTGGCGGAAAGTAAATGTAAGGCTAAACACGATTAGTCGGACTATAAATACTAATTCTTTGTTGTTAGGGGAAACGGTAGTAAGGGTACTTTTTTTGAAAAGCTGTGTAAACATGGCCCGATTGGTTAGACCCGCCAATATAGGTAATTAAGAGCGTCAGTTCAGTGCCACATTTTAAAATAAACTTACTACGAAATAGTGCGTTGAGATCCCGATCATATTTTTATAAATAAAAGTCTGGGACAGAGGCAGATCGGAATTTGTGCCATTATTCATCGCCAGTCAACGTATCTGTGTAATATTTCCATGAATTGTGGTAAGCTTGATATATTCAATATCTTTTTAATGAAAATTGAATGTAAATTGATAAATTATGTCTGTATATGTGTGTGGTTCAGTAGCAAACATGAGGCAAGGCCTACATCTTGCTCCAACCTGAACAGGAGGTGTCGGAGCAAAGTAAAACTGCATGGAATTGCCAAACAGTACACTGACACCTATTTTATTGACTAGAAGGAACTAATGCTGGAATTGCAGAGGCGTAGTAACCATTTAGGAGGAGAATACTGGTGTAAATTGTTTCAGATGAAGCTAGCAGTTGGCCTAACGCTCTGAACTCAGTGTTTGTTATGTATTGTGTTCAGTCTGGAAATAGATTATAAATTAGTTATGAAGTAGGAGGTACAACATTCTTGTTTCAGGGACTGTGGTCCTAGTTATTGAAGCAGCACCTGGTCTGAGTTTTGCTGAATCCAGAGGCTGACAGCATACTCCCTGGTCCAGATAGCGACCAGTGAGGTGTCTCCAGAACACAGTGAAGCAATCGAGCAGAGGTGTCTTCCTGCCGCAATCACGACAGATAAGCTTCTGTGGCCAGATAGCTCAACATTATGTGCCCCCTCAAAAATTGACATTTTAGCAAACACAGAGGGACAATTAATTGGTTCAAATGACAGGAACTGTGAACTTTTCCCAATACTATTTCCCTGATAATCAAACACTTGAAGTCATGATGAAAAACAACAACCAAGCTTGAACAAAACCAGTATTACCTCATATTACTACTGCACAAATTACACACATAGAATAATAATAATAAACTATGTCAATACAAAGTTCATATATGTAAACTGTGTACATAATACTTGTAATTACATTTGATTGTGATTCCTGGTTCACTGTGTAGTTGAATTAGGATACCCATTATTGAAATAATTAATACATATATTTTTAAACTTAAACACTCGACTCATTTAAGATAGTCTTATAGAGTGTTATATATGTGTGAGTGTCACAGTGTTGTAAGTGTTGTGGAATAAATTAAATTGTTTATCTGTCTGTTGTTGTTGTGACTTACACTTCATCATTTTCATAACCCTAGACATTTAACGTAGTCATCACAATATTCCAGAATAATTCTGACTGAGTTATAAATGTGGTAGCAAGTAAGGTCATCTGTCATACACCACACTTATTAGATACAGATACCTTCACAGCTGATCTCAGTCAGTACACTAAGTCCCCTATAAATATTTATAACATCACACTTTACCACACTCGTAAATATTTGGGCAATACCCAACAGCCCAGTGATTTCTGACATCTCCTTAGAAATGAACTGACGGACCCTATCCGATAATATATGTTCCGGAAAACCAAACCTGCTAAACAACATCTGCAAAGCCTCAGCGACTGCTTGTGAAGTAATATTCTTCATTGGCACCGCCTCCGGCCATCTGGTGCACAAATCTACCATCGTTAAAATGAAACGATATCCTCAGTCTGAAGTGACCGAGAGGGGGCCTATAATATCAATCGCTACTTTCTGGAAGGGCCGGACTGACAAGTCCGTAACCTGCACGTGAGCCTTGGGAGATCTGCTTTTATGCCTCATCTGTTGGCATATCTTACAGGACCTACAGTATAGTTTAATGTCCTTGCAAAACAATGGCCAATAGAATTGTGACAGCACCCTCTGGCGCGTTCGTGCCACTCCCATATGTCCCGAAAATGGGGAGTCATGCGTTACCGCCAACACTTTTGCTCTAAAACTACTCGGTACAACCACCTGGCGCTGAGTTTGTACTCCCTTAGCAAAATACCGAGAAGAACATTGTTCTTGATCTCGAACCAATGTCTGACCAACTTCGTGCACTTTACATCACCTTTCTCGGCAAAGTTGTAAAATTTATGCAATGATCCGTCCGACCGTTGGTGCTAGATAAAGTCCGACACCGGTGTATCCTGGCTCCCTTTGACCAATTGCGATGTCTTAGCTTCATGATGCGTCGCTTCTAATGCGTCATCTGCCTTTGACTGCGCCCTCGTAATGACCGCATTGGCTATAAGCACGCGATTATCCCGCCATTTTCTTATGTCCACCTGAGTACATTTCTGCACACCTTGCACATTACCCACAATCAAATCCGCTATCGATGCTTCGAGTACACAGGCCTGTACTCTACCAGATATGAAGGATATGTCCACCTCAATAATAGCACGAGTGTAAAACTCAATGATACCCCCGAAAGTGACCCATCTATTGGAGCATAGATACCATGATTTCCGATGGTCCCAGCGAAGCAGTTAATTTTCCAACCGAGTTCTTTAACGAGCAGTGCCCATCAGGAATGCCACCGCATTTGCTGAAATTAAAGGTTGCGGCATGTATCATGATATTGCGAAATCTTAACGCACAAAAACGGACTACTGAATGGCACGCATTTGGTCATAAAAGTCTTCATCGAAATTCCATTAATGCAGAAATTATCACTTACAGTAATAAGGGAGAACGAGACAATTCCTCGCATTGACTTATAAACGAGCGAGCGCAATTTGCTATTTAGGATGCGACGTCGTCGATTCTCAGTGATTTTAGCATTTGCATTGACGAACAATAAAGCGTAAGGACAATCTTTTCATCACGTAGGAGTTTTCCTTCCTGAACTTGTTTTCGGACACGGCCAGCTCTATGTCGCCCTCACCCGAGGAACAAATCATGAAAACTTGAAAGTTTTGTTAAAAACACTTTTTATTAGAGAATATTCTTTGAAACAAATCCACGCACTTTCACAAAAAATATTGTCGTCAAATAACTTTTATATTGAATTAAAAAATATTTTTAAAATAAATTACAGTTTTTGATTTACTTCCGTCATTATTGACGCGTTATTGCTGATATATATATATATATATATATATATATATATATATATATATATATATATATATATATATATATATATATATATATATATATATATATATATATATATATATATATATATATATATATATATATATTTTTCTTCTTCTTCCATCCTTAGCCACCAACCGGCAAAGCAGTATGTGGCCAGTACGCCTAGTGGCGTCTTAGGGCAACAACAAATTGATCAATCTATCGCTGCTTCCACCACGCCTAGTGGCGTCTTTGTGGAACAAAAACAGACCAAACAATCTATCATTGTTTCCGTAAACAGATTGGTTGGCAAGCAGGTGATCAGCCCACTGTGCGAAGTTTTTTACGGGATGGGGTAAAAAGCCCCATGCCCAACCCTCCTTAGTCGCTTTTTACGACATGCGTGGTAGGGTGCAGTGTTACTATTCTTTGCTCCCCTTTCGATATATATATATATATATATATATATATATATATATATATATATATATATATATATATATATATATATATATATATATATATATATATATATATATATATATATACATATATATATATATATACATACATACATACATACATACATACATACATACATACATACATACATACATACATACATACATACATACATACATACATACATACATAC
Organism: Oreohelix idahoensis; assembly: GCA_024509875.1. Taxonomy (NCBI): domain Eukaryota; kingdom Metazoa; phylum Mollusca; class Gastropoda; order Stylommatophora; family Oreohelicidae; genus Oreohelix; species Oreohelix idahoensis. Next base: position 83,912 of record JAMPIV010020614.1, read on the forward strand.
ATACATACATACATACATACATACATACATACATACATACATACATACATACATACATACATACATACATACATACATACATACATACATACATACATACATACATACATACATACATACATACATACATACATACATACATACATACATACATACATACATACATACATACATACATACATACATACATACATACATACATACATACATACATACATACATACATACATACATACATACATACATACATACATACATACATACATACATACATACATACATACATACATACATACATACATACATACATACATACATACATACATACATACATACATACATACATACATACATACATACATACATACATACATACATACATATATATATATATATATATATATATATATATGAAATATTCTGGTTCAAACGTTTGCTTTCATACATATAAAAACTGAATCGACTACGATTGCTTAGTTTTAAAACAACATGTAACAAATTTAATAATGAATTAGTCTTTAACAGTTAAAATAAGGAGCGAATGATGAATTTTGCTGTAAATACAAGTTTTCGTCACGGAGACGAAGGTGAGGATTTATCAAAGTCCGTTGCTTTCGCATTTTTTACAAGAAAACTTAACTCTAGGTGAGTCTTGTCGCCGTGGTGATGAGTGTACTTCTTTCACACGAGGGGCATGGTAACTTCAGTGCTTCGAACCGTCTGATAGCTTGTAACCACAAGTAGTCTTGTACCACGAACGTTTTTAAACAAAATAGAAAACAAACGAGTCTGCTAAGTACATCTGTGGGCTGCCAATTAACATGTATATTCTCGCTGTCCACCCACATATGTTAATCTATCAGAAGAACTAAAGTCCCGAGTACACAGTGTAGCTCAGGGAAGATGAACAAAGTTCACCTTATTCCTCTAGGTATTAACTGGGAAAATGTGTCTGGACGGCGCGAATAATGAGTTGCCTGAGTTACAATTAACAAACTGCATATATCTTACAAAAAAATTATTCACTTTAGGCAAATGTGATGTAATCATCAGTCATCACTGCTCCATTCGGAGTCTAGGGTCACCCCTGCAGTCGGTTTTCCGCACGACTAGCTAGATCAAATCACCAGCTCTTGCTGTAGTGGTTTACGAATATACTAGTTTTGTCTGTTGAGGTTGCCAGCCTTATAACCACTTAGCAAGAAAACATGTCAAATTTACATTTGTAAAATAATTGTTACACTTACCCCAAAATTGTTAGAATACACAATCTCCTCGCGCGGGTTAAGATGGACACCAGCAATTTAGGTTATAAGCTCTCGATCCACTTGGTCTGAAAATTTTGAATCCCTTTTATGACGGGTGAATCTGCGAAACACATGATCTGGGAAAGTTTCTCTTATGACGGGTGATCCAATTCCAGTCTTCGTATTTTAAGTCCATAATCGCACATGCATACACTAGATGTGAACCAACAAAGAATGAGAAGTCAGTGACGGCTATGCCATTGTTAAGAGGATCTCATCCATAGATGTCCGGGATGCTAGAGTCTGGAGGGGGCCAGATATTGCAAGTGATCACTACCTGCTTAGAATCAAAAGAACTACTGAAAGAGTTGCGCAGCCTAGGAACTGCCCAACATCACGCAAGAAACTAAGTAAACGAACGGGAGAAATGAGAATTAAGACCTATAAGCTGTGAAATTAAGACCAGATATCAGGAGCTTATTGTTGTATCGGTGAGCAACACAGAAGAACAACCTGGTGACTTGGAAACCCTCTGGCTTAAATTCAAGGACATCATAATGACAGCTGCTGCAGAAGCATGTGGTGAAGTCCGACTTGAAAACAAGAGAAAGAGGACACGTTGGTGGACAGAGGAAGTCAAAGAGAAAATAAGAGAGAACGAAATGGCATGGAAACAATACTTAGGAGCTAAAAACACAGCAGGACAAATTGAGAAATATAAAGAATGTGGGACACTCAGAACAGACGCAAAGAACAAGCTGCTAGCAGAAAAACAGAAGTCCTAGGAAGAATTTGGAGAAAAGCTAGAAAAAGATGCGCAAGAAAACCAGAAATTGTTTTATAAGACCCTAAAGAACATGAGGAAGGAAAAACAATGGCCTCTCAAATTTATCACGGACAAGCAAGGCAAATTGCTCACTGCCCCGAAGAAAGTAATGGGAAGAGGGAAATAATATTTGGGAAACAAAGAGCCAGAGATTCAGACCCCCAGGACGACCCAGAGTCCGCTGGGAGGACAACATTTGACAATCTTTGAAGGACCGAGGACTAGAATGGAATCAGGCTAAGAGGAAGACAGCCGATAGGATAGTCTGGCGCTCTCTATTCAAACCTCTACACCTCATGGTAGAAGGAGAACGACTAAGTAAGTACTTTGTCCTGGTCCCTTAAATTTTTCAGTCTCTGTATTTAAAAAAGCGGGCGTACTGTTAAGGTTTTAAGTTTCCCAAATACATCGATTTGCCACTTATAATATAGGAATTATAACTCCGATGTCTCACTGGCTTCTAGGAGTCGCTAGTCTGAAGTTGCGAAGCTGTCTGTGTTCTGTGTCTCTGATTTCGCTAGATTATATTTCCAGTTCCAGTTCGCATCACAGATGGTGCTTACGTCGGATGTTCCAATAGGATCCATAGTTATTCGGGCTTCTTACTTTAATCCAATCGAAAGCTCTTTAGCACTGGGTTGGGGTGTCTAATTTTAAAATATTCCCCAACGAGTTTTAAAATGTTAAATCTAATATTCCAACAAGTGACCTTTTTCATATCATGCGGTAATATTTCCGTCGGCTCACAGTAACATGTGATCATATTTTTCTGGCCAAGATGTCTACCCTGACAGATTATCTGTAACAATTACCAGGGATTGTCCCACAAAAAGCGATAAACATATCTACCCTCTGTGTAATCTGCCAGATAAACATACATCGACGTCGGCAAGCCAGAAAGACAATCTTGGGTTCTTTTTATGTCGATCGGACCGTGTTGTCACCATCTTTTCACCAGGGGTGAAATATTAGACCAACGCGTTTCAAAAGATGGTCAGACGGATAGAATAGATAAGCTTATGACTGGCATAATTACCTGGTATTATCGCATTTACCTTGCGGAACGTAAACAATTCTGCGTGTAAAGCAGAAACGTCCGTACGGGAGTAGTGTGTTAGAGACTTCACCCTACTGATCCAACAAATAACAAAATAATGAATGAAAAGGCATGATTTATGCCAAATAAAAGCGATTGGTGTAAAAAATGAAGAAAAAGAAATGATACTGCCGTAGGGCTGAAGGTGTGTAAGATTACACAAAAGAGCATGTTCAAACGCTCTGTGCCACAGATACAAAATTACGCGGCTATGTGAGAGGTATGACATGTCTTTTTTTAAAAAATAGAGTTTTGCATCATTTTGGCGAGGCGCGTCCCGTTCAACCTTGTCGGTTATATTAGGGCGCATGTCCAAATATAAAAGACCCTTAGATCTGAGGTAATAATATAACATTTGTATGACATGTCATATAACGAAAGGTGTGGGATTTTCCTTCCCGCGAAATCGAGTTAAGTCGATTATTACTCAGCCAAGTGATGTGAAAGTCCAGAATTTCTGATCATAGGGATACTGCACCGCATTGGATGTTAGTTTTCTTTGTCATGTGGCTAAATCATGACATTAATCTTACCTGCTGTCTTAGCAATGTATACTATTGTATACACGCAGTACCAAAACCACATAATTATCTCCCTTATATAGTATTGCCCTTTCAGTCCTGACTAAAGAAATCCACCTTTGAGGCGATGGCCCATAGCTGCTTGTGTCATGGTGTTTATTTCAGCGTGCTCTTCTCTCCTATATAGGTACATGTTCAAGTCTGGGCAAGCTGCCGCTTTACTTGTCGCCAAATAACAAAGGGGTTGAAGTTCGACATGAAAGTCTAGCAAGATTAGCTGTATAAGATAAACATTTCATGGTTGCTCAAGCTGGTTCAGTAACCTTTCCCAACGGAAGTGCTATTGTCTGGAGGCTCTCGTTAATCCAACCGAATGTTAAAATTGTCTGTTAAAAACACATTTGATTGACTCAAAATATTACGATGTTTATTTTGCCAGGTTGACGTTGTTGCTAACTGTATGTTGTGTGAGCGAATGATAATTTTAACAGTTAAAGAGAAAGCGAAGACAACAAAATGACAAGAAAAAGAGAAAAAAAACGACGAACGGTGACGTAGATTAAGAATGAAAAAGAGAAGAATGTAATGAAGAAAACTTTACTTGATAGAGTAACTACAACAGCTCTCAAGAGCATTTGTTCTTTGTCATATCTCAGGGTCCATTGTGCGCCGGAAGGTTCTATCTGTGTAAGCGAACAAGAAGCTATACCCCGTTCATAGCTAGTGTATCCATCAACAGCCCGAGATGCATCGGCTTTACCGATCAATGCACTTTGATCACTGGACTGAGTTGCCAATTGTTTGATTGCAACATTACGACCTGAAATTATCACGTGATAACAACACATAATTGTATTCAACCTGAAATATAATAACACCACACCAGATTATGAAATCGTAGTTAATACCGTTACCATGGGATAGACGCTAGCATCAAATAAAGGTACAAATGAGAAAACTCTATATAAGAGCAAAAGATGCATACATGACATCACATTGTGACGAGGATAATGAACACATCACAAGCTTGTTTGATCAGAAGCAATTTTCACTTCGATGGTAAGTTTTTCCGTTTCCAATCTCACAAAGTGATGTATGCTCTGAGGAATTGCTGTATAAAATATTCCAAACGATTCTTTTTCCCACTAACATGTTTTATAACCTATAAAAATTTCACGTAATTGCAATTCTAATATATCAGCAATTGATTCGTATATCTGCCTGCAAGCAAACTATATTTAAGTTGCGGAATTTCATAAATTGTATTCGTAGGTTTATCAAGTTTATCATTTTTCGTTTTCCTGTTTTCATCGAAGCAAGTGCGTTTAAAAAAAATGACTTCTCTTCATTTATGATGTGACAACCGGCATGATAGCGGCACTTACTGCGGTCCCCTCGGCACTGACTGTCTTGACAACATTACACTTGTTGATGAACGTCTAACGGAGACTACCAAACATGTAGTGAAAGGAAAAGAGAAATAACCCTAGTAATGTCTGTGTTAAGCCTATGCCTGGTTGGCTACCTTTGGCGCATTGACCGTCTTATCCCAGTGTCATGTTATGAATGTTTGTCGCCTTTATCATTTGTAATCACACTTTACCTTTCATAATCCTACGCTGCATATTCCTTTAACAAACGTATGCCACGTCCTCTAGGTCTTGTCGGGTCTTCTTCCTCATAATTTTATTTCTGCATCAAGTTCTCTTCTTCAGGTCTTTTATCGTTTCTTTCTGGTTCTCTCACCTCGTGGGCTCCATAATCCTATGGCTGTTCAGCAATGTTACCAACAGGTTTCATAAATATCCTTCATATATGTCGTCAGAGTATTCTCTTCATGTTTTGTTCGACTTGCGCTTAACTAGTTCTCCGCAATCCTTCCATATTGGTCATCCTGGTGTAACATGTCAATCATTCTGTTGTACACACTTATCAAAGTCTACAATTTCTGTTGCTTTGTTGTTCTCTATGTCTCACAGCCATGGAACAGGACTAATTTGACACGCGCTGATGTTCCTTATATATGTGTTGAAATTAATTTATTCTTATCTTCACGTATCTCCAAGCGCAATGAAAGCTCCCCCTGCCTTTTGTGTTCAGAATTTGATATCTCTGCCTGTCTCTCCAACTTTATGGACATTTCTGCCAAGATGTTTCTACCTCAAGCAAAGGCGGTCCTTCAAGTTATTTATTGTTGCTGTTGTTTAAATAGAGCTGCTGAGCTCGTAGCGGTTTTTTTTCGCAGCTTTCCGTGTGCTAACTCTGGAGACTTTTCAAAACCAAAAACAGTCAGTCTGTAGCCCTCAATCCTTTTGGCTTTACCTGGATGGAGTCACAATCGATATTACCAGAGGACCTTCGTTCGTATTAAATGGCTGAATGTATTTAAATTATACAGTTGACTTCTGCATGATATAGTTTAATGTTTGTGGCCTAAAGATTGTACACGACGCGAGTCTGGCCTGCAAATCCTGTTATAATGTTGTAGTCTGCTTGTTGTCATAGGTTACCAGCTGGTGATCTTATTCAACTTTCCAACATCAACAGATAATACAACATGTTATCCCATAGCAGATATTGTGTGGTCAGGGAGGGAGGGAGGGAGGGAGTTACAGACTTCAAATTACAAGCTTTGTTATGATGTGGGGTGACCAGATTCCTTCCTCGCTGCCTTTGTCTTCCCTAACTCAAGAGCACAGTCAAGTATCCATTTACAGCTGGGTAGACTTGAGAGGGGACATTACCATGTTTTGATCTTGGTACCTGTGCCGCAAGAGGAAAGCGATTAATCGCTAAGCCAGTGAGTTTACATAAGGCAATACTATGTCATATAGGTGGCCACCTCAGATTGTAATCTAGTGAGACATTACTATGTCATATAGGTTGCCGCCTCAGTTTGTAATCTAGCGAGATGAGTTAAGTAAAGGTACAGTATATACAAAAGCACCGTAAAAGACCAGCTGTCCCTCATAGCTATTCCACCTCGTCCTCAGAGAGAACCGCTTGTTTCGATTCACGGCTTATTATTCCGTATTCACAGCTAACCTAAATAACTGCAAACTATATACAATTATAGAACGTTTCGTGACAAAAGAATAACTATAATCTATATACAGCTATAGAAAGTTCCGTTCCAACAGAAAAAAAAAAAAAAACTACATAAAGCTATTGCACGTTTCGTTAAAACAGAACAGCTAGAAATTAAATACATCTACAGAACGTTTTATTAGACCAGAAAAAGTAAAAAATTTGAACACAAAAGCTAAACAATATACACGGCTATGGAGCGTTGCGTTACAACAGAATAAACAGACATTACATACAGCTCTAGGTAGTTCATTTACAATATGATAAATAGATACCATATATAGCTATAGAACGTTCCGTTACAACAGAACAACTAGAAACTATATACAGTTATAGAATGCTCCGTTAACATAGAATAACTAGAAACTGTATATACCTGAAGAACGTTCAGTTACAACAGAATAACTAGACACTATCTACACCTATAGAACGTCAAGCAATCTTTAATCTATAATTACTAGTTTCAAGTCAAGTAATCTTTAATCTATCGTTTCTAGTTGATGTCAAGTAATCTTTAATCTATGATTACTAGTTGATGTCAAGTAATCTTTAATCTATCATTACTAGTTGATGTCAAGTAATCTTTAATCTATCGTTTCTAGTTATGTCAAGTAATAATAAGAGTGACTTTGAGTATAATGTCGATGGTAGTGACAGCTGTTTGGTTAAGTGTATCCTAACTCCTGTTGAGTGTGGCAGCTCTAACCTCCACTGATGTAGATAGAACAGACATCAGCAGCTATAGCTCCGTCCAGCCTTAGCTTCCATAGGAGAATGTTTGTATCGCATTTCACGTCGACTGATGTTGGGGTAGCAGTGTATCGCCTTTCGTTGCTACATACGCCGGCATTATTTAGTGTCACGGTAAAGTTGACCTTGTTTGCTGAAAGGAAGAGTGTAACAGGTCATCATTTAGTGTCACGGTAAAGTTGACCTTGTTTGCTGAAAGGAAGAGTGTAACAGGTCATCATTTAGTGTCACGGTAAAGATGACCTTGTTTGCTGAAAGGAAGAGTGTAACAGGTCATCATTTAGTGTCACGGTAAAGTTGACCTTGTTTGCTGAAAGGAAGAGTGTAACAGGTCATCATTTAGTGTCACGGTAAAGTTGACCTTGTTTGCTGACAGGTCATCATTGTTATTGTCTAGTGTGTTAATTATGTCGTCATTACAGCTGGTTACCTGGCAGGAAGCGTGCAACAAGCATACTCTTGCATCAGTGGCTTCTATGGCAATTAGTGTAATATGATTAGTTTGCCTGGTGTATTAGGAACCTTATTTTAATAGTAAATAAATATTAGACAAACATAAAGGTATGTTTTCAGGCACTCGTAAGAAAAAAAGAAGTAGAAGACTAGACAACAGAAAAACGTGAGTGGTTTACCCAGGACTCGAACCCAGGACCTTCCATGCGACAACCCCGCCTAGCTATGCAAGCGAATCACACTATCCTTCCTGCCATCTAGGTATCACCAAAAATGATGCTTCGATGACAGGTCATTAGTGCGAATTGCAACACATAACACCGAAAGTTTACCATGGGCAGTCCAGCCTATTAATGACGCAATCACTTCTGTTGTTGCCCTATTATACAGTAAAGGTCAGTCCACACAAGACAAAGACCTTAATACTGTGTCTAGTAAATGACAGAAGACTAACAACAGCAAGCACAGGACAGAGGGTAGGTTTTGGTATTGTATAAACATTTATAACACATAAGGAAGGGAAACCCGAGGTCTGTAAACAGTAAATAAACATTAGACAAACATAAAGGTATGTTTTCACGTCTGTTGTTTTTCTATTGTCTAGTTTTCTACTTCTTTATTTTTTATGAGTGCCTGAAAACATACCTTTTTTTGTCTAATATAAGCTACGTTGTGTACTCAAGAATTTAATTCTTCTAAGAGATTATCATTGGTGGGTGGACAGCGAGAGGATGTGCCTGTAAAGCTTCCAGCTCAGTGTACTTAGCAGAGGTATTTGTCTTTGTATTTTTTTCTAAAAGTACGTGGTTACAAGCATCAGACGCTTTGAAGTATTAACTTTACTTCGACGCTAGTATGTGAAGAAGTGCACTCATCACAAAAAATAAGTGACGGAAACCACGGCGACTGGACTCACAAAGAGTTAAGTTTTCGTGTAAAATAGGCGAAAGCAACGGACTATGATAAATCCTCACCTACATCTGTGACGAAAACTTATATTTACAGCAAAATTTCACAAATCTTTCCATATTTATTTTAACTGTTAAAGACTAATGCATTATTAAAATTGTTACATGTTGTTTTAAAACTAAACAATCATAGTCGCTTCAGTTTTTTATATGTAGGAAAGCAAACGTATGGCCAAGAATATATAGTATATATATATATAAATATATAAATATATATATATATACAAGGGGATTGACATAAGTCTTGGGCTGGGTACCTATCAATGAGAGGCTAATATTAGCTAGATTTCAGACACGATTTTTCAAGCTCTCAATTGTACAATGTTATGCACCAACTAACGACGCTCTTGATACCACAAAAGATGACTTCTATGAAGCACTTCTAAGTACCATCAACACAATACCCAAGCATGACATAATAGCAGTCATGGGTGATTTTAACGCCAAAGTAGGTGACAACAACGATGGAGTACAAAGATATCTCGGTACTCATGGCATAGGCTGTATGAATCAAAATGGCGAAAGACTTCTAGAACTTTGTGAAATATCAAACCTCGTTGTGGCAGACACCATCTTTCCACATAAGAATATCCACAAGATAACATGGAATTCACCTGATGGCAGAACTAAGAACCAGATAGATCACTTCTGCATAAGCGCTAAATTTCGCTCATCAGTTCAAGACGTCAGAGCATACAGAGGTGCAGAGATCGGAAGCGATCATAACCTCTGCATTGCTAAAATGAGAATTAAACTGAAGAAGTTATACCAACCGAATAAAAATAGAAGAATAGATGTACACAGACTGCAATCAAATGATATAAAGAAGGAATATAATGTCAAAATGAACAACTATTTCGATGCTTTAGGCAAAATTGACAACGATATCACCACCAAGACAATCGATACTAAATGGGAACAACTGAGAACAGCAATGACAGAAGCAGCTGTAGCGACCACCGGATACCTAGTACATAAAAAGAAAAAATGGATGAGAGAAGATACTTGGGATAAAATACAAGAAAGGAAAACAGCAAAACTTAAACTACTAGCGGCAAGTACACATAATGCAGTTGAATCTTGCAAACTAACTTATAACTTGTTAAATAAAGAAGTGAAGACAAAAAACTCGAAGAGATAAAAGACATTTCATCAATGAACTGGCCGTAGAAGCTGAAAATGCTGCAAGAACTGGTAATAGTAGGTGCCTTTATCAAATTACAAAACAACTATGTCACCAGCCTACTGCTATGGAAACACCTGTTAAAGGTAAATTGGGAATTCAATACCAACAGAAAAAGAACAAATGAAGAGATGGGCTGAGCACTTCATGGAGGTGCTAAACAGACCACCACCAACAGTAACACCTGATTTTAATAATGAAACATCCACAACCACCTTGCCAATAACTTGCGATGAATTCACGCTGGACGAGATCAAACAAGCCGTTAAAAGATTAAAAAATTTTAAAGCTGCTGGAGTTGACGAAATTTCAGGGGAAATGATTAAAGCAGTTAATGACAACAACCTCTTGAGAATTTTAGATATTATAAATGAAGTATGGAGAGAAGAACAACCACCACAACAGTGGAAAGACAGTATTATTGTAAAGTTACCGAAGAAAGGTGATCTATCAGACTGTAATAACTGGCGTGGTATATCTCTATTATCAGTACCTGGAAAATTATTATGTTGCATGATGTTAGAAAGACTTAAATTGCATGCTGACGAAAAGATCAGAGAAGAACAAGCGGGTTTCAGGCCGAAACGATCATGTATTGATCAAATATTCACACTAAGAACAATTATAGAAGAATCAGTGGAAAGGCAATCGCCACTTATTATCACCTTCGTCGATTTTCAAAAAGCCTTTGATAGTCTACACCGCCCATCTTTGTGGAAGATACTTACAATCTATGGTTTTCCAACAAAATATGTGAATATAATCAAAGCGCTATATGACAATGCAAGATGTTGTGTTAGAACAAATAAAGGGAATACAGAATGGAATACAGTAGAAACAGGGGTGAAACAAGGCTGTATTATGTCACCACTACTTTTTGGAATAGCTATTGAATGGGTTATGAGAAACTATACCCACAATGAACAATTGGGTATAAAATGGACAAATGGAAAATTCCTGGGGGACCTGGATTTCGCAGATGATGTAGCATTCTTAAGTTCAACACCAAGACAATCCCAAGAAGCAATAAATAATTTGTGTCATCTCTCGGTTAAAATTGGTCTCCAAATAAATGCCTCTAAAACTAAAGCTATGAACTTTTCTAACGAGACCTTTGATATCATCTTGAACGGGGAAAAACTACAGGAAGTTGAAAGTTTCAATTATTTAGGCAGTAAAATGACTCAGGATGGTGACACAACAAGAGAAATCCATACTAGAATTGCTTTGGCAGCTAGCGTCTTCAATAGATTATCTAACATGTGGAAATTACGATCATTGAATATACATACCAAGCTTCGTCTGTTTAATTCAAATGTTATCTCAGTGTTAACATACGGCTGTGAGAGTTGGAAAATAACAAAATCATTGGAAAACAAGCTGAATACATTCGAGAACAAATGTCTTAGAAAACTCATGAACATCAGTTGGAAAGAATTCAAGACTAATCGACAAATAAGAGAAGACTCTAGGCAGAAATATGTCTCCGACTATATATAAGGAAAAGACGATGGTCATATATCGGTCATGTCCTACGAATGCAAAACAACAGAATACCACTACAGGCGCTCACTTGGGTTCCTGAGGGTAAGCGGAAAAAAGGAAGACCAAAAGAAACACTCAGAAGAACAATAATAAGAGAAGGAAGAACGTTGGGCCTAAATAATGTGCAAGAGCTAAGAGGAGTGGCGTCACAACGAACAACCTGGAGAGCACTGGTTTCTGCCTTATGTGCCGTGTTTGGCGCTTAAAGAATTTATTATTATATATATATATATATATATATATATATATATATATATATATATATATATATATATATATATATATATATATATATATATATATATATATATATATGGTTCCAAAGGTTGTTACAGCCGGGAGTTGTAGTGAGGATAAGCTCTCACTGCAGATAAAATACTCCTATGGCACCCTCCTCAAGTAGCCTCTGACAACCAAGTCCAGCTCCCGGCCTTCACGTGTGGCTCAATTTGAGCCCGCCGGAACTGTTTCCACTGACGGGAGAAAGGGCAAGGGCGAGCGACTGGCGCCTTAAAACCAGCAGCTTCGGGCAGATAGGGCTCGTGATCCTTGGTTGGTAGCTTTTCTAAGAGAAGGAACTCTGAATTCAAACCACTGCTGCCTTGCGGGAATATCCATTTATGGAATTGGCTTCGGGTGTAAACCCTGGGGATAAATCTGGAGTCGGAGTCCCTAAGGCAGTCTAATGTTGATTCGACATTATTCTGACAACTCCTGCAACATGGCTGGTACCAAACTGTATCGGCTACTGCCGTTCCTTTGGATCTACCGGCTGTGTGGAGAGGGGGAACATGCTGCGTGGGCAACAGCTTGATCTCCATATAACTGTGCCCAAGCTCGCGCCCTGGAGAGGACACTCCAGCTTCACCGTATAGGTGTCGGCAAAACACCGGAAGTAGCAGTTACCGGTTATAAGCATTTTGCCCTATTGGCGTAGGGCATGGCGCCAAGGGCTACTTCCAACAGTGGGAGAGGTTCTAGGATCTCACTGGACAGCTACCGCCCGCTTCAAGCTGGGCAGCCCCAGTCAATAAGGTGTTGTCCCGCCACTGTCTGCTTTCCCCATTGGGTGCATGGGGATTAGGGTCAAACCCGAACTGTGGACAGAAAAATTTGCACCAAGCAATTATCGTAATAATAGAAATAAGCAATGTCTCAGATTGGGATGCTGGAACGTCAGGACTAAGTTGACTGGACTATTCGAAAACCTACAGGACGTAAACGATGTAAGGAAGACAGCCATAATTAATAATGAGCTTAAACGACTTCAGGTGGATATAGCTGCACTTCAGGAAACGCGCCTGGCGGGCTCTGGAACGGTGAGCGAGAAGGACTACACCCTTTATTGGCAAGGGAAAGATCCTAATAAAACTAGAGAACACGGAGCAGGTTTTGCGGTCAAAAAATCGCTAACTAAAATGGTTGAACCAGGTGAGAATGGATCAGAACGCCTGTTAACACTCCGCCTGCAAACTAGCACAGGTCCCATCACCCTTGTCAGTGTGTATGCTCCTACTCTGTACTCTGCCTCAGAAGCTAAGGATGAGTTCTACGAGAATCTAGCAGCAGTCATCAAAAGCATACCTAGGCAAGAACAGCTTGTTCTCCTTGGTGACTTTAACGCTAGAGTGAGTGCCGATAATGTTTCATGGCCTTCATGTCTGGGCAGGTTTGGTATTGGCAAGATGAATGAAAATGGACAACGGCTCTTAGAGTTGTGTGTCCACCATGACCTCTGCGTGACCAACACCTACTTTCAGACACAAAGCCCAACAAAAGGTGTCATGGAGACACCCACGATCCAAACATTAGCACCAACTGGACCTGATTCTCGTCAGAAGGCCACTTCATAGGTCTGGGCTCTTCATTCGCTCGTACCATAGTGCAGACTGTGATACAGATCACTCCTTGGTTTGCTGCAAAATCAGAGCACAACCAAGAAAACTCTATCGTGTCAGACATGAAGGGAAACCATGCATTGATACCAGCAAGATGTCAGACCCTGTCATGATCGCTCAATTAACTGCGACCTTGAATAAAGTGCTCAGTAGCCCTCAACATGGTGATACTATTACAGAGAACTGGGAGCATCTAAGGAACACCATTCAAAGTATTACACTTGCCACCTTTGGTAAGAAAACGGCAAAGTCAAATGACTGGTTTGATGCTTCATCAGATGTGATGGCACCTGTCAGTGAAGCTAATCGCAGTGCTGCGAATGAATACAAACGTTCATCGAGTGCTAGAACCCTACAGATCCTGAAGGCTACGAGAAGCAAAGTTCAACAAGCTGCTCGACGCTGTGCAAATGACTATTGGCCCCAGCTCAGTGAGAGCATCCAGACCGCAGCGCAAACAGGCAACACTAGACAAATTTATGACGGTATAAACAAAGCACTTGGCACCCAAAAAAAGTAAGACGGCACCGCTACAAACCATCAGCGGAGAGAAGCTAACCGATAAGGGTAAGCAGATGGAGAGGTGGGTCGAGCGCTACTCTGAGCTTTACGCTAGAGAAAATACCGTTACGCCTGCAGCCCGTGATGCTGTCAAATGTCTGCCAACTATGAAAGAGCTCGATGTCAAACAAACATTAGAGGAACTCAGCAAGGCCATTGATAGCTTGGCCTCTGGCAAAGCACCAGGCAGTGATGGGATTCCTCCTCATTTAATCAAATGCTGTAAGAGCACACTACTACATCCCCTGCATAGGATGCTGTGCCAGTGCTGAGAAGAGACAACTATTCCTCAAGACATGCGAGATGCCAAGGTTGCAACACTGTATAAAAATAAAGGAGACAGAAGTGATTGCAATAACTACAGAGGCATCTCTCTTCTTAGTATTGTTGGTAAGGTTTTTGCCAAAGTCATCTTAATGCGACTACACAAGTTAGCTGAGCGCATATATCCCGAGATACAGTGTGGATTCCGAGCTGGTAGATCAACAACAGACATGATCTTCTCTCTCCGCCAGCTTCAGGAAAAATCAAGAGAACAGAAAAGGCCTTTATAGAGCTCGTATATCGCCTTTATAGATCTCACAAAAGCATTTGACCTGGTTAGTAGGGATGGACTCTTCAAAATCCTCCTGAAAATAGGCTGCCCTTCTAAAATGCTGGAAATGATAAAGTCATTCCATGACGACATGAAGGGAACAGTCCAATATGCTGGAAGCACGTCACAGCCCTTTGACATACGAAGTGGCGATAAACAAGGCTGTGTCCTGGCTCCGACCATCTTCGGGATCTTCTTTGCCTTACTCTTGAAACATGCATTCAGAGATGCAACTGAAAGAATATACCTCCACACTAAGTCAGATGGCCGTCTGTTTAATCTTTCAAGGCTCAAGGCAAAAACAAAAATCAGAAGGGTCACTATAAGAGACTTGTTGTTCGCTCATGATTCTGCAGTCATCACTCAAAGCCAACAGGAGCTTCAGAGCTTGATGAATCGCTTCAGTAAAGCATGCTAGGACTTTGGCCTCACAATAAGTCTAAAGAAAACGAGTCAGGATGTGTGTGCTGCACCAGATATCACTATCGATAACTAAGAATTGAAAGTGGGGCACCACTTCACATACCTAGGATCTACCATCAATGATAAACTCTCACTGGACACAGAAATCGACAGCCGCATTGGCAAAGCTGCAGCTACCTTTGCCCGCCTCACATCGCGTGTTTGGGGAAACTCCAAACTCACAACGAAGACCAAAGCTGCGGTATATAACGCCTGCGTCACCAGCACACTCCTTTATGGCAGCGAGACCTGGACGACCTATGCTAAGCAAGAAAGAAGGCTCAATACCTTCCATTTACGGTGTCAATGCCACATCCTCGGCATCTCGTGGAAAGATAAAGCGACAAATGTCGAGGTCATGTCACGTGCTGGCCTTCAAAGTATGTATACACTGCTTAGACAGCGCAGACTTCGATGGCTTGGCCATGTTCGCCGAATGGAAGATGGTCGCATCCCAAAAGATATCTTCTACGGACAATTAGCAGATGGCAAGAGAGCAGTTGGGCGACCACAGCTGAGGTTCAAAGATGTGTGCAAGAGAGATATGAGGGCACTGGACATAGATCCAGCAACATGGGAGGATGAAGCTGCCGATCGCACTAAGTGGCGATGCTATTTACGGCGCCACCTCAGTTTGAGCGAAAAGAGGCTCACACAACAAGCAGAGGAGTGGAGAAAACGTCGAAAATAAGCAGCTGAGGGCTGCCACCTCAGGGGCGCATTCCCATAGTCAGTTATTTACCTCTAAACAGAGCTATACCATTATAAGAGGAATTCGCTGAGTTAACTCCGCTTGGGGGCTTGAACGGGCTAAAAACCATTGCTTAAATCCTTCCCAAAAGGCGACGGACAGATATGTTAACCATTCCTCAGCGCTATTCCGCATGGTTCTTGACTTCTGAATTATCTTGTGAAGACTCCCTTTTGATAGAAGCGCCATTACACTGCTATCTACATCTCTGCCAAGAGTAATTTTGTGCGAAGGTAAAAACCTTTGACGACCCATTTAGATACTCTTGAGTTTTGGCCATTCTCGGACCACTACTGCAAAGCAGGGAAGGCAATCCGTGACACCCTGTGCTCTCTGTAACCCTAGTGGGAGCACCTAGCATTGTCAGGCCATCTACTACCAATACGTATCAATCACATACAGGTAGATCTATCGCCATTGCCTACTGGTAACTACCTTTGCCCTCGATCTATTGAAGCACTATCTTCAGACCCATATAGGACCGGTTACATCAAAGTACATACTCCTAGCCTTAGCCGGATACCGTGATACCTCCCGCCAGACGGGGTGTCTTCTTTGCCATGAACTTGTGTCGGCAACATTGTCCGACCCATTGACAGTGCTTAAAACTGGAGTAACTGGAGCATTCTTCAGAAGAAATGGTATCGGGGCAACATTAGTCACCTACCTGAAGGCAAGTCACCATTATTTAACAGATACAGGCGCATCCCTTGAAAGCCCTCACTTATACTCGTTCTCTTATTCGTCAGCAGTGATCACTAACGTCCTGCAAATTGAATTTATCGTTTGTGTTTGGATTAGCGCACTAGTACTCGTTTCCTTAGCACTATCCGTGCTTGGATAGTGAGTGCACGCTGGGATTTTTAAGACACCTGTTTTGCACAGGGAGCTTATCTTCTTCATTAATTGGACAGCAAAATCCAAAGGAAAATTGTTAGATTTCTCGGAGTACTTACATACCAGGATTTATTGTAGCATTCGGCAGGAAAGACCGTTTTTCAAGACGGATGACTGGAGGTCCCCTGTTAGTTAAAAAGCTGGATGTGTGAGAGACGCTCTGGGTGTTGGTGTAGAGTGAGGCGATCAGCTGGTGTGCGATTTATCTAAGTAGTGTGGTAGGTTGTTTTTTTTACTGTGATTGTGATTTTTTGGCCTTCAGAGACTGTGAAGGCATTCTGATTTCCATGTTGATGATGTGGTCGTATTATTTTTACGTTTGTTTAATAAACATAAATATACCTATTGTGGTCAGGACCTCTTATAACTGTCACTGAATGCCATGATATAGTTTCTTACTGCTTGTTAGAATTCTTCTATTTGTCCAGAGAGAACGGGCAAGAGACTGACATATAAAAATAGTCACAGGAGGCTGGAGAAATAGTCTTCTTAGTCTCCAGATTACTTCCCATAATGTTCATTAGTGACTCTATTCTTATCTTTTTTTCACATTACACATTCATAATCTGCCTGAACTCAGACATAATCTATTCTTATCTTTTTTTCACATTACACATTCATAATCTGCCTGAACTCAGACATAATCTATTTTTATCTACTTTTACATTACACATTCATAATCTGTCTGAACTCAGACACAATCTATTTTTATCTATTTTCACATTACACATTCATAATCTGCCTGAACTCAGACACAATCTATTCTTATCTACTTTCACATTACACATTCATAATCTGTCTGAACTCAGACATAATCTATTCGTAATCTATTCCTACCTGTGACAACTTACTTAGAGTATTTTCTGACCAATGGCTTTACCAGATTTAGAATCCTAGGATTATACATTATCCGAATATAGACATCCCAATATTCATTTTTGTGTTGTTTTGACTTAGAATGCGCTGTAGTCTAACGCCCCCCCCCCCCCCCCCCCCCTCCCCCCACCACCCGAATATAAAATATTGCACGATCAATGGAAAAAAAACGTCGTCGAGCAGGACAAGAAGGAAAATATTAGATGACCCAGACAGCATGCTAAGTAATGAGGTCGCCAACAGACAACACCAGAGCATGAAGGCTGTAGAGATAACTGGATACCAACGCCGCTCGACATAGATAGACATAATGATGGTTAAAGTTACTTGTGGTAGAGTTGCACTAGTTGTATATAAACGGTAATTGCTACATTATTTTGTGTAATCATCCTAAACGGAAGGTACGCAGCAGTGCTTCACCACTAGCCATTCCAAAACAAAATAAATGCATTCTGGATTATACCTATCATTTAGCTATTGCCACACCGAGAACCTGACAAGTGCCAGTGGAACAAAAGATGAGAAGAAGATGATGGAGATGGATAGGACTCACATTGAGGAAACCTGTTGATAGAGTCACAAGGCAGTCGTTGTTCTCAAGTCAGGTTAAGTTCGGTAGAGGGAAGCCAATAAAAAACAAGGAGAAAGGAACTGAAGGCATGTATGAAGGGCTTGAAACAGACGTGTAAAGATCTTGAGCAGATGGCACGTGACAGGAAAGACTTGGCATAGATCTGGTGACGGCCAATGCTCGTTTCTGAAAGTAAAGCTGATGACGCTGACGTTGAGGATTATGATGAATTTATTTGTTATTTCTGTCAATGTTAGTATCATATGTTTGTATTGCATTTTATTATGCTAATCTCGTCTTGACTTTTTTTTTTTTTTTTTTTTTTACATTTGCCTTATTTTAGCCAAATCAAAAAGATAACATACGTTTTTACATATCTCTAAATTCACACTTATGCGTAATAAATACTTCTCAGTGAGTTTCTTAATACATTGAATACTTGCTTGTTTTCTTCATATAATATCTACACTGTATCCAAGTTTCTTACATGTTCTGCCCGGACTTGTAATTTGAATTCGCTTTAAACTAACATTGTAAGTTAACATTATTTTTAACAATTGTTAAACATTATTAAATTAACATTGTCTTAACATTGTTTTGTTTTTTTGTCATAGATCCAGGTGACTATCTGATGAAAATTACGATCCACTTTTAGAAAAAATGTAAATGAACCTATGACTTACAATATTGTACACACAAATAATAAAGTTTATTACGAAGAAAAAACTGTAAGCTTACATAACGTAATACTGAAATAGAAAACAAGCTGTAAAAATGAATATATTTCTTTAAATGCAAACAATATACAGTATTATGAATCCGCGTATAGAAATGTTCTTAACAATATGTCGAAAGTTTAGGTTAAGGTCACGGACCATGAAGAACAGAGGTCCCAAAACAGTTTAGAGCCCCGACACCTCCATAGAATCCGTGTTCCTTAATAGACCGCAGGAAAGACAATAAGGAAGTTATTACATTGGCGCATTAATTAACCTTACCTTTGTTATTGAACTGGTTACATGTATTAATGGGAAGAAAGTGGCATATTAGCATTAACAATGGCATTGATAATTTGGTTGACAATTGGTGCGTTATAGTCATACGTTATCACACTCTTCCAGGCTCGGTCGACCCCAGATCGACCCTATTGTGATTATTGACCCCCTGCATGTCGATAGAGACCCTTGGGGTACATATCAACCACTTTGTGGACCCCTGATCCAGAATCATTTCAACGACCCAGAAAAGATCAGTACACGAAAGATTCAGAAGCCCTGCTTGAAACTAAACAAGACTGTTGTCGTGAAATGACGTCTGTCTCACATCACGAATTTTAAATATTCTGACCATTACCGCGCACCATACATAATTAACAAGATATGATACACCGACCAATGAAAACGCTTTTTTGGTCCCGTGTTTACAACTGCTGGAAGAATAAAGATGGCCAGACCCTATTTTGTGTAACGTGATTAACTTCGGAATTTAGCTACAGTAGTATGGAAGAAGTACCACTTGGCAGAGGTTATCAAAACGATATTAGGTATGTTACTCTACCCGTAAGTAGTAATACTTTTACTAATACTATTATAGGACGGGAGAAATCTTAGGTTAAATGCATTCGAAGTTTCAGGTTGGCCGAAAGTTAGCTGTTTAAACTATGCATACTGTAAAATGCAAATAGTAACCAAAAAGATTATTATATAGGTAGGTAAATCCTAATGCTAAGTATAAGGTAAACTATAATTGACTAAAATCGCATCAGGAATAACGAAGATAATTAAAACAGTAGTTTTCCTACATTGAACAAAAGGCCAAACGGTACCCACATTTTAGGATAGTTATTGCATTCTTAGGGGAATTCCGTCTCGTACATCCGAGGTCAGACTATAAATAGACTTGCCTAACAAGCTCGGGTCAGTCACGATTTGAAAAACACAGCAAGCGAGGGAAAGCAGAGCATATATTAATGCCAGCGTTTGCCTTTCTGCACTTGTTAGCAGACCTTAATTACCCATTGAGGGCTAGTTTGTGTGTGTGTACCTGAGGGTTTAATCCTTTAACTAAAAGTCTCAAAATCAGAGGAGGCTGCTCTTATTGAAAGTTACAACGAATGCAGTGCCAGTCTATGATACAGTGCCAGCCATTACATTTGTGACTACTGGAACGAGTTCAGATGAATATTATTTCCAGCATAAGGGAGCGATCTGCAGTAACGAAGATAAGTTGTTAAATGCAACTGTACAGCTTATCCAGATCAAATACAGACATATACGCTTCAGTTTCTGATGGTTAAACTAATATAGTGTTTCTATAAACTTATAGTAATAAGAATAAACAATCCAACAAGTTAATAATCAAGCAAGTGAAAGTTGTCTACAAGATGATAGACATTTTGACCCAAGAGGAAAACTTTTATTAAATGTTATTATTTATTTAATGTTGTAAAATATTTGAGTTTAACCCTTTCCAAACAGAAAAGAGAAACTATTTAATTTTTTTTTCTATAACCAGCGGCACTCGAGCTTTTCCAGCTCTTTCGGCCCAATGACATGTCACTGCGAAGCTGGGGGGTCAGTGGACTTTCCTTCCAACCCGGTCAGGAGCTTCGCTCCTTCCCATCCACACGGGATTTATGTGCAGGAGCCGTTCAGATTATTCAGTCAAATTTCCGGTCGTAAACATTTCTTCAAACGCCGACGGCCGGGTTTGAACCATGAAAACCCGGTCGCCAGTACAACGTTGTAGCCATTACACCAGCGCGGCTCCCACTGTTTAATTAAATTGTACATATTCACCAGAAGACTTTCTTAGATTCTTTAAGTTGAATTATAGTTCTTGTTGGTGAATATATTTTTATAAATTACCCCTAGCAGAGTCAGAAACATATTAATACCAAAATCACAGAGGCGGATCAGGAGAGGTAGCAGTTAGGGACTCAGAGTGCTACATCACCATCTTCTCTGGGAACTTACATAGCTTGACCCTACCTTTGTGTCTATACACCCTTACTCTCTTCAGAGAAGTGGGTATTACTGATAAGATCAGACTCTTATCTGGCATTATCCTGGTATCATCTGATACACCTTTATGTCCAGGATATCTTATTCTTTATAACATCTCAAACCTCTCGCGACATCTGTTGTCTCAGTCCGGGATTTCTACTACCCTGGGGTCTTTTCTTTGAGACATTGAGTCTTTTAATAGTTATTTACATCGTCTGAGTTAGCAGTAGGAGTAAAAATTAAAAATAAATTAAATTAAAAGTTAGAATAAAAGTAAGATAAATAGAGCATATTGAAGTACCATTGTGTACAAAACAAAATTTTGGTGAGTGGATAAGCTGACAGTGGTCTTATATTAATTAGCCTTGTAGTAATTAGTTGGGTTTAGTCTGTTGATAGTAGTGATTGAGTGTCTGCAACTATTAGTATGGCAGCCTTGGCAAAGTTTAGGTCTGCTACAGTGCAGTCGGTAAAGAATTTGGATTAAGTGGGGAGGTTCTTATTCAATACGTCACTACTGAATGTGGCCAATATATAGAAAGAGAAGATAAGAAAGTGGAAACTGAAAGGAGATTACAAACAGAAGCTGATAAGGAAGCTAAAAGATTACAATTAGAAGCTGATAAGGAAGGTAAAAGATTACAATTATAGGCTGATAGGGAGGCTAAACAGATAGAAGCTGATAAGGAAGTTAAAAGATTACAATTAGAGGCTGATAGGGAGGCTAAACAGATAGAAGCTGAAGCTAGGAAATTAGAGGCTGAGGAAAGAAGACAGGTTGCTGAAAAGGAGGCTGAGGAAAGAAGACAGGTTGCTGAAAGAGAGGAAAAGAGGTTGCAAAGGGAACACGAGTTAAGATTGAAAGAGCTTGAACTTCAAGGACATGGTACCGGAAATGGAAGTAGCCCAACTACCTCTGACTTTAGTGCAAGTCAAGGTGCCTCAAATGGAGCCATGAACTTCCACTTGGATCCATTTGTGGAGAAAGAAGATGACATTGAGTCTTATCTCAGTAGGTACGAGAGACTACCTAATAACTATGGCCTAGAGAAAGAAAAATGCAGCCTTAAGTTATCACAAGGGCTAAGAGGAGCTTCTTACGAAGTTTTTACAAAACTTGGGAGAGAGGAACAAGAAGATTTTGAAATCTTGAAACAGGCATTGCTGGTTCGCTATGAAAAGAATTCAGAATTTTATAGGAAGAAATTTAGAACTGCCAAGCTACTTTCTGGAGAAACTTACTACCAATTCTCTGCAAGATAAGAAACCTACTTGGAGAAGTGAACTACTCTTGGAAAGTGCCAAGACCTAAAAGAAATGTTCATGATGGAACAAGTGAGATAGTCTATGCCTCCAGACAAGAGAAAATTTCTTATGGAACAAGGTGCAGAGAGATTGGGGGAGATCTTAACAGTGGCTGAAAGATATCAAGCAGCTCAGAAAGAAATAGCTGGAGTTAAGCGGAAACAAGTAGAAAATAGTAGGCCAACCCCAAACAAGATGAGTTTCTTAATAGGGACGAACACACAGATACAAACAAGACTATGACATAAAAACAGGAACCCTCAGGTACAAAATAATAAACCCTACAGAACGGGAAATAAGTGGTGTAAAATATGTAAAATGAACAACCACAATACACTTGAATGTGGTAAGAAAGTCCCTCCATATCACGCTGCATGTATGATAACAGTGGGAAAGGGCAGGAAGGACCTGACAGACAGTCAGACAAACCTCCATCATCCCCCCATCTGTGAAGAAGTAACTTGTAATGGCAATAAGAGAATGTGCCTTAATGACTCAGGATTGGAATATGACTCAGTTATGAGTGCAACTCTGGTGCACCCTGATCAGTATACCACAGGGAAAGTGGAGATACAAGGGGCATTAAAAGGAACAGCCACTATGACACTTCCTTTAGCCAGAATCAATGTCAAGACTCGCTATGTGGAAGGAGTGATCAGTGCAGCAGTGTGTGATGATCCCAATTACCAGCTGGTGTTAGGAAGAAAATATGCTTTTCTAGGGAGCCAAATAAAACCTGTGATCATGGCAACACTCCAGGTCAGGGTAAACCCCTAGGAAGGAGGAGGGAATACCACTAACTATTCATCCTAAAAAGATGAAAAAGGCCCAAGTAAAAGATAAGACATTAAAACCTTGCTTTGGCAAATTGCCAGACAGCCATAAACCCCCTACGAAAGGACAATTTTATTTGAAAAATGGATTGCTTTACAGGAAAGCTGGAGCAAGACAAAGTGGACATGGACAGTTAGTACTGCCATTGAGTTATAGGGAAAAAGCTATGGAATTAACACATGTTGTATCAGACGGTGGACATAGGAAAATTGGTACCACCAGTCAAAGATCATCGGTAAAATATTATTGGCCAGGTATTGCTGAAGACATATTTCAGTATGTGACCACCTGTGCACAATGTAGCAAGGTAAACTCTACATGTGGAGAGACTAAACAGGACCTAAAAATGCATTGCGGTAAAAATAGGCCTGAAAATAAAAAGGAACAGGTAGACATCGTGAATAGGACAACCCCTTCTCATACACAGTCCTCCAATAAAACAGTGACCATGGCAACTCTCCGTCTCGTACCGAGAGTGGAAACAACCCATCCCGCACCAGCACAAATGTGTTCTGAATTCGTGGAACTGGATAAAATTGGTATGGTTAGTCAGCCAACTTTGAAACTGAAACTGAGGGATAACCCCAGAGAAAAATTGGAAGTGGGAGAGGGCAATTAGCCTAATGCTCTCCTCAACATATGGCTATTAAATTAGCATTATGAGGGCAACGACAACCGTGGTAGTTAGTCTACCCATTTACACGGTCCAGTGGAAGTATTGTTACGGACATGGACTGAGATTTTATACTATATTGCCATGCAAAAAGGAGAATTGATTTCTTTGTGCAGGAAATTCATTTCCCCATATGAATCATATTATCGCTCCAGTGAGGTTTAGCTGAGCGAACCCTCTGGTGAAAATAGGCTATGCCTGGATTTGGGAAATAATTACAGTAACAGAGTCACTAGTGAATCTAGTTAAGGGCATTACCAGATTCCCGTCAAGCCTGAAATCAGACTTTTGCTGGACTTTAGCTCTTCGGAGGGGCAATATGAGTTCCATATGTTGCTTTTTGGGTTGAAGAATACTCCGTGTGTTTTTATCCAGGATGATGAGGAAATTACTGGATCCATTACATAACTCAGCTATCACCAACTTTATAGATGACAACCTCATAACTATTGGAACCTTGAGGAAAATCTAATACCTCTGGGCATGTCATGGAACAGACTCAAAGAAGAGTAATGGTGAACATTAATTGATAATCAGCAATTAGACAGGCGGAAGCACCTGTGCTGTTTCTTAACACAACATGCGGTATTATCCCTAGATCTTAGAGTGGTGAGGCAAATTTCTTGAGTAGTGCCTACTTGAAGTCACCCACCTGAAGGGAAACCAGGAGAAGAGTAAGGCAGAGTAAATCCAAGATTGGAAGAATGTCGTAATTGTGAATTCGGACAAGAAGCTCCAACCGCGAGTTTTACGCTTTTGAATTGGGAGACTATATTGTGAAATGACGTCTGCCTCACATCACGAATTCTAAATATTCTGACCATTACCACGCACCATACATAGTTAGCAAGATATGATACACCGACCAATGGAAACGCTATTTCGGTCCCGTGTTTACAACTGCTGGAAGAATAAAGATGGCCAGACCCTATTTTGTGTAACGTGATTAACTTCGGAATTTTGCTACAGTAGTATGGAAGAAGTACCACTTAGCAGAGGTTATCCAAACGATATTAGTGATGTTACTCTACCCGTAAGTAGTAATACTTTTACTAATACTATTATAGGACGGGAGAAATCTTAGGTTAAATGCATTCGAAGCTTCAGGTTGGCCGAAAGTTAGCTGTTTAAACTATGCATACTGTAAAATGCAATTAGTAACCAAAAAGATTATTATATAGGTAGGTAAATCCTAATGCTAAGTATAAGGTAAACTTTAATTGACTAAAATCGCATCAGGAATAACGAAGATAATTAAAACAGTAGTTTTCCTACATTGAACAAAAGGCCAAACGGTACCCACATTTTAGGATAGTTATTGCATTTTTAGGGGAATTCCGTATCGTACATCCGAGAGATAAATAGACTTGCCTAACAAGCTTGGGTCAGTCACGATTTGAAAAACACAGCAAGCGAGGGAAAGCAGAGCATATATTAATGCCAGCGTTTGCCTTTCTGCACTTGTTAGCAGACCTTAATTACCCATTGAGGGCTAGTCTGTGTGTGTACCTGAGGGTTTAATCCTTTAACCAAAAGTCTCAAAATCAGAGGAGGCTGCTCTTATTGAAAGTTACAACGAATGCAGTGCCAGTCTATGATACAGTGCCAGCCATTACATTTGTGACTACTGGAACGAGTTCAGATGAATCTTATCTCCAGCATAAGGGAGCGATCTGCAGTAACGAAGATAAGTTGCTAAATGCAACTGTACAGCTTATCCAGATCAAATACAGACATATACGCTTCAGTTTATGATGATTAAACTAATATAGTGTTTCTATAAACTTATAGTAATAAGAATAAACAAACCAACAAGTTAATAATCAAGCAAGTGAAAGTTGTCTACAAGATGATAGACATTTTGACCCAAGAGGAAAACCGTTATTAAATATTATTATTTATTTAATGTTGTAAAATATTTGAGTTTAACCCTTTCCAAACAGAAAAGAGAAACTGTTTAATTAAATTGTACATATTCACCAGAAGACTTTCTTAGATTCTTTAAGTTGATTTATAGTTCTTGTTGGTGAATATATTTATATAAATTACCCCTAGCAGAGTCAGAAACATATTAATACCAAAATCACAGAGGCGGATCAGGAGAGGTAGCAGTTAGGGACTCAGAGTACTACATCACCATCTTCTCTGAGAACTTACATAGCTTGACCCTACCTTTGTGTCCATACACCCTTACTCTTTTCAGAGAAGTGGGTATTACTGATAAGACCAGACTCTTATCTGGCACTATCCTGGTATCATCTGATACACCTTTATGTCCAGGATATCTTATTTTTTATAACATCTCAAACCTCTCGCGACAACTGTAACAATTATTGATCATTGTGAATTAAGACTGTAACAATTATTGATCATTGTTGTTAAGTCCTTTTTCGCATAGGAGTTAAGTGTGCGAGACTTAACATAACTAGATGCAAGTCTAACTGTGTTAGATGCACTATGTGTGCGCAACTGAGTAAGTATTATAGGTTTAATTAATTACGTACCAATTGTTGCACTAAAGAGCGCAACTTGGTGCGATCGGGTTTTGATTGTTGCCAAACAGCGCTGACACTGGGAGATGTAAAAAGCCGGTTGATGAAGACAGACGTCTTCCAACAAACTTCGTTGAAAAACTTTACCCCCCATATCGTCGGAAGACTTTATGATTTTATTTATTTGCTACCTTCCAGGGTGAAGTGTTAGCCTTAGCCAATTCTGGCTCGTTTCGTTTGTTTCCAGTATCTTGATACGATACCACCTATAAATTCTCAGCAAGGTCTTGGTAGGGCTTCGGCACGTCTCTTCATGGCCTGCCGCTAGTGTGTCCAGATCCACTACTGGGATAGTTTTTGAATCATTACACTGTTGAATCTCCAATGAAGATATCCGGCATAATTAATTACTTATTGAATCGAAATATGAAATATTTACCGTTATACTCCCGCCATCCATGGGACTTCGGACGTCAGTGAGGTCGGTCAAATTTGCCAGTTGATGATTATAAATTATATATTTTGCCTAACATGAAATTATGATGATGGTCTGTAATTCGTCTACAAATAAATGTACCGTCCTTGATGTCGAGCCATGATTCCTGTGTGCATTACTTTTCCAGTTGGTCAACCTTATGACCACATCATTATCACGATGTTCGTTGGTTAACATTGGTCTATCTTTACGACCCACAATTTGTCGCCCACCTGTAAACCCGACCAAAGCTGATAATATTTAAGTCACCAATCGTATTAACAGTTCTAACCGTGCCACCCCTACTCACGTAAAAACCCGGAGTCTAAAAATTGTGAAACAAGACTGTAACAATTATTGATCATTGTGAAACAAGACTAACAATTATTGATCATTGTGAAACAAGACTGTAACAATTATTGATCATTGTGAAACAAGACTGTAACAATTATTGATCATTGTGAAACAAGACTGTAACAATTATTGATCATTGTGAAACAAGACTGTAACAATTATTGATCATTGTGAAACCAGACTGTAACAATTATTGATCATTGTGTCCATGAGATAATGCAGGTGATCTCTTCCTTCTTAAAATAATACGTGTCAACAAAATTTAAAAAAAGGATTTCAGTGTCAGAATATGTACAAGCACACAAATTCTCCCTGAACTGAGAAAAAAACAGTGGAACTGTTAACATTACATCTGTCTAAAGACATAAATAAGACAAATTGTCTGTAGCAGACCAAAAAAAATAATATATCACAAGTAGTAATAGTATAATAGCAATATAAATATGTATTAAAGGATGTTGAAACAGTTCTTATTTGTCATTATTGTACATCTGTAATTTAGCAAAAGGAAAAAGTCATGAAGTCATACAAGGAGACAAAATACTGATATTATCTGAAATTACGAATGTCACAAATTGAACACTAATTTTAAACCAACAAACTCGTCTCGGGCTCCAAACGCGATATCTTGTCATTGTTATATTGATTTATTATGGGTAAGTAGTACACAAAGTATTAATAGCTAAGATAAACAACATGCCCTATTATAATTTTTAATTAACCGGTGTAGAACATGGAGTAAATGATGTGGACGTATTTTAAAAGTACACACTTGAAAACACCAGAAAATTTTATCTACAGTTATAGACACGCTGTTGCAAAATTTTAACCATTAAAGAATTGAACTTAACATTTGTATCCATAAATTAAAAACAAAGAATCACTGGCATGTTTATGGTACAGCACAAACACTTGTTAATCTAACTGAGTTCACCTAACAAAATACACCCAGGAGCCAGAAAGAACACGAATAGATACAGTAACTAAAGATCGTAAATTGTCTTACTGATGTTCTTGACTTGTATCCTAAACCAGGAAAACGGTTCTGGTTCCTGAAGAGTTACCTCAACTGAACTCGCTTCAATGTCTGGGTTGCATGTTAAGTCGTCGCTATCAAAAAGAAACTGTTCATTTGTATCGGAACCTCCTATACCAAGCAAGTCCACTGAAATGAATTCACAATGTTCACAATTAAAACCCCTTTCTTTCCTTCAGAAAGAGACGTGGTAGAATCTAGAAAGAAGTTCAGAGTTTTCAGTTTGATATATAAAATGTTGAATATATCAGTAGCCGTACTATTTTTGGTAAATACACGTGTGAATAGGGGTCTGTCACAAAACGTTTGTACGTGTTTTTCTGGTGGCTCTCTCGCAACTTCCGCCACTCCGGCAGTATCCCTTTTCTTCTTCCTTTTTTCACCATTCGCTTATTATTTGGCAATTTTTTGCCTTCTCGTTCATTATTTTGCTCTATGCTGAATCCAGTAGCGTAAAATCTCTAACACTCTACTCCCCTACGGTCGTATCTGCTTTTCACGCAGAATTGTTTACGTTCCACTAGGTAAATGCGATAATACCAGGTAATTATACCGGTCATACGCTTATCTATTCTCTCAGTCTGACCACCCTTTGAAACGCGTCGGTCCAACATTTGACCCCATGTGAAAAGCTGATGACGGTGTTTACACAAGAAGGTTAAGCGTGCGATCGCTGAAAAGACCCAGGTTGTTTGTCTGCGGTTGCCGACGACCGTGTCTGTTTGTCTGGCAGATTACACAGGTGGTAGATGCGTTTATCGCCTTTGCGGGACCATCCCTGATGATTATTAAAGCTAATCTGTCAGGAAAGACATCTTGGCGGAAGACATTACGCAAGGCAAACATATTCATACATTTGTTTGTGATACTTCACAAGATGCCACCGGAAGCATTACGTCTTATTATAAAAAAAGTCACGCGGGGGAATATTAAATTTAATGTTTTAAACACGCGGATTAAATTATGAATTTAAACACCCCGATCCACGTAGTGCGAAAAGAGCTTTCGATTGTATTGAAGTGAGAGCCGGAATATACAATGAATCTCACTGGCAAGTTTGCCGGGAACTACAAGCTATGATTTGAACTGGAAACTGAAAATAAAATCTAGCGAGCTCAGAGACACATAACAGACTGCTTTGCAACTTCAAACGAGCAACTACCAAAAAGCCAGAAAGAGAAGGATCGGACCTAGAATTCCATATTTATAAGTGACAGATCGAAGTATTTGGGAAACTTAAAACCGTAAAACGTAAGCTCGCCTTTATAAATACAGAGACATAAAAACTTAAGGTGCCATGACTTTAAATATCAAGACTGGAAACCAAGGAATTGGATCACCGTCATCAGTTAAACTTTCCCAGACCAAGTATATCGCAGAACACCCGACGAAGAGGAATTAGTTTCCTAGGCCAAGTGTATCGCAGAACACCCGTCATAAGAAGGGATTGACAATTTCTCAGACGAAATTGATTCGAGAACAAATGCACCTAAATTGCTCGTGTCTACCCGAAACTTGTGCGAGGAGATTGTGTATAACGCCAAATCGTGGATTAAGTTGTGAATGAACATATTTTCTTACTAAGTGGTTATATATGAGGCTGGCAACCTCAACATACAAAAAATATACTCATAAACCACTAAAGCAAGCGTTGGTGATTGTTTTTGGCTAGTCGTACGGAAATCCCGACAGAATGTGTAACCCCAGACTCCGAATGAAGCAGTGATGATTACATCACATGTTTCTCAAGTTAGCATATCATTTTGTGAGATATATGTAACTTGTTAATTGTAGTTCAGGCACAAATCATTATTCACGCTGTCCAGACACATTTTCCCAGTTAAAACCTAGAGAAATAGTGGTGATTTTGTGAGTTACACTGTGTATACTCAAGAATTTAATTCTTCTGAGAGATTAACATTGGTAAGTGAAAAGCGAGAGGATGCACCTGTTAAGCTTCCAACTCAGTGTACTTAGCAGAGGCATTGGTCTTTCTATTTTGTCTACAACGTACGTGATTACAAGCATGGTTTGAAGTACTAACCTTAAGACGCAGCTAGTATGAGAAGTGCACTCATCACCGAAAAGAATTGGCGGAAACCACGGCAACAGAGTTAAGTTTTCGTGTAAAATAGGCGAAAGAAATGGACTTTGATAAGTCCTCACTTACGTCTCAGTGGCGAAAACTTCTATTTACAGCAAAATTTCACAAATCTTTTTCATATTTATTTTAACTGTTAAAGACTAATTCATTATTAAAATTGATACATGTTGTTTTAAAACAAAGCAATCATAGTCACTCCAGTTTTTATATGTATGAAAGCAAACGTATGAGCTAGATTATATATATATATATATATATATATATATATATATATATATATATACTGAAGCACATTAAAAACGCACCACCTGTATAATCCAGGAACAGAGTGTGAAATGTAAATATAAGTGTTTACAAGTTTACATATTTGGAATCTTTTTTCATTTTCTTATGAATCCATGCTGGTCATTAATTTGTACATTTGTTTGTTTTGAAATTCATTGCATTCTGTGCAGGGAAGGGAGAAAACCAAAAATGCAACCTATAAAACAATTCATTCACACTATCCTCAGTATCTGGTATGTCCACCGTGTGCTTGCAAACAAGCTTGGCAGCGGTTCCGCATGGAACGCACAAGTCTCTGAAGGAAATTCCGGGAAATCAAGTCCCATTCACGTGTAAGAGCAGCTTCGAGCTGTTGCAGATTAGCTGGAGAACCTTGCCTATAGACTCTGCGTCCAAGCTCGTCCCACAGATGTTCTATAGGGGACATCTCTGGTGATAGGGTAGGCAAATCAATCGTCACAATGTTCTGCTGCTGTTGATATTGCTGCGTAATGCATGCGGTGTGCGCACGGGCGTTATCCTGCTGGAGAAGCTGCAAGTCTGGATAATTCGTGAACGCAGGAGCAACCAATGCATCCAGAACCTCATCTCGATATGTCACAGCATTAACATTTCCACGGAAGACGTGAAGAGGCAAGCGATGGTGAAAACTGAATCCTCCCCAAATGTGAATACTGCCACCTCCAAATCGGTTGTGCTGACGAACACAGCAATCTGCAAAGCGCTCTCCACACCGTCGCTAAATCCGCATACGTCCATCAGCAAAGGATATGTTGAATCTGCTCTTGTCTGTGAATAGGACAGCATTCCACTGCAGTCTAGTCCATCTGACATGTTGCTCTGCCCATTGCAGGCGCTGCTGACGATGTCTGTGAGTCAAGTTTGGCTCAACATAAGGTCGTCTTGTAGTAAGGCCTGTATCTCTGAGTCGTCATATGAGACTGTCATTCGAGAGACTTGCCCACGTCTACCCACTATTGCTCTTGCTGTTTGACTTGCCGGGAGAGAACGATTCCTTAGGTGACTCAGCACAATATGACGATCTTGCGCAGGGGTAGTAACTCGTGGTTGGCCACTCCGAAATCTATCCCTGGCACTGCCAGTGGTTCCGTAACGTTCATTGAGACGTACAATAGTGCTGTGGTGACAATTCATCGTTCTGGCAATGGCACGCGAGCTCGTTCCGGTCTCCAACATACCAATGGCTCGTTGACGGTCGTTTTCAGATAGTCGTGGCATTTCAAGCACATGTACTGGGTGTTTTGTCTCAACGGCCTTTATATACCGAGTATACTGCCACAACGCGTACACATTTTCAGGGTCATAGCTGTTGGGAAAGGTGTTGCACGTGTAACTTTCCTTGTTTTCATATAGTCTGTACACAAACCCGTGGGTTGAATCATGCACTTTCCATTCCAGCAGCCATTCGCTCTCTACCTCATGACAAACACGGGGAAAATCCATTCCCACACTTTTTTTTCCCAGCTTCTCGGCATCAGTATATATAATAGTGGTGCGTTTTTAATGTGCTTCAGTATATATATATATATATATATATCTAGACATATATTTACCACTAAAGAGAGCTACACCATTATAAAAGGAATTCGCCGAATTAACTCAGCTGGGGGCTTGAAACGGCTAAAAACCATTGCTTAAATCCTTCAAAAAAGGCGACGGACAGATATAAGTTAACCATTGCTTAGCGCTATTCCGCATTGTTCTTGACTTCTGAATTATTTTGTTAATGCCCTCTTCGGATAGAAGCGCCATTACGCTGCTATCTACAATTCTGCCAAGAGTAATCGTGTGCGAAGGTAAACACCTTTGACGACCCATTCAGACACTCTTGAATTTTAGCCATTGTTGGACCACTACTGGAAAGCAGGGGAGGCAATCCGTAACAAGGTCGGAGTGGGTAAGAGGTATGGCGTCCGCGTGGAGTTCTATAGGAACCACGTTCGCTTCCCAGTACAGGAAATGCAATTTATGGAAATTTTAATAAGAACCAGTGGTTCTTAATGATGTCAAACACCTGTGTGATATCCTGGCTAGTGATGATTGAATACCTGGTCTTCTCGGATAAGGGCGAACTATTAGGAGGTCCCGTGTGCAAGTTACGCACATTAAACATGCCTCAGTAGTTTGAAATCGTAAAGAGTAGGCCAGATGGCCGCAGCCCTGGCAAAATTTAAAAAAATTAGAAACCTTCCCACCACAAAAATATTGATAGAATGTAAACGAAGCCAGATGATACGAGAGTACTGTGGCTTCAAACCTGCTGCCAAATACAAAACCATGAGAAGATTGAGTTGCCAGTTAGGGAGTAAGCAAAGTTCAAACTGAAGATATGTCAACAAATAATAAGAATAATAACAATTTAAAAAGAAATATGGTACGGTCTACACCGAATATCAGACATGACAGAGCAGATTACTTGTTCCTGCAGACTCAAATATATAGTGAAGAAATTCAAAATCGGACACATAAGACATGTATTTACACATAAGAAATGTATCCACACATAAGACATGTATCGACACGTAAGTCATGTATCTACACACAATACATGTATCCACACATAAGACATGTATCCACACATAAGACATGTATCCACACATAAGACATGTATCGACACGTAAGTCATGTATCCACACATAATACAAGTATCCACACATGAAACATGTATCCACACATACGACATGTATAAGACATGTGTCCTCACGTAAGACATATCCACACGTAGGACATGTATCCACACATAAGACATGTATCCACACATAAGACATGTATCCATGTGTGAAAGACAAACTATCGAACACAGCTACCAAACTGTCCGCTCGACTAGAGCAGTTGATCGACAGCTTAACCTTAACCAACGGACGTAATGGAGAAAACGTATTACGATAAGCCTGAGACAAACTACCAACTGTGTGAAAGCAAAAGATCCGAGTATGACAGCGAAGGATGACAAAGATAAAGTATTAACCAAAAGCATAGCTATACACCATCGCTGATTATTCTGGAAACGTTTCTAATGTTTATTGAGCTTGTTTTTTTTTTCTAGTTTCGTTATTTGACCTAACTTGGAAGGATACATAAATTAAGACGCTAAGACAAACCACAGAGAAAGGTATGTTGCTCATCCAGTGTGTCTTTGTGACTGTCTTAGGAGAATGTTTGTGTCTTTCTATCTGTCTGTCTGTATTATGCCTGTCTTTGTATCTAGCTCTGACTGTCTGTATGTATCCCTATCTATCTATCTATCTATCTATCTATCTATCTATCTATCTATCTATCTATCTATCTATCTATCTATCTATCTATCTATCTATCTATCTATCTATCTATCTATCTATCTATCTATCTATCTATCTATCTATCTATCTATCTATCTATCTATCTATCTATCTATCTATCTATCTTTATAAGTATCTATCTATGTATGTATCTATGTATGTATCTATGTATCTATGTATGTATCTATCTATCTATCTATCTATCTATAACAACCTCAGTCCCTATTCATACAATCGTAAACTTTTCGAATACTTTATGAGTTCTGATTATCTGCCCCCCTAATATGATTATTTTTCCGAACAAATGGTATAATATAGAGTGTAGGTTTAATGATGATGTTAGTGCTTTTCAACATATTTTGTTTCATGGTAATACTTAGTTTGTACTTTTCAACATATTTTATTTCATGTTTATAATTAGATACTGTGAATGTGAGTATGCTATTATTTTACCTGTACAACGTTGAATTCCTTGAATTGATGGGTAAATTGTATGTGAGAATAAATGAAATCAGTATAAAAGACGGGAGAAAGGAAGGGCAGAATGTCAGACGGGCCTGCGTGCCCAATTCTCAACCCTTTGAAAATAAAGTTCGTTCGTTCGTTCGTTCGTTCGTTCGTTCTATCTATCTATCTATCTATCTATCTTTCTATATCTATCTATCTATCTATCTATCTATCTATCTATCTATCTATCTATCTATCTATCTATCTATCTATCTATCTATCTATCTATCTATCTATCTATCTATCTATCTATCTATCTATCTCTCTATCTATCTATCTATCTATCTATCTATCTATCTATCTATCTATCTATCTATCTATCTATCTATCTATCTATATCTATCTATACGCCCTTGTGTTTGCCAGTCTATCTATGAATATCTTCTTCTACTGTGTATCTTAGACAGGCAACTAATTGTTACAACGTGTAAATAAAGGTATATGTTAATAGCCCCGTGAACATACTGACCCTGACCCCATCTTTCCTCCCCGACCCCGTATGTTTAAAAGACTATCGGCACTTTGGTACCATCTTCTATCACGTCATACTAGCCTACTTGCATCAAACGTAATTGATACTGACCGTATTGGCAACCTGGACCAAAAAACCCAGGTGAGCATTGTTCACCTTTAGGGCATTCCCCAGTGTTTCCACAAAAAGAATCACCCTGGCAGTGACACATAAACCTGCAACCTTCTCCGAACCATCCGCTGGGACAAACTGAGGAACATTTATTATTGTCAGTACATACAGACCGCACTAAGGCATTTGACAAAGTCAATAAGTGAACATAAATAACATTTAGAAACATTGATGGTGATGATAAGAGAAATACAGAACATGTACTGGCAACAAACAGCAGCCATAGTAATTAGCAGCCTAATACGAAAATGTAAACATGTAAAAAAATGTTTGTTAGACACGGATGCGTGCTGTCATCAGATCTGTTCAATATTAGATTACAAAGGACATGCCTGTAAGTACATAGTATATGTAACTTGAGATACGAGGAAACTACACTCTTAATAACAAACAGTGAAAAAGCGTTGCAGGAAAGGATCGATGAAATAGTGAGAGATAATGAAAAAGGCCTTATCCCTAATAGCAAAAACGAGGAAAAGTGATCATGCAAAAGGAAATTACTTGCTGAGAATGTACTATCAAAGTCAGTGGAAGAGTTTTACAACAAGGTATAGTCCGTTCGGAATTTCGTGCCCACAGAAAGCGTCAATTTTCTCCAAAACTGTTTGTTGTATGGACATGAATTTGTGCATGCTGTCTTAGATTTTCCATGCAGTTATTAATATATTTTTTGTCCTTACAAAAATCATGTCATGTTCGAATTTTCTTCTTTACGTTATATAAAAAAGTCTTACTGTTGTCTGGGTTAATTTTTAGTAGTTTTACAGGAAAGTTACAAGATCCGTTCAAAAATTTTTTTTTTTTTGGTTTGAATTTAGTTACTCCCGACTGTGTACACTAGGTACGCACTCGTGCGGATATGTAGTCACTACACTAATTTTAAAAAATATATATTTTTGAACGGATCTTGTACCTTTCCTGTAAAACTACTAAAAATTAACCCAGACAACGGTAAGAGTATTTTTATATAACGTAAAGAAGAAAATTCGATCATGACATGAGTTTTGTAAGGGAAAAAAATTTATTAATAACTGCATGGAAAATCTAAGACTGCATGCAAAAATTCATGTCCATACAACAAACAGTTTTGGAGAAAATTGACGCTTTCTGTGGGCACGAATTTCCGAACGGACTATAATGTGGTGGGTTTTGATGTTATGCAATGTTGTTGTTCTGTAGGACTATTGTACTGAATGAGGTCAGCTGTGAAGGTCCCTGATTATAACAAAGTTTGGGTTGAGTTATCAGGAAACCTTTCTGCTACCACCTTATGACCTCAATCAGACCTATTCTTGACTAGTATGTATGATAGCTACGTCTAATGTCTAGGGTAATGCAAGTGTGGTGTGATGGTAATTAGTTATACAAACTCACACCCACAAACACCAATATTAATCTATGTGATCAAATCAACCAACATCGGTTGTTAAAAGTTAGTAATATACAATTTTTTTCTATAACTTTATTAGTTCTATACCTAAGATTCTTTTGGTTAGGACTGTTAAATCACATGAGATCAATTTATATATATATATATATATACATAAATAAAAGGCATACTTAATTAACTAAAAGAGGACAATTTGTCCTTAATCATATATATTGTAGTTTTTATGGTATTGTAAAATTTCTAGCTATTTCTAAAGTGTTATGAGCTGGCTGGTTGGGGTGTTAACATCACGCGCAGTCTTTTTCACAATGTTTCTTTTCTCTTGATACACTTTACTTCTCGACAGATAGTCTTTATTTATATTTCCTTTTCAGGTTTTATGAAGTGGAAAAGTTGATAAATTCTCCTCGTGCCAGGGCTTGTTTACTTATCTGGCACTGGAGGGTTGAACATTGATGTATGATCTGCCAACAGCCTCTGTTGATCTTGTCCCAAAAGTAATAGGGTAGGCCGCGAGTACCTCTATCACTGCTGGAGTAACTTTTTCACACAGGAATCTGGCACCTGACTAGTGCCAGACAAAAACCCTGTAACATGAAAATTATGTTCTGTCTTAGCATAATACCTAATCCACCAATTTTACAAACAATACTATATTTAACCTAAAAGACCTGAATCAGATCTCTCTGACCAACTCAGCACATCTCCATAAAATGAGGTAACACTTTGAACAAGTTTTCATATTCCTCTCCCTAATGTCTGCAACGCCTCTGCCATTCTCAGTGATCTTTTTCCATACAATGTGATAGGTGATGAGATTCCTGGTGACAACCTATAAATATTTTACTACTACCTCTCTTGTAGCTTGATAACATGGTGGAGCAACAAATAGGCTTGTATAAGTCAACTAATGACTTCTTTACTTACAGTCGTAATGTTTTCTTCATTACCCAAGTCAAATAACATAATTAATAGTATAAATAATGTTAATAATTTCGTTCTTACCACAATTCAATGAATACACACAGGAACGTTGAATTAGCACAACCTCAGATGTACTGCGTGCTGGACTATGGCGCCCTTATACTTTTTATTAATTATATCTATATTCAAGGCACGTCACACTTCTCAGCTCTCAAGGGTCCTGCTTCTATGAAGAGTCTTCGTGAAAATGGCACCGAGCCTTCAACTTTCCCAGTAATCTAAACTGTTTCGACCAATGAGATCTAACTACTAAGTTTGTCAATTCAAATTTTTAAAACTAAGGTCAAATTTCGGTCCAATGTTAGTGTACCTCTGTCGGTCTGTCCGTCCGAACTTGGCATTCGTCAAAAATAGACTTGGTTTTGGCCTAAATCTACAAAAAAATTCAGTTTGAGCCATCCCATAATTTCTTTCCCCCTTTCAAACTGCCCTCCAAATCATATTACATTTATCTCTCAGTCCTAACGTTCCCCTCGTTTGGACTTTGATCTACCCTCTCATGCCTCTTTTTAACAACTCGTGCAAAAATACGTTACCGATAGCGAATGTCAGAACACCAGCGTGTTTGTCACTGTGTCTGTGACTATCTAGTATTATGACCATATCTTGGCTGTTAGTTGGACTATAGGGTAAATGAAACCATATTATTGGTCAGGAGACACTATGGCACCCGAATATATAAGTTTTATGAGCCTATGTATAATGGTTCAAAATTCCATAATTTTTTCCATGTAAGTCTTCAATAATATTGAAATCTATAAACTACCACCTGTTCACTTGTTTCTACCGCTATTTTCAAACTAAAAACGACAGTCTCCCGTATTACCTCAGAAATACGTCATTTTTATAAGAGCTAAGGTTGTTTGCGTGACCCAATTGCCGAACATATTTTTAATTTGTGTCGTATTTTCAAACGGCTAACGACACTATCGCGTTTTCGCTAGGTTTTAGATTCAAACCACGCGTGCAGACGGTATCATTTTTCTGTCTCTCCCTCTCTCACTCCGTCTGAACGAGTAGGCTTTTCGTGTCATAAGGTTATAAATAGTTTTTCAAGGACACTAGAAAACGATGGTACTATCTATTCCACAATACGGTCTGCTAAAATCAACGCGCTTGCGGCGTGGGTGAAGACGAAACTTCATAACTCCACTATTTCCATTTCTACCTTATTTTTATACTTACAATTAATAATTCTATCGGTGTATCAATGTACATCATCACATATAATAGATTTAAATACTTGGACACGTTAATAACATTGATGGAAGATAAATCTCAGACGTGAAGAGCAGAATAGTCCAGTTATAATCATCATTGTAACATGAAGGAAGTAATACATTTTATAAAAGCTGCTGAAATATGAGGTATAACCAGTTCTCTTTCTTGCTACATTTGTGTTCGATAATTCAAGAGCAAAGTCAGGCATATATTTGCACATGGGCAGACTGTAGCGTTACCAGCCAGATTTCAATTCATGTACCCTGAAAAAAATTGGCACAATACTAGCCTTCTAACTGCTTAGTTAGTCGGATCGTCAGTACAGGATAACATATGTTTCAACTGTAAAACCAGGTGTCATTAACCGAGTGTTTGCTTAGTCAAGAAATTGAAGAGTTAAAGCCTATTCACGCCAATTCTTCCATCTCATTTGCAACCCAAATGTAAATACAAAAAAAAAAAAATGAGTCTTGCATGCAATAACTGATCAACAGCATTCTCAAATTTATTTATTCCAACTCGAAAGACAGCACTATTCCTGTAAGTGTAGTCTCATAGAAAGGAAACTTGGCAAAGCTAAATCCTGTTTAATTACATCTGCACACTGCAGCACAGTAAGCCGATTAAACAGCCAGACATTCATGCCAATTGAAAGGGAATAAATGAATTAGGTAACATCGCGAAAGATGTTGCTGAAGAAAAAGCAACGAAGATTCGTTGAAAAACACATGAATGAGGTAAACAATAATGTTCTTCTTCATTAACTTGATATGTATCGTATACGAAATAAAGTACATGTAAAATATAATCTCAAACCTCAGAAATGGTATGTCTCAGAAAGGTAAGTTGAACAAGAGGCATGGTCCGCAACCAGTCGATACGGCTAGGGCTCAAAACCCAACCTGTATAGACCCAAGTAGAACAGTCCCAACTAAGATGGTTTGGCCAAGTCTGCTGAATGGAGAAGATCAGCTACCATGACAAGTATGGGAAACTACGTGCCAGGAATGTAGACCTCCAGGACGACCCAGAGTCCGCTGGGAGGGCAGTATTAGACAATCTCTAAAGGACCATGGACTAAATTGGCACCAGGCCAGGCGGAAGACAGCTGATAAGATGTGTTCTCCATTCTCAAAACCCGAGAATAGAAGAAGAACGACTCAGTAAGTAGAAATATAATATCGATAAGAACGTTGTCGAAAGGAAGCTTCGTATTATTTTGTGTAGCCATCCCTGCATGAGCCCAAGCGAAAGTGATCAAATCCGGCCTCGCACTTCCGTCCACCTTTATTGCAATTTTCATTTAAATTGACTATTTACTCTTGGTTTAAATTCAATCTGCCAACTTGAGAGTGAGCTTAACAATTTTGTTTTATTACATATGCCTTGTATATATATATATATATATATATATATATATGAGTGTGTGTGTGAGCGTGCGCGCGTTTGTTTTGAGATTGGAAGTGGTAGAGTTGTTAGTGCGGTAGCGTCTCGAGATCAACGAAACGTCTTGCCTTCCCTAACTCAAGGACAGGTTCAAATACCTATATATATATATATATATATATATTATATATATATATATATATATATATATATATATATATATATATATATATATATATATATATATATATATATAATGTGTGTGCGAGTGTGGGTTGTGTGTATGTTTACAGCTGCCGTGACGTAAGTGCTCTGCCAGAAGCTTAATCTGTGTGACAGTAAGGACTGTTACGTCGGATTTACACTAAGGTGCTGCCACTTAATTATATAGTTAGGGTAAGAATACTTAGCAAGATGTAACACTAAGTATTTGAGCGTGTCTAGTTAGTGTAATAACACTAGTCACAAATCCTATGAGTGATTTAATTAAAGGTTCAGAAATGACGTCATCGAACTTGGGGTAGAATTGCCCAGTAGTTAGGACCGAAGTGATGGATTGAGAGAAGGGGGTTAAGTGAGTTGTTTTTGGACACGAGACGAGCGAGGAGTGATTTTTGGGGG
Organism: Oreohelix idahoensis; assembly: GCA_024509875.1. NCBI lineage: Eukaryota > Metazoa > Mollusca > Gastropoda > Stylommatophora > Oreohelicidae > Oreohelix > Oreohelix idahoensis. The sequence continues at coordinate 124,813 of JAMPIV010020614.1, forward strand.
TTTTTGGACCATCTTGTAAGTTCGATGGCTGTGTGTTATTTCTTGGGATGATTGGTTTGTATACCACAGAAGCACATGTATTTATGAACTATTATGAAGTTGTCAGAGTGTGCAGATACTAAATAAAGGTATACATTCATATTTAGTCCAGCTTGAACTTATTTCCTGAACGTCAGTAGGAAGTGTCGTTTGTTTACATCAGGTAATAGAGAAAAGAATATCACCATATTTTCGACGATCTTACAGTCTGAAACATAAACACAGTTACGAGTCTCCAAAAGAACCACCTGGGTTATGTTCCAATTCCTATTCTGTAATCACCATCTCTGGCAGTCGCCAGTAAAACAACAGATGAACATTGATAAAAGATTCCACCCCATTTTCACCCTGTCACACTAGACTTGATTTGTCGCCGTGACCTAGCCCGGTCACATCTAACTTGATTTGATGCCGTTCCCGTCCACTCCCCGGCCACATCTGTCTTTGAGCGCAGTGAATGACGTTAACACTGCATGGATATCAGGTCAATACGTTGGAATTGACATTCAGTCTGGGGCAGCCGATATTATTCACCGCATACATGGCGGTCTGTTGGACATATTCTTTCGCCATGGTTAGTCCTGGTTTTAGGTATACCACTAGTGATGGTAAGCATGCAACGGCGGCGACCTATGTTAGGTCCCTTTTGAGATTCACAAGGTGTGAGTATATTCTTGACTGTCGTAGTTTGTACTGTAGATTGCCTCCATGCTCGAGGTAGTCAACAGTGGTTATTTGTGGCCTTTAGGCTTGATTTATATTTTAGTTGATCGTGTAGTGCGATCTCGCCATTTTATGGTCATGTGTCATTGTAACGATTCACAAGGATAGGAACTAGAATGGTTGTCTTTTCATTTACGACGCCGCGGTTCGAGTGGTCCCCTGGCGTTGTTTGAGTCTATGTTTTTGCCTCATTATGTTCAACGTCTAGACAATGGTTGATAACCCTTTATCTATAGCTGCGTCACCTGGGTTCTTGCACAGGAGTAAAAGCATAATCTTTAGGCACTGTACCAAATGATGTGGGTCATCATGACTTTCCACACACTTGTTGTCCCCAAGGCTGTTAATCAGTTCTGTTTAATTTTTCTCCACGACACGATGTCAAATATACCAGTTTTTTTTTTCCTTGTTTTCTTCAACATTTTTCTCTTCAGTCGTTTGTATTGTCACAATTTGTTCCAGCGTTTTTGTTCTGAGAACATTCATTAAGAAAATTTAAAAGCATATAAATAACAACCTTGATTTGCAAATTTCACTTTCTTAACTTGCCTATTAATGTACTAGCTGTCATTGATATTTAAAAATTTATTTGCATAGAACTAATTCTCTTTAACCTAGAGAAATTACCTTACATGCTCACTAATTGACCAAGACGTATAGATGCACCTGCACTAGTCTTCGCACATTTGTTTTGAAATACTATCGTTACTTGGTAATCCCTTCAGCAGGCCCCTTGCACGAAGCCTGCATGAAGCATTGCCATTCTCTTGCAGCGGTCGATTGTGTATAAACTTATTTCACATAACCTGGTTGTCATCCGTACGCATTAGCTCAAATTAGTCGCCTTGTACAAACATGTCTGAGTGTGGTGAAGTACAATTTGTTTTTCAGAGACACCCGGGAACGACAGTCTCCCAACATTACACGGTAATGACATTTTAATATAGATATAGATGTAAAAGATCCATTAAATTGCATTTTAGAACAGTGTAGTTGGGCTAAGTTGTATGACTTTTTATAACGTACACATTTTCTCCTGTAAGTTTTTCTCTATATAACATCAAGAAGTATAAACAGATTAATTTCCACGAATATCACTGTATCGCCACCACGTGTTAGCTCTCGAGTTCTGTCGCAATGGATGGACTATGTTGACGAAGTGGTGGTTCATTCTTAGGATAAAGTTGACCCCATCCCACCTCAGCTTAAAAAAACACTCCTTTTCATTGTTTAATAGTGACATGTATCAAGTATCTATCAATATACAACAACAGCTATAATTCTACAATGGATGCTACTCACGCACTCTCTACCGCCAATCCCTCTCTGCTTTTCCGTCTAAAGCCGATTTCCTTATTGTGCACGCCTCGTTTTTATGACATAAATTATCTCCAAAATTACAAATTGATTTATTCAACAAAGTTGACGTTTCCCAAACCTTGACACCACAACGATAGTAAAATTATGCTTAAACCCGCATGCGCAGAACACGCCAGAAAAGACAATGGATGCAGTCCCTCAGATACCTAAAGTTGCCTTTCCCTCAGTTATGTTTTGCTATTATGAACGAGCCTCTCATTTGATCTATTTATAGTTAACAACACAACTCTTTGATGTAACCCTCATTTTACAAAGAATCAAGTGGATTTGTTTTACCTGCATTCAGATCAGTGATTTAGAAAAACAAGACTGGACGTAAAACATTTACGGCTACACTAGACTAACGACTTTGTCCTTGAGAGTAATAATAAGAAATTGATCATTGTGACGGTATTGTCTCCCCTACTTTGCATTAGCGGTCCAACAATGACCAAAACTCCAGAGTATCTAACATAGGCTTCAATGGAGTCTATTTGTACACAAGATTACTCATGGCAGAAATGTAGATAGAAGAGTAGCAAAACTTCCATCACACGGGAGTTTTCACAAGAAATTCAGGTAAGCGAAAACAATGCTGGCTGTCGCTAAGCACGTTAATTCTTTAAACTGCCGACCACTTTTGGGAAGAGTTCAAGCACTTGTTTATCAGCTCGTTAAGCCCCACCCCCCCCCCCCCCCCCCCCCCCCCCCCCCCCCCCCCCCACCCCCCCCCCCCCCCCCCCCCCCCCCCCCCCCCAATTTACTCAGTGGAATTCTCTTATTCAAGTATAGTTCTGTTTAGAATGTGTGTAGTAAGTGACTGAGACAAACATGCAGTAACTTTAAAATGATCAAATCGAAGTTTATTTTGTAACATCACAAATAACAAAATTGAATAATCACTTAAGTTTTAACTGTTTGAAAACAATTTGAATAGTTATGGATAAAGAAAAACTATCATCCTCGTATTTGGAAATAGCAAAAAGGGTAGGAAAGTTCAGATGGCAGCATATATCTGAACTTAACTGCCAATGACGGTTCTGTCTTTTCACACTGATCACTTGTCTCTAGTCAAGGTTGTCGGGTGTAGCTCGTCTCCCAGAATCTTCAAGGAAAGTCTACACAGTGTTCCTTGTCTTAAATCGTAGGCCACTAATCCCGTCTTGTTCCAGAAATAGTACGTTCTGCTGGTACCATCATTAAGCCAATCCTGGCTATAGCCTTGTCGAAAGATGAAAAAAGAGACGAATCGTTCTGAACAACTCGAGTCTGGGATTTCTTTTAATTTTAACATAGACTGCCCCTTCTGACTCCGTGTTTCTTCAATTTCCTAGACCCGGTTGTTCCTTATTAAAATTTGAAAGAGATTTCCTATGCTTTATAAGTCGTATCTGGTTCTCCAATAAAAAGTCCGGATAACAATTAGGAATTATGAATCTAGTTCTTCCTCTGGCGAAGGTCTGATGTCTTGGCGAGCGTGCAAATCACAGAGAAATAAAACTGTGAAATTGTCAGCCTATATTCCCTCCACTGATGTTATGAATCTAATCAGAAAGATCAAATCATTTCAAATCATGCAGGATAGGCTGTGATATTTCAAAATAGTCCCACGTGAAATTAGGTGCGTGCCTGCAAAGATCACGTATTACCATATATGGACATCTGATGCCTTGTATACTCTCTCACACACATGTGTAGACTCATATTGTCTAAAATGTAATAAATCCATGATTAATTTTTAACCAAGGACCGGAAGCAATTACATCACATCTGTCTGCCCGCCCGTGTCACACAGACGGTAATGTCGTCTTATCAGCAGTACAATCTAAACGCGCCGGCGACTATCTTATCTCAGATCTTCGTAGGCTGGGATGACCAGGTAACAAACCGGTGACATATTTGCAAGGGGTGTCACAACTGTAATAGTTATCACCTACAGGGTGATTTGATAAAATCACATATCTGCTACTTAGCAGACAAATAAAGAAAGAAAGAAAGAAAAGTGTGATAATTGACAGCACCTAATAAAAATCAGTACCACAAATGTACCGATACTGCAGGAGAGAACCAAAGATCGATAGAGGTCGCCCCGTGTCGTCACAATCACCTCTAAAGAAAATAACATTTTAGAGCGAGTAGTTTCAAATAATTATAACGCTTTTATAAATTGTAATTTTCCACCGTAATACATTTTAATATTTTTCTTGTTTTTGTAATCTTAGTGATACATACGTTTCTATGTATTTGCTAAATACGCTATTTTCAACGTAAACACTATTAGCGATCTACGCTATAATGCTCCCGTGTGTTATGTACATACATGCAACAATACAAATATTTACAAATATCACGACCAGACATACACAGCAACGGGGTTACCGCTGTGCCGCCGTAGTATTTGTCTATGCTTAACTAAGAGCATACCAACGGGCTGATCACCCGTTTGCCAGTCACTTCGATTACGGAAACAACAGCAAATGGATTGATTTGCCGTTGCCCTAAAGACGCCAATAGGCGTGATGGGAAACAATGGCAAAGAAAACCTATCTGCTGTTGCCCTAAGACGCCACTAGGCGTAATGGCCACTGACTGCTTTGACGGTCGATGGCTAAGGACGGAAGAAGAAGAAGAAGAAGAACTAAGAGCATGCAGAATGCTGTTGTCACTAAGATCATTTACGTACCACCCCCACAATCAAAGAGGCAAAAGGTGTGCTCAAATGTAAAAAAAATAGTAGTATGGTGTAGTAGTGTGTTGAACGATGCCTTGCTCAAATCGGTTCCCGGATGTAAATTTAAAAAAAAATACAGCCCTAAAGCTCCTTAAATAACTAAATTAACCTAAACAAAATTAACGTAAGACATGTAACGAATACTTATAGGCGTTCATTTTATACCAAAAGCATTGGTTTTCAGGTTCACGAGGGTAGCTAGCAGAAGGGTGGCTTCCAGTAATACAGCAGACATCTCTGGTTGTTAGCTCTTGTGGTCTCTTTGAAAGAAGAGCATTTTACATATATTTTTATATATATATATATATATATATATATATATATATATATATATATATATATATATATATATATATATATATATATATATATATATATATATATATATATATATATATATATATATATAAATATATATATATATATATATATATATATATATATATACTGTTCAAAAAAAGAAACTCATAGCTACTGAAGGCACACACATAGCTATACTTTTGACATTCAATAACTTTTTTAATTTAATGAGTTAATTGTTCAAATTGCACACAAGAATACCTTATGGTTCGTCCAATCAATTGACAGTTGTTTTGCATCTGGGTCACGAGAGTTTTTTGGCGTACGGGCTTTCCCGTTAGTATGGTGTGTGGCCTCCTCTTGCATCGATCAGTGACTGGCATCCCCTGGGCATGGAAACGATCAGACGTCTGATGTGGGCCTGTGGGATGGCTGCCCACTCTTCCTGGAGTGTCTGGAACAGATCACGACGATTGGCTGGAGCAACGTCTCGGCGACAAACACGTCTATGCAGCTCATCCCACAGGTGCTCAATCGGACTCATGTCTGGAGACAGGGATGGCCAGGGAAGGGTGAGAATGTTGTTGGCAGTCAGGAACTGCGTGGTCAACCGTGCACAATGGGGTCTGGCGTTGTCCTGTTGAAACACAGATCTTTTGGCAGCCAAAAGTGGAAGGACATGGGGTCGAAGAATTTCATTGAAGTATCGTTGCGCATTCAAGCCTCCTTCAATGTGCACCAATTGACTCCTTCCGTTGTAACTGATCATTCCCCCCACCATTGCACCTCCACCACCGTGCGGCGGAGCTTCATCAGCGCAATTTTGGGCAAAACGTTCATTTCGCCTACGGTAGATCCTACGCCGTCTATCATGACGCTGCAACAAAAAGAAAGAATCGTCACTAAACCAGACACGTCTCCATTGATTGTCAGCTGCCCAGGGACGATGCTGGTTGGCCCAAAGAAGTGTATTTTGGCGATGGCGGCGCGTAAGGACATGTCCTCGGTGAGGTCGTTGTTCCCAAAGCCCAGCAGTCTATTCCGGACAGTTTGATCAGACACATGACGTCCTGCAGGCAATGACTGGGCAGTTGAGGAAGCTGTTGTAAACCTTCTCTGAGGTGACAAAGCCGAATAAAGCATCCTCCGCTGATGTTGTCACTCTGGGTCGTTCACTGCGATGCCGGTCTTCAACTGAGCCAGTGGCTTGGAACCGGTGCCAAAGTCGACTGATGATACTCTGATGCACATTTAGATGCCTGGCAACCTGACTTTGACTTTCGCCTGCATGCAGTCGGCCAATAGCAATGTTCCTTAAATTTATCGATAGAGACGCCATAAATGTCTGCTTGAAAATGAACTAAATGTTTTTTGTGTAGCGTTATTCTTTTATAGGGTTTCAGTTGCGTTGTCAGTGAATAGTGTTCACCCCAAATTTTGTTGCTTTCATGAGATGTGGTCAAAAATTGCGTCATAAACACTATTGATCACTGCGTTGTAACGATTACAAAAACGAACGCAATTCAGGTCAACACGTGCATTTGACACTAAAGAACATTTGAGGCTGGTTTTTATATACCCTAGCACCGAATTTTACTTACAAACTCATAAAAACGCGCACTCGGATAGCTATGCGTTTCTTTTTTTTGAACAGTATATATATATATATATATATATATATATATATATATATATATATATATATATATATATATATATATATATATATATATATATATATATATATATATATATATATATATATATATATATATATATATATATATATATATATATATCACGGATTGCCTCCCCTGCTTTGCAGTATTGGTTCAATAGTGGCCAAAACTCAAGCGTATCTAATATGGGCCTTCAAAGGTGTCTACCTTCGCACAAGATTACTCTTGGCAGAGTTGTAGATAGAATTATAATGATGCTTCTATCTCAAGGGTGTCATCATACGATATTTCCGAAGTCAAGAACAATGCTGCATTGGCAGGGCAATGCGTGCTGAGTTAACAATATTTAGTATTTTGCAAAAAAATGAACGAAAACGCCCTTGAGTATTAAGGTGAGATGGATATTGGTTAATTCGATCCGTAGAAGGCGTTTGACAAGGTCTCATGTGATACATTCTTGGACAGCTTGGCAAAGAAAGAACATTCCAGCACCTCTAATCGACGTTATTCAGAGCTTTAACAAGACTTGCACGACGACAGCAAACAATGATAAGAAACTCTATACAGAGCGATTCAACAGGAGGCAATCTGAAGTAGTTCCCCCGTCGAACAAGTGTTTCGGCCCTGTATACTCATTTACACTCTAAGGGGGGCGGGCCCACCTGGGTCATGACTCACAAGTGTCTCCGCCTTCTGTTGTCTTATGTAGAAAATGAACCCACTCCACCATGGTTGCAGCTTCAAAATCCACAATTCTGCCAGCCGGAGGCAATTGTGAAAGTACCCCTTATGTTGAAAACAAATTCTTGTGCCACAGCACACCCAGACTAGGGACAGACACTGACCCACCTGCGCAAAGCCAACGAGGCTTAAAGCCACTGCACACTAGCAGCTGAAATCTACTGGCGCCCGACACCTCATATAATATTCGCCGCGTGTTGCCTGTAAGCCCCCCGACCCTTTACAAATGCAACGAAAAACAATGTTGTTCTAACAAAACTTAGAAAAATGTCCACTTTCCGGATGTTTCCTGTAACGCAGGTGAGGATAGAATTTGCTGTCCCGAGTTCCATAGCCCATTGTGGTTGTTCCATAGCCAGCATGATGCCTTTTCCGCAGTTTAACTAAGCCTCTTCAGTGCCCTTGTTCTCGACTGTCCCCTCAGCCCCCACAATTTCAATAAATCATTCACTGAAGCATGCCACGAGCACCCACCTCAACAGCCATGACTCTTGTAGTGGACCCATCGTGTTTCAGATCCGCAGCCACATCACTATACTTGGCCGCTTTGAACAAATGTTGCTCTTCCAACCTGGATTCAAATGGCACGGTCAGTTCAATCAATTTAACCTGGTACGATGATGAAGAATGCAGCACTATATTCGGCCGTCTTCGAGATTTTCTGATACTCTCTGGATATGCCCCTCGTCCAGGTAGATCCACCGCCATCTCCCGGTCATTTAAACAGTCAAGGAGAGATGGTACACTGCTACCTGATTTACTCGGTTTTGGGTGTGATGACTTTCCTGCTCTCAGAAAGTTTGTGTTTGCGGTGTTCGGCCGGACATTGCTATTCGCCTTCATCCTTGCCAGATCTATTGTCGCAGCCAGCTCTAGCACTTTGTTGTGGCGCCATGTGTATGGTCCTTGCCCTAATGACACCTTGCAAGCTGAGAACACGTGTTCAAGTGTCTGCCTCTCATGGCACAGAGGGCACTGCTCATCATCCGACTTTCCCCATCTCACAAGGTTTGTGGCCGATGGCAGGAGGTCATACATCGATCTAATAACGAAGCTGAGCCTAAGAGGTGCCATATGCCATATATCATTCCATTTCAAGGACCTTTGCAGGGCTCCTTCACATGTAGTCCATTGGCCTTGTTGGGCCTGCTGCACTGCTTTTTGCAACCTCTTATCATTCTCAGCTCGTCGCATCTCCTGAACTACCATGTCTCTGCACTCCCTGCTTGATGCCTTGGACCACCAGCGGATGTCTCCATGACCAAATCCCCGTCTATTCGTTTGTGTGTATCGGATTACCTCCCTCAGTTTGAGCTACTCGTGGACAGCATCAACAAGCTTCTTCCACTCTCCACTTCCTTCCCGTTTTCAGTGTGGGCTGAATGGACTTAACCACATCATCTGCTGACTCGTGTAGCATCATTGCAAGCCTCGCCTTTCCAACTTTGTACTCTTCAACAACTGACTTGAAAGTTAAGAATCAACATGAACTGGAGGCACCACATTTTGAGTTTTCCTAGGAGTCTGCTTTGGTCTATGATCTGTAGCCCTCTGTCTGCCATTTCTATGGTCTGTTTCACTGCCTTAGAGTCTTTTAATGAGGCATCGTATACCCTGCCAAGACTTTTAACAGGTACCTCAATGACATTAGGGATTTTTTGGTTGGAAATTATGAATATGACCTCTGCTATCTTCCCTTTCCTGACTGATAAGCTTCTCGACTTCTTGGGTTTGAAGCTCATTCTGCACCAGCTGACTAGTTCATACAGGCGTGCTAACATCCTCCGGGCCTGATGTTCATCTGATGTCAGAATTGTTGTGTCATCCATGAATGCTTTGAGTGGTGGCATGTGACACATTCTACTGCGTTTTGGACCTAAAGCCATTCCTTCAGCCGTATTGAACAATAAATCAGACGAGTTCAGGGTCACACTGGCGTACAATAGGCTGATATTCTGTCACCTTATCTTTTCATAGTCCTCATGGACGATGTCATCAAAGCATGTAGGGAGAGGACAAGACAGCATTCAGTGCGGTACTGAAAGACGAAACAGATCCATATTTCACAGCTGGCATTTGCTGACGATGTTGGCTTGTTTGCTAAATCAGCGCAAAGCTTCAATCCAAGCTGCAAGTCTGGAAGGATAGCTGGAGACGAGATATGTTTTTATCAGCAGCTCCAAAAAAAATCGAAAGCTATGGTGATATCACTAGAGGAAGAACGGTTTGGCAGTTCCTGGAAAAGGTCAACTATCTTAAACACCTCGGTGCTTAGACTGGGAGGAAGGCATCAGAGAAAAATTGACTCCTCGAAGAGCAGCATTGAGAGACTTTGTCAGGCCATACACATCGATCGAGGCTTGCTCAGCAAAAATGATGTTTGCAAGAAGACGAATATGGCTGTATGCCGCTCCTCCTATTTTCCAGTCTGGACTTACGGATGCGAGTCATGGGCAACTAAAACCCGCAAAAACCAGATCCAAACCTCAGATATGAGGTATGTGAGGAAGGTGGTTGAAGTAACAAGAAGAGACATTGTCTGCAACCGCAATGATACGTCACGCCCTCAAAACCCAGCCCCTGCAGACCCGAGTGGAGCAGTGCCAAATATGATGGGTAGAAGAGAAAGGACTACGTAAGTATGAACGGAATTATGCTGTTCCATCTCTAATGGTAATAAACAAAATACATATTGTATGTCATTTCGGAGAGTATATTCAATTGTCGCTATCTATTTATGACGTTATGCAGGAGCGCGCTCACATGCAATGGGTCACTGACATCTGATTGGCGGTTTCACATGGATTAGACTTTAGTTGGAGGTTAAGAAGGCGTGAACCCCTTTAACGCAGGGGGCACAAAAACAAATTTTCATGAACGCTACCCACACTAATTGTCCCGTGTAGGGTCCGGGCTCTCTTCAGAGAGCAAGTAAGAATGGAACTACTGTACCCTTGCGCATGTCCTACACGGTGACAAATACGATGCTGTGCAAAAGGCTGGTAACTTCATCATGTCAAATAAATTGCCAAGAAACCATGGTTGTGTTTAAGCAAATACATGTTTGGTGCCGGTTTAACCATGGCTGTACGAGCACACACATGTTTGGTGCCGGTTTAACCATGGCTGTACGAGCACACACATGTTTGGTGCCGGTTTAACCATGACTGTGCGAGCGCATACATGTTTGTTGCCGGTTTAACCATGGCTGTACGAGCGCATACACATTTGGTGCCGGTTTAATAATGGCTGTACGAGCGCATACATGTTTGGTGCCGGTTTAACCATGGCAGTACGAGCACATAGTGTTTGGTGCCGGTTTAACCATGGCTGTACGAGCACACGCATGTTTGGTGCCGGTTTAACTATGGCTGTACGAACACATACATGTTTAGTGCCGGTTTAACCATGGCTGTACGAGCACATACATGTTTGGTGCCGGTTTAACTATGGCTGTACGAGCACATACATGTTTGGTGCCGGTTTAACCATGGCTGTACGAGCACATACATGTTTGGTGCCGGTTTAACCATGGCTGTACGAGCACATACATGTTTGGTGCCGGTTTAACCATGGCTGTACGAGCACACACATGTTTGGTGCCGGTTTAACCACGGCTGTAAGAGCACATATTGTTTGGTGCTGGTTTAACCATGGCTGTACGAGCACACGCATGTTTGGTGCCGGTTTCCTGCAAGGTGACTAGCTGCTGTGGTGACCTTTTGCGCCGTAAAATGCACACAAGACAATTATGATTGACAATAATTAGGTGATGGTACGCCACGGTCCGTTTAGGGCAATTGAAAATACTTAATTGGAATTACAGGCACTATATAATCTAATTAAGCAGGGGAGCACTCACAGGCTTAATGGGTCACTGACACCTTATTAGGGATTTCACACAAACAGAAGTAAGACCATTCGTGGTATCACGCCAAAGCAAGCTGCTAATGTTAACAGCAGTCATGAAGCAGGCAACATCAAGAACACATTGGGAGCCCAACCATGCACAATTTACTTAGTTCTTCATATTCAGAAATGTGCAATAGAATATACAGAAATAAATATTTTCACATGACAGACATAATGCAAAAACAAAATAATAAATCAATAAATAGGGAAGTAATGCCCCTGTTACCACGTCTTTTGCTGATCTAAAGATGAAAGAATTTGATGAAAAGGCGCAGTTGTTGTGTCGCTACATAAGTAAACAGCTGAAGTCCTAGGATTTATGTCAAAGAGTAAATATTATTTAAGAAACTTTTCACTAACAACCTCTCAACAGTAATTGCCAGGCGTTATTGCATCGAAAATGTCGGAAGGAAATCTCAAAGTGCTATGACGTTACAGCTGGTGGTTCTCAAAAACATTTTGATTCGAGAGTATAACTACTAATGACGTCATGGAAATGTATCAACAAGCTCGCAGACGACTTCCTTTATTTCATATGCCCAAAGTTGAATTAGTTTTGTTGCAGTTTTAGAAAGTTCTCCATTTGTGAATATTTTCTGTCCAACATTTATTGGTGTTCCATGCTCTAAAATCGTAAGTAAATTGCAATGGGAAGTGAAAATCTCAGATAAGTGATGGAATTGATTTGGCTGCCTCATAGCATCCTCCCATACGCCCATCTCTGCTAGCTTGACGTTTGATGCCACAGTCCAACAGTCTTAACCTTGATAATTAATCTATTGCAGTTGTCACATAATAGATATTGGCGACCCCTTTTTCTTCCTAATCTCTGTTTCACTACGGCAGTAATCGGTACATTTGTGGTACGGATTTTATTGCGTGCTTTCAATTGTCGCACTTTCTTTCTTTCTCTGCTAAGTAGCAGATATTTGATATTGTCAAATCATTTTTACACTCATTGTAGGTGATAATAATCACATTGTGTTTGATGCTGTTCATATTTGCTGAGATTAGAGCAGGTGAAGACCAATGTGGGTTTGCTCAGTTTCGCATTATTCTGTTTTCCCAAGCTGGGCCGGGTGATAAAATTACTCGCCCGTAGTCGGTTTTCGTTTGCTCAGGCAATAGATAACAAGATTACCCGTCTGTGCGACACATTTGGGACGGGCGCGTATGATATAATCATTCCTGTCCACGACATTACTTTGTAAGAAAGTAATAAGTGTTACATGTGACACATGTTGTCATATGGGTTTAACGACATGTTTGTGAGTTCGTACACAGAGCAATCGGATGTTAACAGCCCATTTTCAGAAAAGCAATGTTTAAAATGTTGCACTAGATGAGTTATGTACAATATTCAAATCCGATTGGCTGATCATTAGAGCTCCATAACAAACAGAGCGGTTTAGGACCGTAAATATAACCTGGCGTTTTTTCAGTGTTCCTTCACTGGGAAAATTTACTCTGAGTAATCGCTTGCCAAGAAGAACCAGACTTGCCAGAAAAAAATTCAGGATTTCCATTTATCAGACCGCACTTTTATTGGAACACCGCGTAAGACTTAATACAGCCCAGGAAATTCATTTTTATAAGGAACCGGACTCTGAGGAAACTGAACTCACAAAGTCAAAAAGGGAGTTTTAGTGATAAATTAACAACCCCAAATACACGTGTAAGAGGCCTAACCCAGTGCCTTAACTTATTCATCTGAGCAAAAACGTCTGTGAGCCAAGATTGGCGTAAGTTGGGATTTTACATTCTATATTTCATTCGAAGGTAAACGGAGAAGAGGAAGGCAGAGAAAATCCTGGGCTGATAACAACAAAGAATGGGCAGGACACGGTTTTTCCACACTTGTACGCATTGCTGAGGATAGAGAGCAGTGGAGGACCCTGTCTGCTGATGCTTCCACCATGGCACCCCTACGACCCATGACGGGTTACGGGCTGAGATGAGATGATGATTTCATTACTAACATGTGAACTAACATAAATGGATATATTACCATGTGAATTTATTTTAAAGTGTGAAAAGTGGTTGGAATGTGCAAGTCATTTGAGGCTGGCAACCTCAGCATATAGAATGATGATTTCATGAACCACCACTGCAAGGGACTGGTGACTGGTTTATTGCTAGTTTCGTGAAGGAACTAAACGCATAAATAGTCAATTGTTCCATAAGGAGCAGAGAGGGAAAGATGAAAGACATGATGTACATTCTAAGTATAATATCTACATTTTAAAACCGTGTAAATGTAAGCGAAAACATATTCACTTTAAAATTAATGGAAGTTTCAAACTTTTTAATAAGTGTAAGTAGAAATGAAAGCATATTCAATTTATATTGTGAACCCTTTTCAAACAGTGGAAATGGAAATGTAAACATATTCTATCTGTATTATTAACCTTTTCATTTCATTTTAAAATCAATATATAAAACTGTTCAATTTAAATATAAAGAAAGGTTTCTCTCGAGAGCTTAAGTTTAATACTCATCGAGAGTATTTCTGAGTTAAATGGGATGTTCAAATAGAAATATGTGTTGGAAACCTCAATACTTAGAAGAACGTTTCGCTTCTATTCTTTCATAACAGTTATTGGTGGTACCAGCAGAAAGTACTTTCTCTGGATCCAAGTAAACGTAGAAGAGGACTGACGTTGTGCGAGACGCCATCATAAGAAGGTCTTATAGGCAGACGCAGGACCAGCTTGGCCGTTACTCCTTGACGTTCTGGGAAAGTGCGGCGCCTTTAACCTTGATCAGTGACGAGCGTGAGCAGTGTAACAAGAACCAACCCATCAGAAGGAACAGAACCGTCATTGGCAGCTACTTTCAATCTATATGCTGTCACTTGAACTTCTCCTTTTTTTTTACAATTTACACCCCATCACAACCGTGATGATAACTTTTTCTTGATTCATAACTTTTCAAATTTTTTGACTGTTTAACCTAAAGTGATTATTAAATTTTGTTATTTGTAATTATACAAATTTAACTTTGATTTAATTATTTCTAAGTGTACTGCATGTTCATCTCATTCAATGTACTAAACACGCTCTAAACTGAGCTATACCAGAATAATAAGAATTCCACTGAGTAAATCAGAGGTGGGGCTGAACGAGCTAAAATTAATGATTGCTTATTCTTCACAAAAGTGGTCGGCAGATTCTAAAATTAACGTGCTTAGCACAAGCAGCATTGTTTTCGTTTATCTGAATATCGTGTGAAGTCTCCCTTTGTGAAAGTAGTGTCATTACCCTTCTATCTACATCTCTGCCAAAAGTAATCTTGTGAGAAGGTAGACACCGTTGAAGCCCATATTAGATACGTTTTGGACACTGTCGAACCACTACTGCAAAGCAGGGGAGGCAATACCATCACAGCAGTGTCATTCTGTAACAGGTGATCATTAATCGTTCTCAGTATCTCCCCTTTTTCCATATCCAATATCCCCACTGTTGGTGCTCTTGATGCTAGTCTGCCAGCTCTCTCAATACTGCGTACCCCTGCATGACCAGGACAGTAGAGCCACACCAGCTCCTGCAGATTCGAAGCTTCTATGGAGGTTTTAAATTTATGCCTTAGCCAACCATTTCGAACCTTTCGAAGCATGGACTGAGAATCTGACGCAATGCCTGCCTTTGTTACTGATGTTCAGTTAGCCACCTTAAGGCTGCAGTAGCTTCCTTTACCTCCATTCTCATGCTGGAAGTTGTTAACTTGTTTCTTCCGCTACGTTCGGCAAAGATTCTGCCCTTCACCGTAACAGAGAAGCGACAACCAGATTTCTCATCACATATCACAGACCAATCAGTATACACAATGGCCTCATTGTGAAAGGCATGACCATGTATTAGTTGATTTATTTCCATTTCCGCTTTCCCATTGACCCAAGCCAAGACTGATGATGACTTGTAGCTGGTAGTTGTTCCAGTTCTCATCTAACATATTCCACTCTTCCCCTTTGAATATACGAGGTTCAACTGTGGTCACGTGCTTGATTGTTCTTTCTGCCTGTACCATCCATGACATCCACCTCTGTATTTTCCCTTGATGTCAGCTATGTCTCCATGCAGGGGGTGCCGTTTGTCATTGGTTACTCGCATTTATACTTTCTTTACTGCTTATTTGTTCGGCATCTTTCAAGCAAATGATAAGCAGTCATTTTATCATAGGTATTTCCTATCTTTAGCTTGTTGAACAGATGATATCCCAATTTGTTGTGGGCCGTGCGGAGTCTGAAGCTTACCACTTGCTTGATTCTGTTGAGCTGGTAATATGTATTATTTTATGTTCGGCCTGAGCGCTGAGCGCTCTGCATCCCATTTGTTTCTGTATCTGGTTCTGGCAAAACGCTTTGCCTCATCGAAAATAATGCTTCTATCACGGTATCAAATCTTCTTTCAGAATAATTTAAACAAGTAAATGGAAGTAGAAATGCATGCGCATTTTTCCTTTGTCTTAAAATGGTAGTTTCCCGATATATGTCATGTTGATAATAAAGGGGAGGATGACAAGACAACATCTACAAATCAAGGCCACAAAACTTCATCAACAGAGGGTAACAATACCATGAAACCCGACAAAATAAATCCACCACCAAAACAAGATATCATAGTCGAGTCTCCATCATGCAGTGACCAGACAACTTTGGTGAAACTAGACCAGATTCAGACGAAACAGAATGTAAATCCGTCCAGCAGACCACGCACTCAAACTGAGACAGATGTCGGAAAGTCCCAGCTTCGCAAGCAGAGAAATGCTGTTTCTCACGTGACACTACAGGAGAGAACCATAAAGATCACTCAGATATCGGGAAGTGAGGCCACGCTCAGGGCCCTACCCGACGATAAAGTGATCCGCATCCTGGAGGCAATAACGGGCAAGAGGAGCATTAATAGAGTTGCAAGGCACGAAAAAGGTGTTATAATATCGCTAAATAACACGGAGAAGACAACAGAACTGATGGTCGAACTAGAGTCCGGACACAAAGAAGTCCAGCTGCCCCACCAGATGAAAGTTACTATGGAGATTTTCAAGACGACCAAAAAGATAGTTGTAAGAGGGATCGACAACAATCGGTCTACCCAAGAAGTCCACAGCCGCCTACAAACAGAAAACCAAAATACCAAAATAACACAGGTTGAAAGACTGAAGACATGGGACAAGAAGGACACAAACCTAGTTATCCTAACTATTGAAGGGACTTCAAGACCAACACAACTCAAGTTAGACGATTGATATCGAAAAATAGAAGAGTACATTCCTCCTGTTATGCAGTGCTCAAACTGCCAGCAATTTTCACATACTAAGAAAACTTGCAGGAGAGAGACAGTTTGTCGGTACTGTGTGGGAAGTCACTCATTCAATGAATGTCCTCAGGCAAAAAATGATAACAACTACAAAGTAAGCAACTCCAACAGAACCTGCGCAAACTGTCGTGGGAACCACGGGGCAAGATACCGTGGCTGTCCGACCTTCTATGAAACAAAGGCCATACTGAAGGAATCGGTAACAAAAAACATCTCCTTCAGAGAAGCAAGAAACCGAGTGGCTTCAGGCGGTACTGTTAAACAAGAACAGCACACAAGAGCCCAGCTGATAAGACTAACCACAGAGGTGCGAGACATAAAACAACAACTCAAAGTCGAGACGAAAAAGCAACACAACGAAGACTCAGAGGACAGAATAGACGAAACAATAGGAGCCATAAAGAGCGCCCAGGCAGTTCTACAGGACATGAAATCCATCAAACAGGAGATAGAAGTCGACATCGCCAAACTCGCAGAGCTAAAGGCAGAGAACGAAGAAATCCTCAAAAGAATTGAAACAGAGAGAAGGATCGTTGAGGATATCCTTACAAAAAGTAGAAAACAAAACAAAGAAACTAAAGACAAAATAAAAACCGAAATCGTAGAGGAACTAAAAAGCAATCAAGAAAGAAGAAAAGCAGCGGAAAAAAAATAATCATCGAAACCATAATGGGTTACCTACCAAATATAATAGCGACAGCCATAAATCAACACATGCCGAAACAGACAACAACGAGTAGGGACCGAACAGACAGCTAGTGGTCCTTTTCAGGACCAGTCACCCCCAAGACTAGGAACGCGATACCAGCGAAGACGTTAACACACTATATACCGCAATATAACCGTTTGCAACCCGTAAGGCAGGAAATGAACACCTTAAGTACGCCACGACACCATAAACAGACAAGCAACGAAGAAGTATCCAGACAATCAGCTAGTGGTCCTTTTTAGGACCAGTCCTTTTCAGGACTATCAACCGGCTAGCACCGAAGAAACTAAACGCATTATATACCCCAATTATAACCAACTTTCAGGTTGAACAGGGTATAACAGCATCATAGTAGACAAAAGAACGAACGAACGATTTTGAAGCACAGAATAAGGGAACAACATAAATGGTGGTTCGTATGAGTGAAGACAAAGCACATGTTTGTATCTTAGATGGACAAAAAAAGTTGGGAAACTGTCCGACTCACAACACGGCAGATACCGTCTATGCTGGCTACCTGGTCACAAACCTAATAGTGTCAATCTTTGTTGTAAATATTCTAGTTTAGTAGGAAAAGCTTTGTAATGTAGTTTTTATTATTATTTTGAAGACGTTCTACACAGTAAGGTTCTTCTACCTAGAATACCACGTTCCCAATTGTAGTCTGAATAGTTTTGTTTGTTTGTTTGTATTGCTGTGAATAGTTAGTTCCCAGTTTGAATTTTTTTAAAAACCAAAGTAAAAATGGTAGACCACACGGCAAAGAAAATTGCCTACGTTGCGACTGCAAGGCCTTTGTCAGCGAAAGGACAACTAATGCTAGAGCTAAGTCAGAAACATGAGAAAATAAGCGAGAGCTTAGTGAGACAAATTATAATACAAATAAAAGTAATTCGACCCATGCAAGCCAACTGCTACCGACAGTCAGGGATCGTTAAAAAAAAAAAAGGTAAAGGAACCCGTTACATGCCCATTGAGGGCTATTGGGAATATGGTGTTAGGCCCATATTATCTTGACCGTCGGCACACTAGGGGTGATGTGGTCGGCATCACGCCGGCCGCCTTAACCTTCCCAGAGTTGCTCTGGTACCCATTTGGGGCTGGGTCGACCCAGGAGCCGTTTGTGGCCTAAAAAATTCCCACCTCATCTGGGGATCGAACCATAGACCACTGCGCTAGGAAGCCAGTGCACTAACCACTATGCTACCGCGGCTGTCAGGGATCGTGCGACAATTAAATGAATAGATCCGTGACACCTTCATCATGGAGTCTTTCACATAGGTGGCTCTTTAGAGAAATCAATGTTTCAAATTAGATCCATAATAGATCTTGGGGTGCCTACCGCCATCATAGAGTATGAGAATGCTCTACTCATACTGCATCGCTACAGCCATAAAGCCAAAGTTACTTATAACAGGAATTTCGCTGGATTAAACCAGCTAGGTTCTCGAACAAGCCAAACCATTGCTTAAAACTTCGCAAAAGATGCTGGATTAGAGATATACGTTAATAGTGCTTTGCCCTATGCAGCATTGTTCTTGACTTCTGAATTATCTTGTGAACACGCACTTGAGATAGAAGCGTCATTATCCTTCTATCTACAGCTCTGCCAAGAGTAATCTTTGCGAAGGTAGACACCTTTGAAGACCCATTTTAGATATTTTTGAATTTTGGCCACTGGTGGACCACTACTGCAGAGCAAAGGAGAGGAAAATCCCGGGACAGGTAATAAAGAAAACATGACGGCAGTCTTAATTCATTAGTTAGTTTTTCCTGTGACATCTATGCTTCACTCCATTATGTCAGTACATACAGATGCCTATCTTATCTTCGCTTTCTGATGGTGGACACCAACGCTAGCAAGACTTAAACTCCGATCTCTCCTCTTAATCGCAGATGTTCGGCAGTCGCGTTTCACAAGATATCGAGTTCAGATGACTAACATCACTTTCAGATTCACATATTTTGATACGATACGAGTTATTATCTTGACGGAACGACCGGTAGAAGTGACAACATTTAAGTCTGTCCGGATAACATCCATAGAGACGAATTATGGAAGGGAAATCTTTCTAAGAGAGCATGTGTCTAATGTCCCCAGCATGAGTGCACAATTCTTCTTTCTTCTTTCTTTGATTCTAAGCCGCCGAGTGTCAAAGCAGTCAGTGGTCATCATGCCTGGTGGCGTATTGTAGGGCAGCAACAAACTGCTTCCACTTTGTTCGGTCGGCGGCCATCCTTCGTACAGTGCCCCAGCTCTGATTCATTCCTTGCATCTTGGCCTCCACAGTTCTCCGTCTAGTTGTTTTAGTCGGCCTCTCTCTGTCGCTTTCCTTCGGCGGTCCATAGCGTAGCTGTTCTTATGATGGCATCAGGGTCTCATCTGATGACGTGGCCAACCCACATCCAACGTCTGCCAGCTATGATAGTGGGCATGTCCTCTTGGTTACTGAGAGTACTTGGAGTGCTCAAATCGCCCATTCTTAAGTTTATTTTGATCACAACAATGATGTAATCGTTTCAGGCAAAACATCTTGTCTGAATAGACAGAGATGGCAACAAAGAGATTAACATATTGGATAGTTTAAGGGAGGCATATTATATAATTGTTCCAGTAACGGTACCAATTAGTTGCACTCATGCTTAAATCAGGAGACATAAAACTTAAAGAATATACCATTTTCTATTTTCTCTCAGTTTCTGGTGCTACTTTTGGTTTTAAGGACTATCTTCATTACATACGGACTACTCCATCGGTGCTCCAATCTCCTCCGTTAGATCACGCAAGGAGGATCTCAGCACTGTGCACGAACTCTGTAGCACCAGAGAGAATCCCAGTGTGTGTATATAGGAATCACACATTGTATAAATTATTTTGTGGCGAGTTGGTTTCTAATTTTTAAATGTTGCCACGGCAGCGGTTTGATGAGCCTGGTACTAGAATTCAAAGCTGGACACCATCCATAAGAGACGCATCTAGAGGACTCTGAAAGCGGCAACCTTTTTTGCAAGAAACTCCTGCACAGCAGCGAACGGGCTCCAAAAATGGCATTCGACTCCTGACTTGAGAAGGAACAGTCACAAATTCCCTGAGAACCAGTAATGGACTGAACCAGACTGCAAAGACAAATCACTGTCAACGCCTGGCTTTTGCCAGTAACTAAAAAGTACTGCCACAGTGTGATAAAATCAGTTGTGTCCCTTTATATCAGTTTCGTTCTCTCCTTCATTATTAACTTATTTCTTCATTTTCCCTAACGATCATCTTTTTTTTTGGAATATGTTATGCACCTACATTTTTGCCTTGTCACTCCCAGACTTTTACGATTCACGACGTGAATCGTAGTATTGACTCGTATTACAAGGCTAATTAGACGGGTTGGCAGATTATAATTGTATCGCCTGTGTCGTGTAATGCAGACGGTCACAGGAAATCATTGTTGACACAAGGTGGTCTCGCACGATGGACGGAAAAGAAAGCCAGATTGTCTGTCTAAGAAATCCGTCTGGGTATGTACGAAAACACATGTGATAATAAGGCAATTGCCCCCGATGGTCCGTCTCTGTATCAATATTACAGATAGCCTGTCAGAGGAGACAATATTGGCGGAAGGTATTAGTCACGAAATGAGTTCAGATATGTGTTTATAAGTTGGTAAACTGCAACCGGAAGTATTACTGCCCTATTTTGAAAAGATAGGTCATTAAATTTTAAAGGATTTTTTTTTACACGCGGGAAGAATTAGATAAATACTCAACCACAACAAGTTCTAAGCTTACCGTTGGCTCAATTTGAGAGCAGAACATAAATATTAGCTTTCATTGGCAGGTTTGTCGAAACTACCATATGGGACTTGCAGCGGACATGGGAGATATAAACTAGCAAAGTCTGAGATACAAATACACTGCATTTTCAACAACGTCAAGTAACAACTCTCCGGAGCCAGAAAAAAGGATCGGACAAGACTGGAGACTTAAGGAATCAGAAACCCAAATCATTAGAGGAATACTAAACATGCCCAGACCAAGAATTCGAAGCATCGAATCAGCGTTGCTGTGTCCATTCTACTGTGCCAGGAGATTGTGGACTCTATTTGGGGTACGTTGTGAACATATATTTTACGAACTGAATGCGACATGTTACTCGCTGAGTCGTTTTACAAGTCATACGAGGCTGGCAACCTCAACATATGAACATAGTTTATTAGTAAACCCCTACAGCAAGCGCTGGTGATTGCTTCTTGCTAGACGTACAGAAAACCGACAGCAGACGTAACCCCAGAATCAGCATGGAGCAGTGAGCAACTGAGTGATTATTACATCCCATGTGCACAGTGTGTATAGTAACATTTCGTGAGAAATATGTAACTTGGTAATGTTAATTAAGGCACAAGCCATTGCACTCGCGCTGTACATACACATTTTCCCCATTAAAGTAATCAGAGAATAACGGTGATTTCTAATCATATTCCCTGAGATATCCTGTGTATTCTCAGGGAGAATAATTATTTAGAGAGGCTAAAGTCGGTTGTTGGACAGTGAGAAAAGGCGCCTGTTTAATCTTCCGACAATAATGTACTCAGAAGAGGCAATTGTTCTTTTATTGTGTCTATAAAGTTCGTGGTATGAGACTACATCACTGTTCATGGTACGAAGCTACAAATTACAAGAGAACCGTTTTAAGTAAGAGTCTTCGCCACTATCTTGTGATTCAAGAGTTGGGTTCGACACTAACTATCCACAGTGGACGAGTTGTAAAGACACCCACCTTGACATTAGAAGTGAAGTTCATCTAGACGCCTCTAGAGCAGAGTCCACATTACAAAATACTTGACAACCAACCATTGCAGTACCCAGCACGTTAAGTATTTCTTTTTAACAGGCGAAAGCAACGGACAATTATCATCAGACCCCAAACACGTCTCAGTGACGAAAGTTTTTAAACCCCCTAAAGATACCTTCATCCATATTTATTTTAATGTGTTCAAGACTAATTGATTATTGAATTTGTTATATGCATTTTTACAAATTTACAGTTGATCTTATAGAAAAGAGAGCGCATGTATGATATAAAATCTTTAATACGTATACATATAGTTACATCTGTAGAGCCAAATAAATAATAAGAGGAATTTCGCTGGATTAAACCAGCTGGGGGCATAAACCAGCCAAACCATTGCTTAAAACATCACAAAAGGCGGTGGATCAGACATAAGTTAATAGTACTCTGCCCTATGTAGCATTGTTCTTGACTTCTAAATTATCGTGTGAACACACCCTTGAGGTAGAAGCATCATTATCCTTCTATCTACAACTCTGCAAAGAGTATTCGTGTGCGAAGGTAGACACCTTTGAAGACCCATATTAGATTTTCTTGAGTGTTGGCCACTGTTGAACCACTACTGCAGAGCAAGGGAAGGCAACCCGTGACACACAGCATGCTGACTCTTTAAACCCTACTAGACAGTATAAGATGCACAATGAACGAACTGGTTTATTTTTCTTGGCAAATCAGCGTCATTCATGTTAAAACTGTTGCTCAAATATTTCTTAAATAGATGTCCGTTATATAATCAAATATAAATACTTGCAGTTTAAAACTTGTTGAAGGAATTTGATGTCGCACTCATGTGATTAATTTTTAAAAATCTTTATACACAGTGCTAAATATATAATAAATACTTTGCTGAATTACCTTCGCCTGTGGTTCAATAAATACGAATTAAGAAGTGTTACGTCGTGACATAAAAATGTGTTCTCGCAGAAGTGGACGGGGAACACAAAGATTACAACAAACTTAGAAGACACAGATGTTATACTTGCCATACAAAATTCCATGTGAGACTCCATGGCATAGGAGCATCATTCTCCTATTTATATCTCTGCGAAAAATAGTATTGAGCGAAAGTTGCTAACTTTAAAAAAAAACACTTTTACGCCACTGTCGGGCCACTAGTGAACGACTCCTGCAGAACAAGGGGAACAGCCTGGACAGAGCATAAGGATGATGATTGTGATGATGCTAATAATGAAGATGATAGTGATGATGAAATTGATGAAGATGATCACTTTCATAATGCAGTATAACAAGTATGTGATGACAGACAGACAGACAGACAGACAGACAGACAGACAGACAGACAGACATACAGACAGACAGACAGACAGACAGACAGACAGATAGACAGATAGATAGATAGATAGATAGATAGATAGATAGATAGATAGATAGATAGATAGATAGATAGATAGATAGATAGATAGATAGATAGATAGATTTGATGATTGGTAAATCAGTGTCCTTATTGATCGATTAATTAAATAATTGCTTGATTGACTGAGCGATTTATTGATTGTCTTTACAAAAGTGAAAGTAAAATGTTCAATTTCTTTAAACTACTGCATACCTTTGCAAGTGCCCGTATTTGCATCTCTCAGACATTTCATGACATTCAGAAATTCGCCACGTCATTAGGTTGTAACATCCGGGCACTCTGTGCTTACGCAAAGCTTCTGCATGACGGCAGAACGGCTTGCATGTACGTCATAGTGAAATGTTTATCAATGGAGCTCTTTAAATATTTAAGCACCTAAGCTGTTTCTTCTTCACTGCCCTCAGCCTTTATTCTATCTTGTCTTTTTTAAATGAAGAATAGCGTTACCATGACCACCAACGCAATGGGTATTGGTAGCAGCAGACCATAACGCCAGTCTGTTGGACTTACATCGGGAGCTGTGGAACACGAATTTATAAAATAAAACAGACATATTGGCGGACATAATGAGATGATAAACATACATACATACATACATACATACATACATACATACATACATACATACATACATACATACATACATACATACATACATACATACATACATACATACATACATACATACATACATACATACATACATACATACACACACACATAATGCAACACATACAGACAGGAAGGCAGAATAAAAGACGTACATGAATACAAATATACTACTCGTCAAAAGTCAAGGGCCACTTAGAAAAACCTTGGTTGAAACCATAAAACAAATCTGGTATAAACGTAATTGGTATCAGTCAAAACGGCATTTATTGAATATCGATACTATTTACGGCATCACCTCAGATTGGGCGAAGAGAGGCTCACACAAAAAGCAGAGGTGAGGAGAAAACGTCGAAAGGAGCACCAGGAAAATAAGCAGCTGAGGGCTGCCACCTCAGGGGCGCATTCCCATAGTCAGTTATGACTGAAGGGGCTATTATTATTATTATAGACATTTCAAAATCGGGTATGACCACCGTTTGCAGCAAGGCATTCAAGACAGCGTAGACGCATCGAGTCCACAAGGGTCCGAAGAGTATCATGACGAACAGCTTGCATTCCTCAAGCAGAAATGCAGTCAGCTGTGCAACATCCATTGGCAGGGGGTGATTTGTTGACAATCTTCAACCAAGGACATCCCAGAGGGACTCAATCGGAGAAAGGTCAGGTGAATGAGCTGGCCACGCCATCCTGGTGATCCCATGTTGCTGAATAAACTCATTCACCACACGAGCTCGATGGGGTCGAGCGTTATCATCTTGGAGGATGACATTACCACCTATGGCCTCCAGAGCAGGCTAAACAATTGGTCTCAAGATTTCGTTCTGGTATCGTGGCCGGTCAAGTTGCCTTGTATGATGTAGAGTGACGTCCTGCCGTGTCTGTAGAAGCCTCCCCAGCCCATGACAGATCCTATACCATAATGATCCACCTCTCGAATTGTGTCATCAGTAAATCGCTCTCCTGGTCGTCTCCAAACTCGAATCCCGCCATCATTGAATGACACAGTGAAGCGAGATTCATCAGTGAAGAGAACTTGACTCCATTGTTGCCTTGTCCATCGGATGTGCTCGCGACACCAAGCGACACAGGCTCTGCGATGAGCAGGAGTAAGAGGGATTCTGACTGCAGGACGTCGAGCAGCCAGTCCAAATTCATGTAAACGTCTGCGAATGGTGCTTTGACTGAGCTGACATCTTAGAGTGGAACAAGTCACTGTTCGATGGCGCAGGGCTGACAACAAGAGGTACCGGTCATTATGTCTATTGGTGCATCTAGGGCGACCTGGCCGGTGGCGATCCTCCACACTTCCTGTGGCCTGAAATCTCTCCAAAATTCTTTGGATAGTAGAGTGTGACACTGCAAGCCTTCTAGCAACCTCACGGACAGATAAACCACTTTCAACCCACTCTATAGCCCTCATTCTTTGTAAGGTGTCAAGACTTCTTCTCAGTGGCATGGTTTTTGTAAGTGATGAAACTACCCTAAGTCTGCTGATTGTAAAACAAATTAAGAGTGTATTCTATTCAAGAAAAGTCGCCATTGCACGTGGAATGTCAATCAGCACGATTACTTCACCTGTTTGGTTGTACGGAAGTTTGAAAAAAACAGATTAAAAATGTGAATTTATGGTCAGCAAACCAAATTGCACGTGATCATCATGGTTGTCGGTGAGTTGTTTTTATGCTTAACGTGCATAGAGGACTGTCAGAGGAAGATATTGCACCCATTTTTACTAAAAACTTCCTTCATTTAATCATTCTATGCGCTTATATAAAAGTGTATTGAAAATAATAGGGTGGCCCTTGACTTTTGACGAGTAGTATATAGAATAACAGACAAGCAGACATAAATTCATTCATACAAACATAATAGCAGAAAGAAAGGAAGGTAGAATAACAGACATACAAACACAAATTCTGAATAACAGACGAGTAAATTATGCATAAAGACATAAAGCCAGATGGCAGATATTCATAAACATCGACAAACATAATAACATACAAACACACAAGTAGGCAGATAGAGATGCATATTGACAGATTGACGGACATAGAACATAAGACGAACATAATAACAACTCAGACATACATAACGACAAGCGAAATAAAAACAGATTAGATAGATCAACAGACATACATGTTGACAGACGTACACCATATGACAAACGTAATCACAGACAGACATGTACATATAAACTGAATAGCAGATAGACGGGCAGGCAGCAGGACAGAACGGCAGATAGACGAACATACAGAAAAAGAAAATAACAGACAGACAGAACGGGAGATAGTCGAACATACAGAAAAATAGAATAACAGACATACATACATGCAGAATGACAGCTCGAAGACCTATGCGTACAAACAAAATAGTAACGATGTCAGGCAGGCAGACATACATGATGGCATATAGACAAAGAAATAAGACAGACATGAGACAGTATTTCAGATGACAGCCCTACACACCGACAAAGAGAGTAACAGACTGGCAGGCAAACCAACACAATTAAGTTCTACATTAACTCCAGTTGAGCGCCGAATTAAACTTTTTTTTTTTAAACTTAGCTCTGGAGAAATTGACATGTTGAAGAAATCGTAAATAATGTTCTCCCGCAATTTATGCATGGAGGCATATCTGGAGTCATCATTGTATGACCACCATTAATGCACAATGCTACAATATACATATGTGGAAGTGAACCTCTGTAAGGTTAATTACACACTCATTGACTTTTGATATATATATATCCGGTGGTCAGGATCTCTCTCTCTTTCTCTCTCTCTCTCTCTCGCTCTCTCTCTCTCCCTCGTATTATAACTGTCGCTTGATGTCGTACTGTTGTTCTTATTGCATTAGAAGTATTCTAATTAGTTCAGAGAGAACGGGCGAGGGATTGCCTTAGTAGTAAAAGTCAGTCGTAGGAGGTTGGAGAAGTAGCCCAATACTCTTCAGAAGTCATATCTCTCCCCACATTTTCATTAGTGACTCTAGCTCCTCTACATTCACATTACACATTCATACTTTGTCTAACTCAGACATGTTCTATTTATACCTACCTGCAACACTCACTATGGACCCAGTGACAGGCAAGGGGAGCTGAGAAGTGGCGCTGTGCAGGACGTAACGATTCATTGGGAGAAACAAGAACCAGAGCACAATATTTTAGCTCTGCATAGTTGGACGGCACCCTTGAATGGCGGTGGAGGCACAGTATGCCACGCACTTCTCATTTCTAACTAGGGACCCCTATGTAACGATCTTTCAAATGCAAGTCAAGCTGGATAAACTTGAGCTCATTACTTCAACTCAGCACATTCCGGAATGGCAGAAAAGCCATAGGAAAAGCCTAGATCTAGAGTGTAGATAACACCAAGGAATCTTCAACTTGGTTTTGGCTGCAAAAGATGGAGAAGATCAGCAGCCCTAGTTAAACAACGACATTAACAACTCTCGCTAAAATTAGATTTGCTGATGTACGAGCATTTCCGTTTACTTTTCTTTCGTTTTTTTTTTTTTTTTTTTTTTTTTGTTAACAATGTAGTCTTCTGTCTTTTACTTTTATTTTTGTTTTAACAGAACGTTAGTTAAAAAGGTATTGGATGGCTCTTACGGCATTAAAGTGAACTTTCACAAGTATCCGCCATTCCTTAACTGGTTACTTACTGAGATATGTGAAACTATTGAAAAAGAGAATGTTTATCTCTAATTGGTCTGATGCTAATGGCTTGTCCACTCACAACAAACTTCAATACGCGCCGTTTCTGTATTTTCCCGAAAGGTGGTGGGATTCTTTTACCCGTCTCAGACGCTACTAAATTTCGTACCGATACTATTATCACAGCTATGATATTTTTATTAATGTAATATTGTGTAATAAAATTAATAAATTATAAATATGCAATTTTACTTACTTACTTACTAAGTAGTTCGTCTTCTACCGTGAGTTGTAGAGGTTTGGATAAGAGAGCAACAAACTATCCAATCAGCTCTCTCCCTTCTGGCCTGGGTCCATTCTAGTCCTCGGTTCTTCAGATATTGTCTGTCGTTGTCCTCTTAGCAGACTCTTCTTTTTGTATTTATTACTTTTTTTTGAAAATTTACTAGTATTGATTGCGTGCTTTATAATTTACAGTGACTCTGCATTGCTGACTGAAACAGTAATGATTAAGTATTTTTCTAAAATAGTAAGATCTCTATCGACCTGTTAGAAAGCAATATGTTAGTGTGAAACTCCATTTTTCTGTGGTCACTAAACGACGCATTCCATCTATAGCTCATTGAAGACTCTTCAAACGAATTTAAAAGTAGATGCAGCCAATGATGCCTTCAAGTTCTAACATCTATGGCATGAGGACGTACAAAAAGGCACCACCTGAATATCGATTTACAATTAAAATACCTTTAGATTATGTATATTGCACTGCAAATAAAGACGCAAGTATGATATTGTTTTACAATATTCTTAATGCATCCTTAAAATTAAGCGTACAGCAATGCATGAAGATGGCTTTAGGAGTATTTTGTTGAGTCCTAATTTAGAGACTCAATATTTAACCCGACATAGTGCTTGCTCTATCGTCAAACTGACCGTAAAAGATAACACTGACAAACAACATTTTTCTTTCTTATATAAGAATAAGTGTTCTTAGGTCAGTTTCGTGCGCTGATTTCAAATCTGAAATCCGTTTATCTCTATCACATCGGGTTCTTAAGATATTTGTGAATAAATATATTTTTGGGAAACCGTTATTTCCTCTGTTTCATTTTTACTATATAACTTATTAAAAATTAATAAAAAGCAACATAATTCTACTTTTTATACTGCTAAAAGATGCATGACATATGTTACGCGATTTTTCAAATAGTTACTGTATTTTGAAATAATTCTGAGCAAAATAGCTTCTAGAAGTTGTAGAAATTCGGCTGATCTGTTCTGTTACGTGTGCGGATATTTTACCGATCGTGTTGACCAGAAAAACTTTACACCATTACTAAAGAAAGCATATGAACTTTATTTCGATTCGAAAGTTGATGATGCAAATAAATCTTGGAAGCCAAATGCAGTTTGTTCGATACATTGGCAGGTTGGTTACGAAAATCGCCGAAGCATAAGTCGATGCCTTTTGGAGTGCCAGTAATATGGCGTGAACATACAAATCACACTACTGATTGTTACTTCTGCTTGACAAATATCCATGGTTTCACTTTTAAAACTAGAAAGTCTGTGGTTTATCCAAATATTGAATCGGTTTCGAAACCAGTGCGTCATGATCCAATCACGTGTCCGATCCAAGTACCACCAGAACAATATCCGCTGGACGTGAATGAACCATCAGAAAGTGATAGTTTACCTGCTTTAGAAACTAATTCTGACTCAGATTACATACCGGTGAATGATGGTGTTTACTTAATTAACCATTCAGAACTTTCAGATCTAATACGTGATCTCGCTCTTATCAAAGGAAAAGCGGAATTACTCGGTTCGCGACTCAAAGAATGGAATCATTTAGCGCCCAATACTCCGATATCTAAATTTCGTCATAGATACAGAGAACTTGTTCAATACTTTGAGATGGATGATAACATTTCCTATTACAAAGATGTAAACGGTCATGAGCACATAGTCAACGAATGGTGATTTTTCATCGATTCTTCCAAGACTAGTCTAAAAGCCGTGTTATTGCATAACATAAATTTATTTTCATCAATTCCAGTCGCCTACTCTGTTCATATGAAAGAAACTTATGACAATATGGCTATACGTTTGGAAAAAATAAAGTACAATGACTAACAATGGCGGATTTGTGGAGACCTAAAGGTCATTGCAATTCTCACGGGCATGCAGACTGGGTATACTAAATTTTGTTGCTTCCGATGTGAATGGGACAGCCGCAACAGACAGGAACATTATGCAAGAAAGGTGTGGCCTATCAGGGATCGTATGCAGCTCGGGCATAAAAATGTAATACACGAGCCATTAGTTAACAAAGACAGCTTCATTTTACCACTGTTACATATAAAGTTGGGGCTTATGAAGAATTTTGTAAAAGCGTTAGATAAAACGAGCAAAGCTTTCACTTATCTTCGAGAAAAGTTTCCGCAAGTTAGCGATGCAAAGATAAAGGAAGGTATCTTTGTAGGACCTCAGATTAGGAAAGTTATTGCAGACAAACAATTCGAGAACTTGTTACATGGTAGTGAACTTCGCGCATGGATGGCATTCAAATCGATCGTCGATAACTTTCTGGGAAATCACAAATCTGTCGACTATGTTGCATATTGTTAAGCAGTGCATAGATGCATACAGAATTATGGGCTGTAACATGTCCCTCAAAATCCATTTGCTCGATTCGCATCTTGACTTTTTCCCTGACAACCTTGGCGAAGTCAGCGATGAACATGGAGAACGATTCCATCAAGATATCGCCGTAATGGAGTCACGTTATCAAGGACGGTGGAGTGTGACCATGCTTGTCGATTATTGTTGGATGCTTCATCGCGATGTACCACATGCCATTCACCGACGAAAGTCGACTGCAAAGAAATTCAAGCCTACATAACTGTTATACTTCTTGTACGAATGGTGTTGTAATACTGTATGCGTTGTTAAAAAACTTCAATTGCGTATTTCTAGAGATCCCGACCTGATAGAGAAAAACGTTTTGCAGATTTAAAAACAGCGCATTAAAATTGACCAGAAAAACATAGAAATGTTAGAGAAAGAAAAAAAAGTTTTTTTTTGTTAGTCAGTGTAATTAATGACAACCCCAAGTTTGTTGATTTCTGAAAGATGAATGTTGATTAAAATCGTCAGAACATGCTCCAGGTAACTCGATTTTTTGCATACGTATTTCGATGCGTTCGCTTTATACTGTTATATATCGCAAGGATGCATACAAATTAATCAGTTCTAATGATTATCAAACACAGAGCCAACAATTGTGGCAAAGTAGAATCGCAGCTGATAAGGGCTGCATCATTTAGTATGTCACAACTGCTGTCTGCTGCGTTTCTATTACCTGGTAATAAATATTTTTACAGTAATATATTATTGTAACTGTCACAACGCTATTTCGTGGTTGCTTGCTAGTTAGTGACAAGCTAATAGACACGGAAATAGCCGAATGACCGGGTCATGTGACCATCGGAAATTCGGGCGCCACTGGATTGAGCGCGAAAGATTTAGTAGGGATTGGACTGCCGTCTCGTTTGGAGGATATTCGATGCCAGCTTGATGCTGCCTATATTTCAGTGAATATCTTGATACAGTGCCCGCCAGATTAGTCTTATGTTGGTGATATTTATTCTAGGGAAGTGATTGTTGGCTCAGTGATGATTTTTGTGTATGCTGAGAATTGGTTGTACGTACTTTTGATAGTCATAGGTCGTTAGTACCATGTTGGTTCGCCGCTACAGTGAGCGGAGTTCACCGTAGGAGTTAGGTAGCCATATTGCCTGGTCTTGCATATTGATATTATATGTTCATTCCATGTGGCGGTATTTATATATGTATTTGCATTTCATTAGGCCGTGTGTGGCCAAGTTATGTTCTTTCTAATAAAGGGATATTAGCTGTTTAGAAGCGTTCGTTCCTTGTGTCACCCATTGGTGTATAATCATACCTTAGTGGACACGAACCAGATTATGTGTCATAGTTAAATCTGTATAACAGTGGTAATGTCCTAGTGGTGAGGGGTTAGCCAGCTAGCACTTTCCCACACTATAGTTAAATAGCGGCTTGTGATAGTAACCAATTTATTTAGTAAAATCATCCAATTTTTTCTATCTCTGAACATCAGTCAAGACATTTATATCGTTGAACAAACGAAATGTGGAAAGGAAAAGTTCTTTGTTTGCTTTTTTTTTTTTTGTGATTAAAATTTTTTTAATGCTTTTCGATTTGTTACCAACTGTGAACAAAACTCTTGCAGCAGTTTTTAAATCAGTCATAGCATCCCACTGATTTACCAAAAGCCAACAGGCAAAATAAATCAATGTTAATTTCTGGTGTGCCAGTCGATAGTTGCGAAGACTGTTCATTTGTTTTTGCAAGTAATCACTTGTGATGACATGACGCCCAGCGTCATCTTTTGATTTAAAAAAAACAGTCAACATTATCTTTAAGCCCTGAATGATAAGACACCGCTCTTAAGCACAGAACGTTCTAGATCGCGTGTTAGTAGAGTGTCACAGTACAAGGGTGAATCAATCGTGTATTTCCTATGTGTTTCATATATTGCTCTGAGGTTTACTGGGTCGTTGTTGACCTCTGCATCATTGATGTAGTAATCATGTGTCTTATGGACTGCATTTATACAACATGTGCAACCGCAGTAGCACGCGTTCTGCAGTCACAGCACAAGTTAAAAATAGGCAGCAAGCCTTCGGTGGGAAGGAACTACTGTACATTGTATCCTGCTCCTGGGCTGAAGGAACGCTGCAAGTTTCCAGAACGTTTCACCTTATTTGCAAAAGTAGTCATTTGAGTGTAGATTACAAAGTAGGCATTCAACTTCACATAATTTTAACATTTAAAAAACCCAATTTACATTTTCCTTCATCTTCCTTTGTCCCACCTGGATAGCTTCTTCTTTTAGTCCGCTTATATATAACTTACCAGAATCAAACAAATTAAGCGTGAACAGTATATGTTTTGTTTTTTCTAATTTTCTCACGACCACATTCGGTGGCATCTATAAGGGCAACCAATCTGGAAGGATGAAAATACCTCGGGTGAAAAGATGCGACTTTTTTTCAAATCAAAAGAGTATCACAGAACATTGATCAGACTAAGCAGTAATTAAACAGACCATAACAACTGTAAATTATCCATTTGTTTACACTAGAGAGAATAATTCAAATTAGTACCGGCGTTTTGGCGGCTTTCTATATAAATGAGTATAAAAATAACATTTTTTCATAAAGTGCGACTTTTAACACCGTTCTCAATAGAATCGTTCGATGATCTTATTTTCTCATTAGTGTACTACTGTATACAGTATGTGGTGTGAGAATTGTTGAGTTCATAAAATATGAAAAGGTTTATTGTCGTAGCCTACTTGTATATTCGTGCCCAATATTACACACACAAAACCTGTTCATTCTCTTCTCCAGGCTAGAAATGTAATAGAGAAGCTTCTAGAAATGATATATACCACGTATGCAATTTGTTCCAGTGAAATTATCCATACATGACCCACAGTTTCCATTTATTTTGTCACATGTGCCATTGGAACAGTGAAGTGAGCACTTGCTGTAGCACAGACTTTGACATGGGAAACTTGACGATTTCCATCAAGATAACGTTTTTTCATCGTCAATCGTTGATCACAAGAGGATGGCGTATGTTGCACTGTAGAGCGGGTGGTGGCTCCCATTGTCGAGGGTAAGGATGGAGTAGTTGTGCAATGGTGCACCTCTTGCTGCGTCTTGTGTGGCTCTCTGCGTTTTTTTTTTTTTTCGCAATTTCAAACGTATGTGCTCTTGAGGTAACCTCACAAACTTTGTTACCGGTGGGGAGTCATCTGTTGAGCCAGAATATGGGCGCTTCGTTGCTGTGCGAAATTTAGTGTTGTTTGGACTGTTCATACTTTCGTGGTCACTCTCTAGATCTGCTGTGTCTAGGTCAGATTCGTGTCTCAATGGAGGTGATGGAAGTAAAATATCTTCCTCAAGTGTGCATATAGCGTTGTCTGCGTTTTCTTCATTAGACGGTGCTGTGTGTCGAGTATCATTATCTTCAGTATACTGGTTGTGAGTTTCTCTACATTGAATGACCTGCAGGGGCGTCTCGTCTTCACTATCCCACTGTTCATCTGAGTGGTAGTTGCGTGTTGAAGGTTGTTCGTTTCTATAGTATGTTTGTTGTACAATAGGCTGGAATGAATCTATCCTCGTATAAGGATGTTCTGGAATATCTTGCTTGCTCGGCCTGTAACCTGGTATTTCGATATTCTAGTCTTTCGCGTAACTCAGCGAGGCGAATATCGTCTTCACTGTCGGAAGTGCTTCTATATTGTCTCATTCTGTTGACTGCTTCACGAAATTGGTAGTTTTCAGCTGATTGCCTTTCTGCTTCTGAAACATCGTTGTCTGTGCTAGACTCTGACGTAGTGCTGGATGGTTGATGATATAATGTAGCTTTTCTTATTGGCCTACTTGTGGTCTCTGTAGGTGGTTTAATGGGTCGATGATCATCTTTTTTTATTTGCGTGACATGGGCCTTGGTAAAGATATTTCTTTCTTCGTTCCAGATTTTGTAATTAGTCGGGGTTGTCTTATCTAGAATTTAAAAGCCGTCCAGCCATCGGGCATCAAATTTGTCATCACGGACATTCTTTTGGTAGTACACTCTGTCGCCTTTGTTAAAGCTCTCAAGCTTGACATTCTTGTCATGTTGTTTCTGTTTCTTTACAAATGCTTTCGCAGTATTCTTATGTGCTATTTGGTGAACCTTGAATTTTTCTCTTAAAATTACTTCTATGGGGTCTTCACCTACATATTTACGTTGGGGCTGTAACATATTATCTAGGGGAAAAGAGGGTTCTCTTCCATAGAGCATATAAAATGGCGACATACCAGTAGTGTCGTTTATATTCACTCTAATGACCTCCAATGCTTGGTTGATGTAGAGATCCCAGTAGTGTGTATTTCCACTGATATACTTCGCGAGAACATCATGCATGGTTGAGTGTAGGCGTACACTTCTGCCATTTGACTTAGGGTGATAATAACTCGTGGTAGTATGGGTAATGTTGAACTTTTGAAGCATTGCTTTGAAGGGATTCCCAACGAACTGTTTGCCGTTATCAGATATGATGCGTCTGGGACAGCCATGTCTTGGTAGGAATTCTTGGATAAAATATTATGTAACTGTTTCAGATGTGATGCTTTTGAGAGGGTAACATTCCGGCCATACTGAATACTGGTCTACTATGTGCAAGATATATCGGTTCCCTGACTGTGTGATGGGATATGGTCCCGATATATCGATGTTGACTATCGCCATTGGGAAATGTTCTGCTTGCATTGCTTGGAGTGATGTTCGTAATGGTTTCATATTTCGCATTTTACAGATTCTGCATGTGTGAACATATTCAATGACATCTCTGTATAGTGAAGTCCAATAGTATCGTCGTCTAATGATATCTAATGTCTTGTCTCTCCTAACGTGACCATTGTTATCATGAAATTGAAACAAAACTAACGGTACTAGGTGTTTCGGTATGTATTTCTGTAGCTGTCCGTCTTGTTTCGGGTCAATGTGGTACAATACTTCGTCTTGGATCGTAAGCGTTCGAAATCTGTTTGGGTTTTCTTGAGCTTGTTTCATGAGTTTTGTTATGTCTGGATCTTTCTTCTGCTCACTTGCCATGTGGAAGCCATGTGGATCACTGACTGGGTTTGATTGTGATTCAGACTTCTGTGTGTTTTCAGATATGTCATGTTGGTTGGAGCTAACAACATTAATTTGTTTTGTATTATCATCAATTTCCTTCGATGTGGATGGTTCTTCTTTCACTGTAGTGTTCTGCGTTTTACTGTCCTCATATGGATACCTAGACAACAGATCTGCACATGTGTTCATTGTTCCGGGGATGTACTCTATGATAGTATCGTAGGATTGGAGGTTAATGGACCATGTCTGCAGTTTCTTAGGTTGTTCATGTGTCTTAGAGAGCCAATTGACTAGGGGTTGATGATCCGTCTTGATTATGAGCCTGGTTCCTCGTATATAAAAATCCAATTTTTGAATCGCATAACGGATCGCGTATGCTTCCTTCTCTGTCGTCGACCATCTCTTTTGGGACTTAGATAGAGCATGTGAAAGAAACGCGATATGTTTCTCATTGGGGATTTCAGGCAAAATTGGCTTTTCGTTTAATGTGATGGGTTGAACCAAACATGCACCAATGGCGTTGTCCGAGACGTCGGTATATAACACCATGGGTTTGGATGTGTCTGGGTGAGCAAGTAACGGGATTGTAGTCAAGGCATCCTTCAGATATTCTAATGATTTCTGGCATTCAGGGGTCCATTTAAAACGAGCATATTTTTTGGTCAGTTCTATCAGGGGCGTAGCTGCACGCGAGAAGTTGATTATGTGGCGTCTGTAGTACCCCACACACCCAATGAAACCTCTCACCTGCCGTACTGTACTGGGACTTGGCATTTCCCTGATAGCCTTTACTTTATCTTCGTCTGGACGTATACCATCAGCATTTATAATAAAACCCAAATATTTTGTTTCTTCTTTAAGAAACACACATTTGCTTAAGTTAAGTCTGATCTGGTGTTCCCTGAGCCTGTCAAATACTAGTTCCACTTTGTGAAGATGGTCCTGAAGTGTTCCCGCTGTATGAATTAATATGTCATCGATATATGCGAGTGCGAAAGGTTGCATCTCCTTCAAGACCTCATCCATCAGAGACATATAAGTTGCCGGGCTTCCCTTGAGGCCAAAAGGCATGACATTCCATGAGTAACTGCCCATGCGTGTTGTAAATGTGGACTTCAGTCTAGCCTTCGGTGTCTTGGGGATACACCAGAACCCTGACCTAGCGTCTAAGGTGGTAAAGTATCTCGAGTTGCCAAGGGTCGCGAGAATGTCATCAATTCTGGGTAGTTGTGAAAAAAGTGGGATGATATAAATATTTATATAGGACTTAGTGTACTGACTGAGATCAGCTGTGAAGGTATCTGTATCTAATAGGTGTAGTGTTTTACAGATAACCTTACTTGCTACCACATTTATACCTCAGTCAGAATTATTCTGGAATATGGTGATGACTACGTTGAATGTCCAGGGTATGTATATGATGAAGTGTAAGTCACAACAACAACAGACAGATAAACAATTTAATTTATTCCACCACACTTGACAACACTGTGACACTCACACACATTTAACACTCTATAAGACTATCTTAAATGAGTCACTGGTAAAGTTTCAAATATATATGTATTAATTCCTTTCACTAATATATACCCTGATTCAACTACAAAGTGAACCAGGAATCACAATCAATTGTAATCACAATTTATATATATACATAATTTATAAATATGAACTTAGTAGTGACGTATTTTATTAATATTATCCTATGTGTGTCAGTTGTGTAGTAGTACTATGAGGTAATACTGGTTTTGTTTTTCAAGCTATGTTGTTATTTGTCATCATGACTTCAAGTGTTTGTTTATCTGGGAAATAGTATGGGGAAAAGTTCACAGTTCCTGTCAATTTAAACAAGGTATTGTCCCTCTTTTTTACTAAAATGTCAATTTTTGAGGGGACACATAATGTTGAGCTCCACTGGCCACAGAGGCTTAACTTTCGTGATGGCGGCAGGAAAAGACTCCTCTGCTCGATTGCTCCCCTGTGTTCTGGAGACACCTCACTAGTCGCTATCTGGACCCAGGAGTATGCTGTCAGCCTCCAGATTCAGCAAAGCTCAGACCAGGTGCTGCTCAATAACTTTAGGACCACAGTCCCTGAAACAAGAAGGTTGTACCTCCTACTTCATAACTAATTTATAATCTATTTACAGACTGAACACAATACATAACAAACACTGAGTTCAGAGCGGTAGGCCAATTGCTATCTTCATCTGAAAGAATTGACATCAGTATACTCCTCCCTTATGGTTACTACGCATCTGCAATTCCAGCATTATTTCTTTCTAGTCAATAAGATAGGTGTCAGTGTACTGTTTCTCAATTCCATGCAGTTTTACTTTTCTCCAACACCTTCTGTTCCGGTTGGAGCACTATATAGGCCTTGCCTCATGTTCGCTACTGAACCACACACATATACAGACATAAATTATCAATTTACATTCAATTTTCATTAAAAAGATATTGAATATATCAAGCTTACCACAATTCATGGAATAATACACAGTTACGTTGACTGGCAATGAATATAGCACAATTTCGATCTGCCGATGTCCCAGGCTTTTATTTAGAAAAATATGCACTGGCGCTCAACGCACTGGTTCTTTAGTAAGTTTATTTGAAAATGTGGTGCTGAACTAACGCTTCTAATTGACTATATTGGCGGGTCTAACCAATCGAGCCATGTTTACACAAGCGTTTGAAAAAAAAGTACCCTTCCTTCCGTCTCCCCTAACAACAAAAGATAGTATTTGTAGCCCGACTAATCGTGTTTAGCCTTACATTTACTGCGCTCCAATCAAATAGGATTTAACATGGGGACCTATTTCCCGTACAATGGTGGTGTCAAAATCTGCCACTGAGCGATTCTGATTTTGGTGTTGTCTGACACCCTCACTATTTCTTTTGGCTATAATTTGTTAATTCCTAGACTATTTGCGTAACGTTTAACATATTCTTTGTCAGCAAGTCCTAAGGAACCCAAATATACAAATTTAAAGGAGCTAAGTGGCTGCGTTCAAAATATGCATTTTCTTCTAGGATAGTCGTGCTGTTGCCACCTCCTCACTTCCAAACTTTATGGTGTCTGGTGTACTGTCATGTTTCCAGACATAAAACAGTATAATGTCATATTTCCGAATAAGCATTTTGTAAGTTTTTAAAACCTAACTCTCGTATGGGTAGTGTTTTTTATCACTGTCGATTTGAAAAAAAGCTAGTGCTTGTGGCCTTACACGCGTGATGGTAGTAATTGTATAGCGAGACGCGTGTTAGTGTGGCATGCGTTCCGGCTTTCAGCCCTCCCTTCTCTCTATCCTAATTCCATCTGTCTTTCGTTTATGGTAACTTAGTGTATAAAATGACATGAATGGAATATTAAATATAGGTCAGCTTGTGTATCTCAAGGTTTTTCTTAGAAATGCAGTACACGTTTTATCGTAGAAAGCGTGTATGCTGCAGTAGGCTTTTACTATCAACGTGAAACGTTACAATTTGCAGACGAAGTAGAAAACAAGGGGGATTTCGAGTACAGTCATTGTGACAGCACTGCTCTTTACCATTCTTCTTTCCTTTTATTTAAGTTATTTGTTAGGCTTTACATTTACTTTTTAATTTATATATGTGGATTAGAATTTCACACGACAGTAGTGGGTAAGAGATTGTCTTCGTGATTGTGATAAAATGCTCCGTTTTAAGCCCCTCGCTCAAATATAATCATATTACAGCATTTGAATTTTTTTCACTAGGCCAAGATAAAATTTAGCACCCTTCCTGAAACCTGTACCCTACCCGCTTGATATCTGAAATTTTTCCACTATTGCCGGGGAGGGGCTATAAAATACATTCTACATGTGACCTTGGGTGAAGGCAATGCTATTAGTTTGAAAATTATCAAAGGTCACAGAATATAAACTAACTAACGCATTCTTAGGGTCTATTAATAGAAATAGCCTTAGGGACCGTTGTTAGGGCATATTTTTTTCTCCTATCGCCAAGATTTAAAATAAAGCATTTGAATATTTGTTAGCGAGCGGGCAAGTCTCACCCACCAAACCCCACTTTTTCTACACCAGTACTAATTGTATGAACGACGGATAGACAGCTTGGCATCGGTCCAAATCGCCATCGTCTTGAGAATACAAGGAGAGAGGGGAGGAGGTGTTTAAAGTGACAAACTAAAACCTAACTTGTGATTTTGAAACTGAAACTAGTAACCCAGTGTGTGCAAGGGAAGAAAAGGAAAGACAGAAACTTACATAAATAATTCTTCACAAAGAAAAAAGAATACAGAAATAAAAAGGGATGTTTGAAAAGCTATGATAATATTGTTTATTAAAAGATCATATTATTTCTTTATAATAAATTATCTTGCCTTATAGAAAAGTATTGTAGTTGAAATAAATATAGAGAAAAATTTACAAAGATGAACACGAAGATAAATAAGTATATGAAACCATAATAGCCAGATAAAGGACAGTGGTCCGGTTACTAATCACTTTTCACATTTTAAATCGCACAAGTAATAACAGAGATATGGTAGAAATAAGAAATTTAGACAGACCTACAGACACACTAATGAGACTGCTCAGTTTTTAAAATCGTCGCCCAAAAAGTCAAATCCGTTTGACTTGATTTGATTGGGTGGGGCTAGTTAGGAAAGGGGAGGTAAAACTGAAGATTTGCTAGCCAAAGCGAAACATATTTCTATACAGTACGATTAAAAGCAGACATGCCAACGCATTGATAAACATTCAAAAATGTTTGGGGTTTTCAAAAAAGAGGCAAGTTTTTGAACGCGTTGTTCCATCGGCTAGTCAGATTGATAATAGGAAAAGAATACAAGGCTAAAACGCCATTTGTAAAGTCTAACAGCAGTGCCAAGATGAGAGCAGGGGGAGAGTTTTTCTGAATTTGTTTTACCCTCTAGACGACAGCAGACTAAAAGTGTGCCATATTTTTCTGCTAGTCATCTTGTGTATTGTGCAACATATTTCATTGATTGCGGTAAGAGAAATGGTTTATTAATATTCTTATTAATGTGTAGAGGCTAACCCAGATAGTGCGCCCACAAATTGTGTGTTGTGCGACATTGCTATTGTGGAAGCTTATGACATTCTAAGGGAGAACATGCATGCCTAAGCAGACTATTTATTGAAGCAGAAAAACAAAATGTAAATGGTGTTTGAATATTGCCATGCATAACAAAATATTTTGACTATAAGACCAGAAAGCTACTGGCAGTTCTCTACAGGCCACAGTGTTCCAATAACTCTTGGAGATTAAATAGGAAGTCATACTACCAGAGTTAACAGATCATTAGAAAGAAAAAAAAGAAAAGAGTGTATCCCAGCTCATGATATAAAAGATAAATAAAGTCTAAGTGACAGAGGCGTTGAAGCCATGTGGGAAAGAGCAGATACCCACTGATTGAGAAGAAGTCACAATACAATTAGGAACTGTAGCTATGGATTAGCACATTGTGCTGATCACTATGAATGTTTAACGATGTTTATTTGTTAGGTGTGGAGATGTGTATGTGAGATGTATTTATTAAGGCATTGTTCATTGTTGCAGGGTTGCATCAACGAGTAACTACTAGACAAAACCTGGAGAGGCAGTGTACGATGCAACTTACCCGTTGCTGGTATTGTGAAGTCTAAATGCCAAAGCTGACTCCAGCTGAGACCCGTGTGGACAGAAAGTGTCATATTTCCAGTCAACGACCTACTTGCCACTGATTGAAAGATAAGCCTTCGTTTTGAGGGCTAATGACTTCTCATTTTATTGTTAACCTCCACATTGTAATTAAACATTCTAGTGACATGATGAAAGGAACAGTTCTTCCAACTAGTGACCCTTCTTAATACATTGTTACTACAGCCAGGGATACAAGTACAGAAACATTTTAATAATATCATTTATTGGACAAGATGTCCCTCAACTGTATTTTCCTTTGTACATAACCACATTTATTTTGAGTTCAACCTTCCTGATTCAAAACATTTGAGAGTCAGGAAATTAAAATTGTAAAGTAATTCTATAACTTTAACCATGTCTTACTTGAGTTTATTAGATTGAGTTACAGTTGTGTTAAGTTGTTATCATACATCACACATACATTACCCTAGACACGTAGCCATATAAATTAATATACTTAAAATATTTCGCAGAGTGAGATCATAGGGTGGTAGCAGTCAGGTATCCTGAGAATACATCCTCATCAACTATTAGACTCAGGGACTTACATAGCTTGACCTCACTCTGTAGACAATTAATAATAATTAACATAAATAACATCTAAACCCACCACAGTGATTCTGTTCAAAGCGAGGTAATCGCAGCAGAACCTATTCGATCCATCCTTCTTCCCAACTATGACGATAGGTGACGACCATGGTGATATGGAACGTTCAATGATGCCAGCTGATAGCATCTCATTAATGGATCGTTCTACTATCTCTCTGTAGTGTTATGGCTTGCGGTGTTAACCCGTGGCTAACAATATTGATAGCAGCCTTAACCGCTCAGCTCCCTGTGCCTATCATTGGTCCTCCTGCATGCAGTTAACCAGGTAAAGGCAAAGAATCACATCTGGGGCTCAAGTGACTTCTCCATGCTAAGTGCAAGTTTCAACAGAGGGGGAATTCCTGCAAGTGTGTGGATGATTTCAAGAGTCAATGAGTGTATAATTGGTCTCACTGCCAGAGGTTCACTTCTACATATGTATATTGTAGTATTGTGCATAACTGGTGGTCATATAAAGATGACTCCACATGTGCCTCCCTGCATAATTTTCTTTGATTAATATTATCTTCACTGTTTACGCTTATTCTGTTTCCCGTGACAGTTATTGCAGAAGCCTAACGCTTCTCCAAGAGATTTACCATTTGATTTTATTATTTGCAGTGCCCATTGAGACTTCCTATAACTTTTAATGCATGTTTGTATATATGCTTCCTGGTTATTTTGTAATAGATCTTATTTTGAGATTTTAACAGGCTTTTACAAACCCGAATGCCATCTGTTCAACACTTTAAAAAAAACTGGCAGACATAGACGTGTCCACAAGGAGATAACTAGCAAACAGTGAAACATGTTATGGCAGATTGACCTCTTGGCCTTTAGTAATCCATCTTGAATGAGAACGAGTATGGCGGTGAGCAAAGTTTGAGAAATACCGCAAATGTTGTGAGAGAAGCAGAAATAGTTATACGAGAGATACTGAACAAGAGGAAAAGAACCACATAAACCTTTTTATAACTCGGTCAATATTGTTGTGATTTAACAAAACTGAATTAAGTATACAAGTCTATGTGAATAAATAAACACATATGAACAAAACAAATAGAGATTAGACATATCGTGAGGGTTGTCTATTATATGGTTGTATATAACACATGGAATCTCATCATGTGAAATAAATTACTACACAAATCTTCATTAGAAGTGCAAATAAGATTTTTGGTTTTTTTTCGCAGTCCTTTTGCAAACTGACCAACAGCAGTGGTGATCATATGTTTCTGAATTAGCGTTAAAAAGAGAAGATAAATTAATGTGTATTCTATACACCAACCTCTACAGCTTGTTCCGTGTATGATGCCTGTCATGTCCTTAATAGATGGCTTTCTGTTATCCTTGTACCGTTTATGAAGCAAGAGGTTATCGCTCTTTGTCTTGGATGTACGCACTTGCAGAAAGTCTCTTGCTGTTAAAGTGTGGACGACTCACTTCCTATACTCTCCCCACTGCTGTCGTCTTCATACGTCAAGCTTTCTGATATGCCTC
Organism: Oreohelix idahoensis; assembly: GCA_024509875.1. Lineage (NCBI taxonomy): Eukaryota > Metazoa > Mollusca > Gastropoda > Stylommatophora > Oreohelicidae > Oreohelix > Oreohelix idahoensis. Next base: position 168,327 of record JAMPIV010020614.1, read on the forward strand.
TATTTGTATGTTTTCTCTTTCTTTTTTTCGTCACGCAGAAAAGTAAACACAAACCAATCAGGAGAAACGCCAATGACAAAAATGCGAAGTATTTCCAATGTACAAATGTTTGATCTGGAGCTGTTGAAATAATTATAAGACAATTATTTGTATATACTGATAGTTTGATTGAGTATTTGATTGACTGACTGATAGAACGATTTATATACACAAATCAAGACTGCAGACAAGTACGATAGACAGACATATAGATAGATAGACACACAGACAGACAGATATATAGATAGATATACACATATACAGACGCAAAAACCGACAGGCAGAGAAGACAAATAGACAGATAAATGTATAAATAAATAGATAGATAGATAGATAGATAGATAGATAGATAGATAGATAGATAGATAGATAGATAGATAGATAGATAGATAGATAGATAGATAGATAGATAGATAGATAGATAGATAGATAGATAGGCAGGCAGACAGACAGACATACAGACAGACAGATAGAACGAACGAAGAACGAACGAACCGTATTTTCAAAGGGTTTAGAATTGGGCACGCAGGCCCGTCCAACATTCTGCCCTTCCTTTCTCTCGTCTTCCATAGTGAATCCATTAATTCTCACATGTATCTTAAATATTACTTAAAATACGAAAATAAGAAAATAACAAACAAATAAATAAAATAAAATCCCAACATTGTAACAGTACAATAATAGTTACACAGATTTACAGTACCTTATAATAATTAATACTAAACAGGACAAAATTATCTTTAAAACCTACATATGATGTTATGTAATTATTTAAGAACATGCGAACGAACGAACGAACGAACGAACGAACTTTATTTTCGAAGGGTAAAGAATTGGGCGCGCAGGCCCGTCTAACATTCTGCCCTTCCACTCTCATTAATCTTGCATACTATATCCTTTCATTCCCACATGATGCTTTAAGCATTAATTTAAAGGCATGCAACATTATAAAGTTACCATAACAGCATTCATTTACAGTATGCAAGCATAATAATAAAAAAATGAGTAGGGTTTTTTTTTTTTTGAAACAAACAAGCTAGTAAATGGGGGAAAAAAGTAATAATAAAATAAAATAAATAAAACAATAAATAAAAATAAATAAATTCTGTATACCGACACTCACTCATGCGGTCAATCCGTCTACAATTAATCTGTATTTTTGGTATGCGGGTACATTCTCACGACTCACATTTCTAAAGTACAGTATTATGTGAGTACATTCACACATACATTACATTATATAATAATATTTTTAAGTGAATATAATAATGATATTACATGGATATAAAACAAATTATTCACACACAAAAATGAGCGGAAGAGGAAAAGAAATGTTGACCTATGGATGAGATGTTGACAGGCAAATACTGTTTCTATGGGGGTAGATAATCAGTGTTGAGGAAGTGTTTGAAAAGTGCTTTGTTAAAAGAATATTGTGTAGGTAGGCTTTTTAGGTGGTGTGGAAGGCTGTTCCATAAGTAGGCACCAGAGTAGGCTAGACTCTTTTTGAACAGGTCGATCCTAGGTTTGGGCAGACGTAACTGATGTAATCGTTGTCCCTCCCTTCTACTGGTTTGAAACAATGATCTTAGGTACGACGGGGCATTGTTAGATAGAATTGTGTGAGTCAGCTTGGCTTTGTTGTAGAGAAGACGTTTTTTTAGCGACAGTATTTTGGGTTCTTTTCCTGTCCTTGTGTGTGGTGTCGTGCGATTATCGGTGATCAGACGCACTGCTCTCTTTTGCAGGGAGTGCAGTCTCTTCGAGGTGGAAGCAGGGCAACAATCCCATAGTGTAGAGCAGTAATCTAGATGTGTCTGTATATGTGAGGTGTAGAACAATAGTCTAGTGTCTGCGTCTAAGAAGTGTTTTATTTTGGCTAGCTGGTACGTCTTTTGTGCTATGTGTTTGGTTAAATTCCGTACATGGGAGTTCCACGTTAAGTGCTGGTCAATCGTGATCCCCAGAACTTTGTGTTCTGTTACATGTTCATAACTAAATTAGGGTGGCATATAATCTGCACTCATGATGTATTTGAAAAGTTTGTGATTGAATGAATATGGACTAAGCGTGTTTTTTAGGTCGTGTGGAAGATTATTCCACAGATGAGCAGCAGAAAAAGCTAAACTGGCTTTGTTAAAGAGAAAGCGCTTTCTTAGTGGTAATATGTTAAGATATGTATATGGGTCTACACTCTGTGTAAGGTTTTTGTCTGAAACTAGGCGCACCGCACGTTTTTGTAATGAATAGAGTCTTTTAGTGTTGGACATGGAACAGCCATCCCAAATTGTGGAACAATAGTCTAGATGTGTTTGTATTTGGGATGTATAGAACATTTTTCCAGTCTCCTCATCTTGGAAATGTTTGATTTTAGCTAACTGGTAAACTTTTTGTGCCGTTTGTTTGGTTAGTGCTTGTACATGCGAATTCCACCTTAAATGTTGGTCAATTATGAGTCCTAGTGTTTTATTTTCATTTACATTTTCAATTTAAGAGGTTCCAATGTAGAGCTGAAGTGTTGTTTTCAGTGAGATTTGTAATTTTTGTCTAGTTGATATTATCATACATTTTGTTTTAATGATATTTATTTACATTCAGTTTTCATTGCTCCACTTAATAAGATTGTCTGTGTCGCTTTGTAATAATATTTCTAGCGTGTTGCAACTTTTATCACTAGTATAAATGGTACAGTCATAGGCAAATAGGTCGCAGGATGAGTGTTTGATGTGAAGTGGAAGGTCATTTATTTAAATAAAACAAAAGTAGAGGGCCGAGAATAGAACCCCGAGGAACACCGGTGTCAATAATAGTTGGGTTTGACAATGAGTTATTGTACCACACTAGTTGCTGTCTGTCGAGCAGGAATGATTTAAGTAATGTCACTAGTTTAAAGTTAACTTTCATTGTTTCTAATTTCCTTATTAAAACAGCGTGATCTAACATATCAAATGCTTTCCTAAAGTCTACAAAGATTGCTCCACACATGTTATCGTTATTGATGTTTAGGTGCAAGTTGTCTATCATCTTAATTAGAGCTGTGTGGCATGAATGCTTTTAACTAAACTCTGACTGACTGTCAATTAGCAAGTCATTGCTAACTAGGTAATGTAGTGTTGTTTTATGTATGTGTTTTTCTAGTGGTTTAGATAGCGATGATAAAAGAGAAATTGGTCTATAGTTAACAAGGTTCTGTTATCTGACGAACCAGGTTTGAAGAGAGGATATACTTTGGCGATCTTAAAGGCCGAAGGAAAATAACTTTTGGCGATACATTGATTTTATATATATATATATATATATATATATATATATATATATATATATATATATATATATATATATATATATATATATATATATATATATATATATATATATATATATATATATATATATATATATATATATATATATATATATATATATATGCCCAATGGGCTGATCACCCGTTGGCTTGTCACACCGATTACGGAAACAACGGCAGATGGATCTATTTGTTGTTACCCTAAAGACGCCGCTAGGCGTGATGGGAAACTACAACAGAGAAAATCAATCTGCTGTTGCCCTTAAGACGCCACAAGGCGTGATGGCCTCTGACTGCTTGGTCGGTCTTTGGCTAAGGACGGAAGAAGAAGAAGAATATATATATATATATATATATATATATATATATATATATATATATATATATATATATATATATATATATATATATATATATATATATATATATAAGTTAGTGAATCACTAATAGTTTGTGCAGCATAACGCAGTATTCGATTACTAATTCCGTCAAGCCCTGATGAGCTATTATCTTTAAGGCCAATAAGATAGTTATACACTTCATTAACTGCCATAAAAGGAATGTCGGGTGGAACTGAGTTTGTACATTTCTTCTCACAGAATGCTGAAAGTTGGTCTAAGTCACTAGGCGAATGAGGTATTGTGGATTTCAGACTGCTTATTTCTGCTTGAAAGTGATTGCTGAAGTCTGTACAAGTAAATGAAGTGTTGGAAAATAATGAGTCTGGTGCATTACGTTTTTTCGCTAAGGTGTTAATTGCCTTCCATATTTCCTTACTATTTGATTTGTTCTGAACCATATTTCTAAAATGATTTTTCTTTTCTTTACGAATTAAATATTGAACCTTGTTCCTGTATACCGGGTAAGTGTTGAGGTCCTTATTTATGTGCGCTTGATCTCTCTGCCTCATAGCCTGCAACACTTCCTGCGTGATCCACGGAGATTTTAATTGTCGTTTGACGCGAATTTCCTTAGCTGGTACGTGCGTGTCAAAAACACTATAAAAATGTTGTGTCCAGTATGCAATAGCGTCATCCGGATCAGGAAGTTGGTAAACACGGCCGAGAGGTGCAGTTAGCAAGTCATTTAAAAATAATTCCCGACTGAAATGTTTGAAACTTCTAAATTTAATACTTACTTGTTTATTTTTTGGAACTTTACATTTATTCTTTGACCATGTACAGCATACTGGATAGTTTTCACTTGTTTCAATATTAGGGACAGATCATTCTATGATGTTTTCTGGGCAAGTTACGTAGATGTGGTCGATTAGTGTGGATGATGCTTGTGTTACTCTTGTAGGCTGGTTAACTATTTGTTTTAAATTGTACGATAATATTATATTTTTCCATGTTAGATTTGAATTGTGTTTATCGATATTGAAATCACCAAGAAGAACAACCTCCTTGACAGTGGCAAATACGTTGTCCATCATGATGGTGAAATCTTCGTACCAGATAGGTCCTGCTCTAGGATTTCGATAAAGATATCCCACCAGAAATGGGCCCTGATTCGGTAGCTTTATTTCCAACCTTACACATTCTGCTGTCTCTAAGTCGTTTCTGCGGCGAAAATTAAGGGAAGTGGAAATATAAACTGTTATACCTGTCTCTTGATTTTTGCTTGCGTCGCGCCGAATAGTTTTAAAACCATTTAACGCAATGTCATCGTCTGTTATTCTGTCATTTAGGCGACTTTCTGAAAGTCCAAAAATGTGAAAATTCTTATTTAGAATGTGTGTAAGTTCGGGAAGTTTACCTAGAAGATGGTAAATATTCAGATGACCAAGTCGTAGACCATCCTTGTGAAGCCACTGTACATAATTATCAGCCATGTTTGTATAGCATAATATATATATATATATATATATATATATATATATATATATATATATATATATATATATATATATATATATATATATATATATATATATATACAGTAGAACTCCATTTATCCGAACCCCAATTATCCGAACACCCAATTATCCGAACACTTTTTCCAGAAAAAAAAAAATCAGGCGCCACCAGTCATGTTAGACTATATTTCTGAATATTTTGATGCGGCAAGCTTCAAATGTGTGCAAACAATTTGTAGAGGATGGGATGGGCTAATGGTCGGTCGTTTATGTACAGGAAGTCAGTTAGATCATAAAGTCAGTTAATATCTGGTTTACCAATCCAGTGTACGTGTGCGTTCTAGGCAGAACACTGGCTAAACAGACAGTTCAACTTAAAATAATTGTGTCTGCTACTACAGCAGAATAATTTTGGTGTACAAGTATTTCTCTGTGCGATATGGCATCTTCCAGTAGGCCTAAAGCATATAAAAGGAACCGCAATGTTTTGTCAGTTGAAACGAAAACAGAAATTATCAAGAGACTAGGAAAAGGTGAAACTGTGTCTTCACTTGCAAGGATTTTCAATGTTGGGAAAGCTACCGTGTCTGACATCAAAAGTAACAAGGATAAAATTATGAGTTTTGCATCGAAATTGGATAGTGAAAATGGGTCGAAGAAACGTAAAACCACGAGAAATGCGAAAGGGTTGAAATTGGAAGAGGCTTTGTATATATGGTTTGTGCAAAGAAGAAGCAAAGGGGAACCTATCTCTGGCTTTCTATTGTGTGAAAAGGCACTACAGTTCAACAAACAACTTGACGGTCCTCCTGACTTTAAGGCTAGCCAGGGATGGTTAAGAAACTTTAAATCTCGTCATGGCATACGAGAATTGGAGATTCAAGGGGAATCTTTATCTAGCGATGCAACTGCCGCTGAAAATTTTAAAGAAACATTCTTGGCTTTTTTGGAAGAAGAAGGTTATTCACTCGATGATGTGTATAATGCCGATGAGACTAGCTTATACTGGAAATCATTGCCTCAAAAATCACTTGCATCTCAGCGCGAAGCAGCTGCCCATTGGTTTAAAAAGTGCAAAGAGAGAGTAACAATTTTGATAGCCGCGAATGCCAGTGGAAGTCATCGTTTACCTGTGCTAATGATCGGCAAAGCCAAAAAAAAACCACGTTGTTTAAAGAATGTGACATGTCTCCCATTGTGCCACAAAGCACAGAAGAGTGCTTGGATGAATAGTGAAATATTTCTTGATTGGTGAAGAGGTCGAGAGAACAAGAAAAGAAAACTGGAAAAGTAATTCTTCTACTGGACAATGCACCATCTCATCCAGAGACGGATACATTGAATGCAGTTGATGCAAATTTTAAAGTAATTTTTCTGCCTCCCAATGTAACAACACTGATTTAACCAATGGATCAGGGTGTTATAGCAAAGCTTAAAAAGATGTACAAGACGGAAGTCCTGCGTCGTTTATTGTTGGCTGAAGATGAAGAAAGTGTGGTGGCGTTTTCCTAAAAGCTTAATCTCAAAGACTGCTGTTATATGTTAGCTGATGCTTGGACAAGATAATCTCAACAAGGCTTGGAATAGATTGCTTGGGAAAAAAGGAGGCAATGAAACTACTGCAATGGACACAAATGATGATTGTATAAATGAAGTTGTGGAACTGTTTCAAGCAATGCCCGGATTTTTGGACTGTGACAAAGATGATGCACACTTGTGGCTAGAAGATGATAATGATTCTGGTTTTCAGTTTTTGAATGACGAAGAAATGTTGTCTTTTGTGCAAGAAGAAAACCAAATACATGTAGTGACCGATGATGTAGACTCCTCAGAAGTACATGATGTACTTGTAAATTATGAAGATAACCCAAAACGTCGACCAAGTCCTGAAGAAGCCTTTATAGCACTAGAAACAACGATGGCTTGGTACGAGGAAGAAGATGACAGCTGTCCTACACAGCTTCTGCTGTTGAAGAGAATGCGGGACTTAGCAGCCAAAAGGAGACTATCCAGTTTGGTGCAAAAGAGGATTCCTCATTATTTTAAATAGTGGGCTACATCTGTGCAAGTACATGTATACGTAAGTTGTGCCTGGTTTTGAATCGTTTGTAATGTTATTTTGAAAATATTTCTCTTTTTAAAAAAAACATAAATAATACTGTACAAGTAGTACATGCACTGCAGTGTAATGAAAGATTTTGGTGATACATTATGTAATCCAATTATCCGAACATTTGATTATCCGAACGATGCTCGGTCCCATGGGGTTCGGATAAATGGAGTTCTACTGTATATATATATATATATATATATATATATATATATATATATATATATATATATATATATATATATATATATATATATATATATATAAAATACCAAGTTAAAATAGCAGTTATGCACACAAAAAAGCGCAAAGTATTTTACGAATTAATACTTCACCAGGGAAGTGAAATTCAAGGAAAGAAAAATTGCAGGAAATACAATATTAAAATAATTAAAACAATTTCAACTGAGTAAATTGTTTGGAGTATATAAAAATAGTCACAAAACATTCAAGCATACAACATATCACACCAGAACTACTCAACGCAACAAATTGAAGTTAAACGAGAGATGGAAGAAATTAAAATTGTCACACGTCAGACAAGTATACAACACTTTACACCTTACTTCTAACAAATTAAAGCTACGCGTGATAAAAAAAAATTGAAGTTGTAACAAAATAAGCAATCAAAGAAAAATTCGTCAATAGCTGATATCTCTGCCTGGCATATAATAGGGATGATGTTGGGCAGACATCACTAATGCTTGTCTAAGTGACGCAGGGCTGAATTGCATCAGATAGACAAGTTCAGGGTTCCACTGAGGACGATGATAAGAAATAGGAGAGGAAGCATGGTGATCTCTGATTTCTTCCGTCCTTGTTCTAGCGTTGGTAGGAGTATTCTGAGTCTGGGACATTGGAATACTGTTGGTAGAGGTATCTGAGTGGGGCTGCCTTGTGACTAATGGGGGAAACATGGTATCATAAGATTCTGCTTCCTGATTGAAAGTGGCGTTGTGATAGCTGGAAGGCTGTGTGCTTGCAATAGGTGTGCTTCTTTGTGGGGCAGGTAGGGTGTATACAACACTTCACACCTTAACACCGTTACTTCTAACAAATTAAAGCTACGCGTGATAAAAAGAAATTGAAATTGTAACAAAATAAGCAATCAAAGAAAAATTCGTCAATAACTGATAGATAGATAGATAGATGGACAGACAGACAGACAGACAGACAGACAGACAGACAGACAGACAGACAGACAGTCAGACAGACAGACAGATAGACAGATAGACAGATAGATAGATAGATAGATAGATAGATAGATAGATAGATAGATAGATAGATAGATAGATAGATAGATAGATAGATAGATAGATAGATAGATAGATAGATAGATAGATAGATAGAACTTTATGTTCAAATGGTTAAGAATTAGGCGCGCAGGCCCATCTAACATTCTGCTCTTCCACTCTCGTGTATCTTCCATACTATACCCTTTCATTCTCACGTTACTTTTAGCATTACATTTAAGGCATACACCATTATAAAGGTTACATAACAGCATACAATAACATTACCCAATCATAATCAAAATAAAGCATGTTTTTGTTTTTATACAGACAAGAATGTAATGAAAATAAGAAAAAAAAAAATGCAAAAAAAAACATTCAAACAAAGTAACATATAAATAAACAAATCCAAAACATCTATGCAATAAATAAGACAATAATTCGAGTATGATCACATTAGGGTAGTATAGAATCAGAACTCCTGAAATATTCCAGCAGTCTGCTATTGAGTGAGATGATCTCTGTGTTTTTCTTTGCTCTCCCTAACTTAAGAGCAGAATCAGAACTTTATCTTCAAATGGTTTAGAATTTGGCACGCAGGCCTGTCTAACATTCTGCCCATCCTTTCTTTCGTCTCCCATACTGAAATCATTTATCCTACACATGCACTATCAGTATTATTTAAAAAAAAAAGAAATAAACAAAGTAAATGCATTAAATAAAATAAAATAACAACATTCTAAACGAATAACAGTTACACATATTTGTAGGTCCTAATCATAATCATTAATGAACAGGGCAGAATAATCCTTAAAAAATACACATATTATTAGAAAATGATTTTGGAACATAACTAAATTAGGGTGGCATATAATCTGTACTCATGATGTATTTGAAAAGTCTGCGAGTGTATGAATATGGACTAACCATGCTTTTTAGGTCGTGTGGAAGATTGTTCCACAGATGAGCAGCAGAAAATGCTAAACTTAATAAGTCAACCCTTTGCTTGGGCATGTGTAATATGTTTAAGCTGTGGCTGTGTCTTCCGTTATATTTGAAAATAGTCCACAGGTACGTTGGAGCATTACGTGATAGGATTTTGTGAATGAATTTGGCTTTGTTGAAGAGGAAGCACTTTCTTCGAGGTAATATGTTAAGATATGCATATGGGTCTACACACTGTGTGATGTTTTTTGTCAGAAACTAGCCGCACTGCACGTCACGTTTTTGTAATGATTTGAGTCTCTTTATGTTGGACATGCAGCAGCCATTCCAGATTGTGGAGCAATAGTCTAGGCGTGTTTGTTTTTTGGATAAATAGAACATTTTAGTTGTCTTCTCATCTAGAAAATGTTTGATCTTAGCTAACTGGTAAACTGTTTGTACCGTTTGTTTGGTCAGTGCTAGTACATGCGAATTCCAACTTAAATGTGGGTCAACTATGAGTCCTAGTGTGTTGTGTTCATTTACATTATCAATTAGTAGGCTGAAGTGTGGTTTTCAGTGAGTTTTGTAATTTTTGTCTAGTTGATATTATCGTACATTTTGTTTTAATGATATTTATTTGCATACGCTTTTTCTTCCTCCATTTGATAAGATTGACTGTATCAGTTTGTAATAATACTCCTAGTGTGTTGCAACTTTTATCACTTGTGTAAATGGTACAGTCATCGGCAAATAGGTCGCATGATGAATGCTTGATGTGTAGTGGTAGGTCATTTATGTATACGGCACAAAGTAAAAGACATAGAATTGAACCCTGAGGAACACTAGAACACTAGTATTGGTCATGGTTGGTCCATTCATTCATAACCCTACACTCCCAAAGGAGAATAAGCCTTCAACAAACACATATCAAGTGCTCCTGTCACGTGTTTCCAGCTCTCTTCTCCATGTGCTTCTTGGCCTACCTCTGCCTCTCTTGCCCTGGGTGTTCCAGTACAAGGACTGCCTTGTAATGCTGTCAACACGTTTCCTCAGTGTGTGTCCTATCCATCGCCATCGTCTTCTTCTCATCTCTTGTTCAACTGGGACTTGTCTGGTTCTTGTCATCAGTTCCACGTTGGTAACCTTGTTAAAACAATTTAATCTTTCTATTCTACGCAAGCACCAAATTACGAAAGTCTGTAGCTTTTTGGTTGTTGTCTGTGTTGTTCTCCATGTTTCAGATGGTTGGTCTTGACAAGGAATTATTGTAACACACTACTTGCTGTCTGTCGGTAAGGAATGATTTACATAATGACACTATTTTAAAGTTAATTTTCATTGTTTCCAATTTTCATATTAACTCTTCAGGTCCCAACAGCCAGTATACTGTACTTCCTTCTAGGCCCATTTGGTCCGATCAGCAGTATACTGGCTTTCGTATCTCTTGATTGTTTCTAGGGCTGTTTTCTAATTTTGGCAACTCAAAAACGCTATTTTCTTAAAGTATAGCCATCCATTTTGGACTTTTGATTATTTATGCATATGAACATTTTTAAAAATTATTTCCAAACAACAACAATAAAAACGCACGGGGGGCGGGGGGGGGGGGGGGGGGCATTTTTGCTTGCGCCAAACCCAATTTTTTTCTTGGGACTGAAAGAGTTAAAATAACTTTATCTAACATGTCAAATGCTTTCCTAAAGTCTACAAAGATTGCTCCACATATGTTATCGTTATTGATGTTTAGGTGCAAGTTGTCTATCATTTTAGTTAGGGCTGTGTTTCATGAATGCTTTTGTCTTAACCCCGACCGACTGTCAGTTAGCAAGTCGCTGCTAACTATGTACTGTAGTGTTGTTTTATGTGTGTGGTTTTCTAGTGGTTTAGATAGCGATGCACAAGAGAAAATGGTCTATAGTTACCGAGATTACTATTATATGATGAACCAGGTGTGAAAAAGGAATATACTGTATACTGTTCAAAAAAAAAAAAGAAACGCATAGCTACTGAAGGCACACACATGTAGCGAAATCTGTGAGATAATTGCTAAATTCAGTAAGATTTTAGTCCTATAGTAATAATAAATAAACCCGACCGCATGTGTCTGACTATTGGCGTCTTGAACGCCAGTAGGGCGCTGCCTTTGGTGCAGTGGAAAGGCTTTAACAAATGATCCGCCGTAAAAATCTAACACGCCTTTTAGTTTCGGTTTCGAGACGTACAATTAACATTTTAACATCTTGCCCGATCTGCTGCACGACACTGAGGCAAGACTTATAATTAACGATCTGCCAGAAGTGTGACACCAAACTAACGTTCTGAATTAACGTAATATGTTAACTTTAACGTTATAATTAGTAGGAACTCGGACATTTTCCAGTAGTAAGAACGAAACGATTGTAATAATTAACGCCAATACCCAAGATGCAGCAATAGTGAATGCAGTCAGCGACCCATAGCTTGACTGCTTGCATCATGATCAGCGAACCAGTGCTGGTAAAGACCGCACTCCACCTCCACGTGGTGGTCCTGGAAACAGTCTGCAGCAGTGCAGTCTGGCTGAGCGAGTACGGATCACAATGGGAAGGCAAACCCGGTCCCTAAAAAATGCCATGCTGAAGTCGGATGTGTCGACCGAAAGGTGCAGATATCACAGCTATGGCGTAAACAGACACAACGCAACCACCGTCCTTTTCAGGGCGAACGAGGAAGAAGAAGAAGAAGTAACGCCAATACTACCAAACGTTTTGAAAAACCCCATCTTCGCTCTGCACGCGGTTCCTTTACTATATACATACTGTGGGCAAAGCCAGCAGATATAAACACACAGACAGTTTAAATTCTCGCCGCGTAGTGTATTTCTGACGTCACTCAAACTAGTTGGTTTATTTGAATAATGAAAAAAGTGATAGAGAATGAGGGAATGGGGGTGGGGGGGTGGGGGGAGATGGCCGACTTGTGTAACAGTTATATTTGACAATTCACAGTGACAAAACTGAAAATCTAAACCATAATGAAACTGACCATAAAAATCATATATTAGGATAGCTTAGTGTCTCCTGAGAAATAATATGCTTTAATATATATGGTAGTCCAATTATTAGCCAAGTTATTGAGATAATACTATATGTCTATGAACGATAGGACGGACAGACTGTTGTTCTTGCTCGTTACACATAACGTTATTGGGGACGCAAGTTTAAAAAAGAGGCATTGGAGTAATTCAAATCCGATTGGATGGTATAAGAGTATAGGAGTAACGGGGGGAGGTAGGAAAATGTTAATCAAAACTAAACATCTTTTTGTCTTGGCATAACTAACTGTTAAGGATAGATTTGAGATGCAGATAAAATAGTGTGACATGTTACTACACGCTAGCACATTTCCATTTTTATGTGAGGAATAGTGTTCGCCTGTAGTCAAACTACGGTTTGCACGAAGCGTCCACCCGTGGTGAGCGATGCGTTCACCCGTGTTGAGCGACGGTCAACTAGTGACGTTTCGGTCACATGTCGTGGGGTTCAGTGTGTAAATTAATTGGGCTTCCGTCTTTGTGTTGCGTCCAAGAGGGATGTAATTTTTCGAGCTCCGGGATAATGGAGCGTGATATGAATATATCCATTGTGGCATTATTGATTTTTATGAGGCCGCCACGTTATGTGTAAGATGGTTCACGGACTTATCTGAAAGTTCATACCATAATTTACTACAAGTGTAACTTTGAGATATGAGGCAACTAATATTTGGTTTGCCCTGATTTCTTCTGCCGCATTACTTTGGTTTTCGTGGATTGCCCGAACCTTTAGTACAACGGCCAGGATTGAGTGGAGATGAGAGTAGTGAAGTTAGATACGGCTATTTGGGAAAGTGAAGGACATGCCGGGAGCAAACATTATTGAGTCCTCACATTGAACTGTATTTGACTGTTGCATATTGCTATGATTTTGTATTAATATTATTGTATTAGAAGATGTTAGTAAGCCTCAGTGTTCTATGAACACTCTTCAACATGCCTAGAGCGTTTATAATTAAGAAAAGAAAAGCATTCAAAAGGAGATGTGGTTACTCCACGTTATTGTATTGAAGAAAACTATGGAAAAGTACAGTGGCGTATCTGCCATAGGGACCTGAGGTGTGGTCACAGCAAGGTGTGAGTCATATAAATTAGGGGCTGGTGCACTTGCATGCACACGAGGCTGACCCCATACCATCATGTATCAATAGTGATAAGAAATTGTGATCAGATGTGAAAAGGCCAGGGTGTCTTTTATTGCAGTGTTTTTATTTCCTGTTACCATCCGGTGACAGGAAACTTGATGAGTGATTGTAAAGACAAAAGTCTTCTTTCAAAAGTTTATGCTGTCAGCAGATAGCCTGAAGGAGCTTGTGTGTGCCGATCTATATATTCTCTGCAGCGACATACTGACTTGTTATCTTCATACCAAGAATCCCAGGTGATGTGTTAACATCTAGGACATCTGACACTTCATTCAAAATAAAATAGTTATTTGCAGGAATATACAGAATTATATGGGGCGTGCTGAAACAACAGCTCCTCCTAACAAATGACTAAAACTAGTAGCTATTAAAGTTTTAGTCTGTGAATACACCTACAGGAATAATATGGTGTCATTATACTTATCGGACAAGAGTCCAGACATTTTAGTTAATCAGTATATGTAAAATATATTTTCCTCATTTTCAAAGACCTGTCCAAAAGAGATGGCAGGACAGGCAGATTAAACTGTACAAAGAAAAGAATTCAATTTTCAAAGAAAACTTTAACCACAGTCTTATTCATTTCCTTATAGTGAGTTAAAGTGTATTGTGTTGATGTACCACCATTGTCATTTCACCCCTAGACACTAGTCACATCAGACACCAGCCACTAGAACCAAAATATGAACCGTGTGAGATCTAGGGAGGTAGCGTTACGTTCCCTGATAATACATCATCATCATCATCATCTTTTAGAGTCAGGGGCCTACATTTGCTTGACCTCACACGGTTGACACAAACACAGCTGTCTTTCTTGTTAGGTATAACATCTTAACCTCCCCAGCAAATTACACTTGCTACATATATCGGTAGGCTTGTCCGGGATTTGAACTTCTAGTACTACATAAATTTTAGTTCTGGTCTGGGATTTAGCATTAACAACATTTCTATTTACCCAGGGAATCCCCATTATTAATATTGCCCAAGATTTGAGGAAGTTGATGAAGTGTCAGAGCCTGGAATAATTTAATTAGAGTTGTACGTATTTTAGAAATTGAGTTAGAACATTTTAGTATTTATCAAATGGCAGATCTGGCAAAGTTTCGCTCTGCTGCTGTGCAGACTGCGAGAGACATGAACATGGAGGGTCAAGTCTTGATTGACTATGTCACCTCAGAATGTGATAAGTTTATTGCTAGAAAAGAACATAGGTTATCTGAAGAGAGGAGAATGCAGTTAGAAGAAGCCAGGGAAATTAAAAGGTTGCAAATTGAAGCTGAGAAGGAGGCTAGGGCCTTAGAGGCTGATAGAGAGGCTGAAATTTAGAGGCTCCAATTTGAGGAGAGAAAAATTGAGGCTGAAGAAAAACGATTGCAAAGGGAAGCAGAAGATAAAAGATTAGACAGGGAAGCAGAAGAAAAGAGATTGGCTGCCGAGAGGGAAGCAGAAGATAAAAGATTAGAGAGGGAAGCAGAAGATAAAAGATTACAGAGGGAGCACGAGCTGCGACAGAGGGAGTTAGAGTTGCAAGGCTATGCTCCTGACTATGATCACAGCCCCTCTACCTCTGATGCTACTGCTAGTCAGAGGGCCTCCAACTCAGCCATGGGGTTTCTCTTAGATTATTTGTTGAGAGAGACTATGATATTGAAGCATATTTAAGTAGGTACGAGGTATTAGCTACAACTGCAGGCTCTTTTGCTAAGGTATGAAAAGTACGGAGAATTTTATAGGACAAAATTTAGAAATGCCAAGCTACTGTCGGGTGAGACCTATCACCAGTTCTCTGCACGTTTAGAGACGTACTTTGAGAAATGGACTGCTCTGGGGAAAACCCAAGATCTAAAAGAAATGATCCTTATTGAGCAATTGAGAAAGTCCATGGCTCCAGGCTTGAGAAAGTTTCTCATGGAACAAGGTGCAGAGAGGCTGGGTGAGTTACTTAATGTCGCTGAAAGGTATCAGGCAGCAAAGGCAGAGGTAGCTGGTGCCAAAAAGAAACATGTAGACAATTATAAGGCTCCACAAAACTTTAATAAATTTGACAACAAAGGTAAGCAAAACTTTGATAGGCCACGAAATGACTATAAAAACAAAAACCCACAGTTCAATGACAGAAAATATGATGAAAGAAAATCTTTTCATCAAGGTACATTGTATTGTAAATGGTGTAAGAGAGAGATGACATGACACCAAATTTTGTACTAGTAAACCTTCTGGATTTGCTGCTATGAAAAGGGGGAACAAGGGAGAAAAGGACAAACCTACTTGACCGCAGGAACCTTATCACCCCCCAGTGTGTGAGGATGTAGTCTGCAATGGGGTCACTATTAGGTGTCTCTATGATACAGGCTTAGATTTTGATTCTGTCGTGAGCTCGCACTTGGTGAACCCAGATCAGTATACCAATGAAACAGTGGAGATACAAGGGGCGACCAAGGACCTACCACTCATGACACTTCCCATTGCAAGGATAACAGTGAAAACTCGCTATGTGGAAGGAATAATCAGAGCAGCAGTGATAGACGCACCCATTTACCCTCTGATATTGGGGTGTCGTTATGTCTTCTTGGGGAATCCCAAGAGACCTGTGGTCATGGCAACAGTGCAGACCAGATCACAGTCCAAGAAGGAAAAAGATAAACCTATAAACACTCATCCAGGAGAGATGAGGAAGGCACAGGCTGAGGATAGGTCACTCAAGCCTTGTTTTAAAAAATTACCTAAATGCCACACACCTCCAAGCAAGGGAGATTATTATATGAAGAATAAATTGTTATATAGGAAGACCGGAACTGGAACAAATGGTCATGGACAACTGGTACTTCCTACTTCATATAGGGAGAGAGTGATGGAATTAGGACATGCGATTCCCTTCAGTGGTCACATGGGAATCAGCGCAACAGGACAGCGTAAAGCTTGTCCTTTTTCTGGCCAGGGATAACGGAGGATATCAAGAGATATGTAAAATCCTGTCCAGAATATCAGAGAGTAGCTCCGAAGCATTGGACTGCTCCAGCAACTCTAGGGGAAATGCCCATAGTGGGAACACCTTTTGAGAGAGTTGCAGTGGATATTGTGGGACCTCTCACTCGGACCAAGAGGAGGAACAGTTACATCCTTACTCTGGTGGACACTTGTTCTATGTGGGGAGAGGCGGTAGCCCTGTCGTCAATCGATTCGAAACATGTGGCAGAGGCATTACTTACGATATTCATGAGATTAGGATTTCCGCATCAAATCTTGACTGATAACGGCTTCAAGGGGAAACTAACAGAAGAAGTTTTTAGGTTATTTCAAGCCAAGAACTTTCATTGTAGTCCGTATCACCCCCAAGGGAACTCCCGGGTAGAGAGGTTCAATGGGACTCTCATTTCTATCCTGAGAAAGCTGGCACATGAGAAACCTGATACGTGGGACCAATATTTGCCCGCTGCGTTGTTTGTGTATCGGGAAGTTCCACATAATTCAACCGGGATGGCACCCGGAACCCTGTTATTTGGGAGGCCAATAAAAGGTCCACTGGAAGCTTTGTTAAGGACGTGGACCGATGAGAAGGCAGAAGAGACTGTTACTTCATCATATCAATACGTGAAAGAACTGACCACTCGTTTAAAAACTAGTTGGAAACTGGCAAATGATAATTTGAGACAAGCCAGGAAAAAGCATGCTGCTTATTATAACGAAAAAGCGAAGGATAGGGAGCGTGCTGTAAGGGAGAAGGTGCTTCTTCTATTACCAGGCAGCAGCAATA
The DNA here is from genome assembly GCA_024509875.1 of Oreohelix idahoensis. Classification (NCBI taxonomy): domain Eukaryota; kingdom Metazoa; phylum Mollusca; class Gastropoda; order Stylommatophora; family Oreohelicidae; genus Oreohelix; species Oreohelix idahoensis. The sequence goes on from JAMPIV010020614.1 coordinate 185,769, forward strand.
AACTTCACATCGGATGGCAAGGTCCATATACAGTTTTGGAAAAGGTATCCAAAACAAATTATAAGAAAGACAAGAAGGGAAAGGAAAAAGTCTATTATGTGAACCTTTTGAAGAAATATCTGGACAGACAAATCCAGGAAGGAACACACTTAATGGCCTTGTCTATCGCAACCGAAATGAAAAATGATCCTCTCACCTCATTTGAATATCCACTGAAACCCAGTGAAACGTTTGCACAGGTGAAAATCAGTACTAACCTGACAAAAGGACAGAGGGGGAAGATTCAAAAGGTTCTGGAGAAACATACAGACGTGTTAACGGATACGCCGGGGCACACCAATTAGTTGGAATATGATATGAAACTACTAGACCCAACACCCATCTGTATGAGGCCTTATTCTATTCCTTTCGCTAAGGAAAAATTGTTGGATCCCCTGAAAAATCCATGTATCTCGAATTTCATGGATGATATCCTTATTGCTACTGAAACATTTGAACACGTTATCTCTTTGAATATGCTGTTTGATAGACTCAGAGAGGCTAACTTGACTGCTAAACCAACAAACTGTTGTATTGGTTGTAAAGAGTTGGAATTCTTGGGACATACCGTACATCAGTGTAGCATGACCCCTGACCCCAAGAATCTGGAGAAATTGAGAAGAGCACCTAGGCCACAAACAAAGAAAGATGTGCGATCTTTTGTGTCTTTGTGTGGTTTCTACCAAAAGTACATTAAACATTTTAACTCTATATGTGCTTCTCTGACGGATTTAACTCGTAAGGGACAACCTGATACAATAAATTGGTCAGCACAGTGTGAATTGGCTTACCAGGAGTTAAAAGAAAAACTCACAAGCAGGCCGGTATTGCAATAGCCTGACTTGAATCAAGAATTTGTCGTGAGAAGTGACGCAAGCAATGTGGGCCTAGGAGCTACATTGTTGCAACGGTCCTCCTCACAAGATGGAGAATTGAACCCAGTCGCTTATGTAAGCCGCAAGTTGAACAAAGCGGAAAAAAATTATTCAACAAGTGAAAAGGAATGTTTGGCGTTAATATGGGCTATAACAAAATTCCAGATTTATCTGTATGGCAGGACATTTATGGTTCAAACAGATCATCAGCCGTTAGTATTCCTATCACAGGCAAAGCATGAAAATGCCAGATTATTAAGATGGTCTTTATTGTTACAGCCATATTCATTTCTGATTGAACATATTCCCGGTTCTCAGAACGTCAGCGCCGATATTTTGAGTAGACATCCTTATGATGAGAATCAGAAATACGCGTAAGACTTCATTTGCGCTAAGTTATCTCACAGATTGTAACCTGCCATGGATGCATGTTTTAGGAAGGGAGGGGTGTAGCGAAATCTGTGAGATAATTGCTAAATTCAGTAAGATTTTAGTTCTATAGTAATAATAAATAAACCCGACCGCATGTGTCTGACTATTGGCGTCTTCAACGCCAGTAGGGCGCTGCCTTTGGTGCAGTGGAACGGCTTTAACAAATGACCCGCCGTAAAAATCTAACACCCCTTTTAGTTTCGGTTTCGAGACGTACAATTAACATTTTAACATCTTGCCCGATCTGCTGCACGAAACTGAGGCAAGACTTATAATTAACGATCTGCCAGAAGTGTGACACCAAACTAACGTTCTGAATTAACGTAATATGTTAACTTTAACGTTATAATTAGTAGGAACTTGGACATTTTCCAGTAGTAAGAACGAAACGGATGTAATAAATAACGCCAATACTACCAAACGTTTTGAAAAACCCCTCTTCGCTCTGCACGCGTTTCCTTTACTATATACACACTGTGTGCAAAGCCAGCAGATATAAACACACAGACAGTTTAAATTCTCGCCACGTAGTGTATTTCTGACGTCACTCAAACTAGTTGGTTTATTTGAATAATGAAAAAAGTGATAGGAAATGAGGGGGGAAGATGGCCGACTTGTGTAAAAGTTATATTTGACAATTAACAGTGACAAAACTGAAAATCTAAACCATAATGAAACTGACCATAAAAATCATATATTAGGATAGCTTAGGGTCTCCTGAGAAATAATATGCTTTAATATATATGGTAGTCCAATTATTAGCCAAGTTATTGAGATAATACTATATGTCTATGAACGATCGGACGGACAGACTGTTGTTCTTGCTCGTTACACATAACGTTTTTGGGGACGCAAGTTTAAAAAAGAGGCATTGGAGTAATTAAAATCCGATTGGGTGGTATAAGAGTATAGGAGTAACGGGGGGAGGTAGGAAAATGTTAACCAAAACTAAACATCTTTTTGTATTGGCATAACTAACGCAGAATGACCAATGGATTACGAGACACATAGTTTGTTTGGAATTTTGTTTTTGTTTTTTCAAAACTAAATTCAAAATTTGTTAGTCGCCTGATTTCATTGGCCAGCTGTAATAGATATTGGCAAAAGGCTTAGGGGTCTCGTGGTCATTTGACAAATTTTTATATCAACAAGTACGTTGAGAGCTGATGTGATAAATTGTAATATTAAATAATAAATTCACAGTCTGGACCGGGCAGAGCAAACTGAGGCCATTCTTTGCCAGTCAACGTTATTTGTGTCATATTTCTTTGAAATTGTGATAAGAATGCTTTATGTATTAATATGCTTGATTAAAAATGCACAAGTTATATACTGTTATTGGGGAAAGTGAAGGACATGCCGGGAGCAAACATTATTGAGTCCTCACATTGAACTGTATTTGACTGTTGCATATTGCTATGATTTTGTATTAATATTATTGTATTAGAAGATGTTAGTAAGCTTCAGTGTTCTATGAACACTCTTCAACATGTCTAGAGCGTTTTTATTTCCTGTTACCATCCGGTACAGAAACTTGATGAGTGATAAAAGACAAAAGTCTCCTTTCAAAAGTTTATGCTGTCAGCAGATAGCCTGAAGGTACTTATCGGACAAGAGTCCAGATATTTTAGTTAATCAGTATATGTAAAATATATTTTCCTCATTTTCAAAGACCTGTCCAAAAGAGATGGCAGGAGAGGCAGATTAAACTGTACAAAGAAAATAATTCAATTTTCAAAGAAAACTTTAACCACAGTCTTATTCATTTCCTTATAGTGAGTTAAAGTGTATTGTGTTGATGTACCACCATTGTCATTTCACCCCTAGACACTAGTCACATCAGACACCAGCCACTAGAACCAAAATACGGACCGTGTAAGATCTAGGGAGGTAGCGTTAGGTTCCCTGATAATACATCATCATCATCTTTTAGAGGCAGGGCCTACATTTGCTTGACCTCACACGGTTGACACAAACACAGCTGTCTTTCTTGTTAGGTATAACACCTTAACCTCCCCAGCAAATTACACTTGCTACAACACATGGCCATAATTTTGACATTCAATAACTTTTTTAATTTAATGCGTTAATTGTTCAAATTGCACACAAGAATACCTTGGGGTTCATCCAATCAACTGACAGTTGTTTTGCATCTGGGTCACGAGAGTTTTTTGGCGTATGGACTTTCCCGTTAGTATGGTGTGTGGCCTCCTCTTGCATCGATCAGCGAATGTCATCTCTTGGGCATGGATGCGATCAGACGTCTGATGTGGGCCTGTGGGATGGCTGCCCACTCTTCATGGAGTGCCTGGAACAGATCATGACGATTGGCTGGAGAAACGTCTCGCCGACAAACACGTTTATGCAGCTCATCCCACAGGTGCTCAATCGGACTCATGTCTGGAGACAGGGATGGCCAGGGAAGGGTGAGAATGTTGTTGACTAGTCAGGAACTGCGTGGTCAACCATGCACAATGGGGTCTGGCGTTGTCCTGTTGAAACACAGACCTTTGGCCAGCCAAAAGTGGAAGGACATGGGGTCGAAGAATTTCATTGACGTATCGTTGCGCTTTCAATCCTCCTTCAATGTGCACCAATTGACTCCTTCCGTTGTAACTAATCATTCCCCACACCATTGCACCTCCACCACCGTGCGGCGGAGCTTCATCAACGCAATTTTGGGCAAAACGTTCATTTCGCCTACGGCAGACCCTACGCCGTCTATCATGACGCTGCAACAAAAAGAAAGATTCGTCACTAAACCAGACACGTCTCCATTGATTGTCAGCTGCCCAGGGACGATGATGGTTGGCCCAAAGAAGTCGATTTTGGCGATGGCGGCGCGTAAGGACAGGTCCTCGGTGAGGTCGTTGTGCCCAAAGTCCAGCGTCATGCAGTCTATTCCGGACAGTTTGATCAGACACATGCCGTCCTGCAAGCAATGACGTTTCAGTTGAGGAAGCTGTTGTAAACCTGTCTCTGAGGTGACGAAGCCGAATAAAGCGATCCTCCGCTGATGTTGTCACTCTGGGTCGTCCACTGCGCTGCCGGTCTTCAACTGAGCCAGTGGCTTGGAACCGGTGCCAAAGTCGACTGATGGTACTCTGATGCACGTATACATGCCTGGCAACCTGACTTTGACTTTCGCCTGCATGCAGTCGGCCAATAGCAATGTTCCTTAAATTTATCGATAGAGACGCCATAAATATCTGCTTGAAAATGTATTGAATTTTTTTGTGTATAGCGTTATCCTTTTATAGGGTTTCAGTTGCGTAGTCAGTGAATAGTGTTCACCCCAAATTTTGTTGCTTTCACGTGCGCGCAACATGAGCTGTGGTCAAAAAATGCATCATAAACACTATTGACCACTGCATTGTAACGATTACAAAAACGAACGCAACTCAGGTCAACACGTGCATTTGACACTGTAAAGAACATTTGTGGCTGGTTTTTATATACCCTAGCACCAAATTTTACTTACAAACTCATAAAAACGCGCCCTCGGATAGCTATGCGTTTCTTTTTTTGAACAGTATACTTTGGCGATTTTAAAGGCCGAAGGAAAATAACTCTTAGCGATACATTGATTATATATATAAGTTATTGATTCACTAATAGCTGGTGCAGCATAACGCAATATTCGATTGCTAATTCCATCAAGCCCTGATGAGCTATTTTCTTTAAGGCTAAAAAGATAATTATACACTTCATTAACTGTCATCAAGGGAATGTCAGGTGGAACTGAGTTTGCACATTTGTTCTCACAGAATGCTTAAAGTTTGTCTACGTCACTAGAATAAGGTAGTATTGTGAATTTCAGACTATCTATTTCTGCCTGAAAAGGATTTATGAAGTCTGTAGAAGTACATGAAGTGTTGGGAGTTAATGAGTCTGGTGCATTACGTTTTTTCGCTAAAGTTTTGAATGCCTTCGATATCTCCTTACAGTTTGATTTGTTCACAGCAATATTGATTTTTCTTTTCTTTGCGAATTAAATATTGAATCTTGTTCCTTAGTACCCTGTATGTGCTGATGTCCTTATTTGTGTGCTCCTGATCTCATAGTTTCCAGCATTTTTTCGTGCTCCACATAGATTTTATTTATCGTTTAACGCAAATTTCCTTAGCTGGTACGTGCTTGTCAAACACACAATAAAAAAAATCTCCGTCTAGTATGCAATAGCTTCGTCCGCATCGTCTTCTTCTTCTTCTTTGATCATTTACCACCGACCGTCAAAGCAGTCAGTGGCCATCACGCCTGGTGGCGTCTTGTAGGGCAACAACAAATTATCTCCACTTTTCTCAGTCGGTGGCCATCCTTCGTACAGTGCCCCAACTCTAGTTCATTCTTTGCATCTCACCCTCCACAGTCCTCCGCCAAGTTGTTCTTGGTCAGCCTTTCTTTCGTTTTCCTTCAGGGGTCTATAGCATAGCTGTTCTTGTGATGGCATCTGGGTCTCTTCTGAGGACATGGCCAACCCAGCTCCAGCGTCTGCCATATATGATGGTGCACATGTACTCTTGCTTGCTCCGAGTAAGCAGATTTTGGTTGGTGATGGTATTCGGCCGAAAGATTCGGAGAATTTTTATTTTATTTTTTAAGGTATGTTGTGTCAAAAGAGGACAATTTCGGCATTTCCTTCTCTGTAACTCTCCAGCATTCCGCACCATAGAGAAGCACAGAAAGCACACAGCTCTGATATAATCTTAATTTTGTGCTTGTGCTGTACTGAGAGGACTTCCAGATGTTGTTTAGACTAAAAAAGGCTGTTCTTACTTTGTTCATTATGTTGTTGATGTCTTTGCTTGCTCCGCCGTCTGGTGTTACTATGCATCCTAGGCATGTGAAGGTGTCTGTCTGTTCCAGTTGCTGATTCTTTACTGATATGGTTGCTCACATTGAGCGTCATGACCTCTGTCTTCTTTAGATTAATGTTCAAGCCCACCTGCTGGCTATACTTATTAAGTGTATCCGTTTTTTTTCCTGGATGTATTGATGTGAATGTGCTAGCAGTGCAATGTCATCTGCATATTCCAGATCTTCCAATGTAGAAAATTTAGTCCATCTTAATCCTCTTGGACTGCCCTCTGTTGTCTGGCGCATCACCCAGTCTATGACTGTTAAAGATAGAATGATTGATAAGGGGCATCAGTGTCGTACTCCTGTCTTCACCTCAAAGGTTAGGTTGCACTGCCCAACGTTACACGTAAAGTTGGCATAGAGGTTTCTTATGATTGATACTATGCAGCTTGGAATTCAATTAGCCTTGAGTATTTTCCATAAACTGTCCCTCTGTATACTGTCTGTCGTGGAATATTCTAATCCACATATATAAATTATCAAGTAAATATAAAGCCTAATAAATACATATAATAAATAAAGGAAGAAGAATGGTAAAGAACAGTGCTGTCACAATGACTGTACTCGAAATCCCCTTGTTTTCTACTGCGTAAGCAAATTGTAACGTTTCACGTTGATATTAAAGGCCTTCTGCAACATACACGCGTTTCCCAAACACACAATAAAATGTGCTGCCTTTCTAAGAAAAACCTTGAAATATGCAAGTTGACCTAAATTTTAAATTCCATTCATGTCTTTTTCTACACTATGTTACCAAGATCAAAAGACAGATGGACAAAAGGATAGCGAGAAGGGAGAGGCAGAAAGCCGAACACTAAACACGCTTCGCGCGATACACAAATGCTGCCATCACGCGTGTAAGACTACATGCACTAACTTTTTTTCAGACGGACAGTGATAAAATACATTACCCATCCCAGAGTTAGGTTTATAAATCATAAAAAACGCTTATTAGGAAAGATAACAATAGATGGGTTTACGGTTGAAAACATAACAGTACCCAGACAGCACATCTTCGAAACAGGAGGTAGAAAATACATATTTTGAACGCAGCCACGTAGCTCTTTTAAATTTGGGTTCCTTAGGGCTTGCTGACAAAGAATATGTAAAACGTTACGCAAATAGTCCAGGAATTAATAAATTATAACCAAAATAAAATAGTGGGGATGCCTGACAACACAAAATCATTTCTGCTCATAAAATTTTTTTATAACGTGTTTGAAAAAAAAAACTTACGTTACAGAAATAGCCTACGATGTAAACTCCAAATTGATTGGAGCGCAACAAATGAAAGACTAACCACGATTGGTCGGGCTATAAATACTATCTTGGTTGTTAGGGAGACGTAGAAAGGTAACATTTTTTCAAACACTTGTCGAAACGTGGCCTCATCGGCTAGACTCGCTGATATACTCACTTAGGAGCGTTAGTTCGAGACCACTAGTGCAAATAAGCTTGATAAAGCGACAGTGCGTTGAAGCCAGCTCACATTTTTGCTAAAATAAAAGCCTGGAACATAAGCAGATGGGAATTTGTGCCAGTAATTGTGCCAGAATTCATTGCTAATCAACGTATCTGTGTTTATTTCCATGAAATTGTGGTAAGCTTGAACCATTCAGTATCTTTTAATGAAAATTGAATGTAAATTGTTAATTTATGCCTGTATATATATGTGTAGTTCAGTGGCAAACAGGAGATAAAGCCTATAATGCTCCAGCCTGAACAGAGGGTGTCGGAGGGAAGTAAAACGGCATGGAATGGCCAAATAGTACACTGACACCTGGATGATTGATTAGACAGAAATAATGCTGGAAGTGCAGAGGCGTAGTGACCATTAAGGAGGGTAATGCTGGTATAAAGTATTTCAGATGAAGCTGACAGTTGGCCTAACGCTCTGAACTCAATGTTTGTGATGTATTGTGATCAGTGTAAAAAGAAAATATAAATTAGTTATGAAGTAGAAGGTACCTCCTTCTTGATTTCAGGGACCGTGGTCTTGATGGTACTGAGCAGCACCTGGTCAGAGCTTTGCTGAATCCAGAGTCGGACAGCATACTCCTTGGTCTTTTTAGCTATCAGTGAGGTGTCTCCAGAGCCCAAGGGAGAATTCGAGCAGAGGAGTCCCTTCCTGCCGCCATCACGCAAGATAAGCGGATTTGGCCAGCTGAGCTCAACATTATGTCCCCTCATCTTGAAATGACTTTGTAAAATTAACATTCAGAGGGGAATTTAATTGTCTTAATATCAGGAACTGAGAACATCTCCAATACTAGTCCCTAAAGACAAACTATTGAAGTCATGATGACAAATACCAACAGAGCTTGAACAAAACAAAACCAGTATTACCTCATATTACTACTACACAACTGACACACATAGGATATTTTTAATAATATATGTCACTACAATATTCATATTGATAAAGTCTGTACATATACTTGTAATTAAAATTGATTGTGATTCCTGGTTCCTTTGTATTTGAATCAGGACACATATACCATTTATGACAAAAATGAATACATATTGTTATTTGAAAAGTTATCAGTGACTCCTTAAGATATTCTCATAGAGTGTTATATGTATGTGAGTGTCACAGTGTTGTCAAGAGTAGTGGATTAAATTAAATTGTTTATCTGTCTGTTGTTGTGACTTACACTTCATCATACACATACCCTAGACACATTACGTAGTCATCACACTATTCCAGAATAATTCTGACTGAGATATATAGATATGTGGTAGCAAGTAAGGTTATCTATAATACACTACTCTTAATAGATATAGATACCTTCACAGCTGATCTCAGTCAGTACACTAAGTCCCCTATAAATATTTATAACATCCCACTTCACCACACTGTCAAAAGCCTTTTCATTATCAACAAAATTAATGTACAGCTGTCTTTGCCATTCTGATCTACACAACTTGTGTTCTTTCTAAATCATGCTTATTATTTCCTCATTATGTGGTCTACTGCTTTTGAAATTCTCTGTATAATTATCCTGCCTAGTATTTTGCAGGGAACTGAGAGAAGAGTGATTCCTCTCAAATTATTGCAGTCTGCAAGATCTCCCTTAATGGGAAATTTGACAGTTATTCCTTTGTTCCACTCCGTTGGTGTTGTCCCTGTTTTCCAGACTTGTGCAAATAGTGGTTCTAATAGTTCTGCTGCTAGCTCAGGGTCTGTCTTAAATAGCTCTGCATTAAGTTATCATGGCCAGGAGCCTTTCCATTCTTTAACCATTTGATTGCTGTGATGATTTCTTCTTTTCTTGGAATGTCTGTATTAATATCTAGATTATTTTCAGCCTCAGGAACATTCAATTGTGTCTCTGGTGGTTCCTTGTTCAGAGTTTCTCTGAAATGCTCTGTCCATCTTTTTTCCTGTCACTCTGCTGTCGTGATGAGATTTCCTTGCTTATCCCTTACTAATGTAATATTGTTTGCACATTGTTTTCCACTGATGATTTTAGTTATTTTGTATACTGTGCTTTATTCATTTCTCAGTGCTGCCTCTTCTGCCTGTCTTGAAAGATCGTCTAGGAAATTCATTTTGTTGGCGCCGGTTTGGCGATTAACTTCCTTGTCCAGCTGACTGTACTGTTCGCTTTATAGTTGCTTTAACCTGGGGGACTTCGCTTCTGTTTTCTTTCTTTACATTTCCTTTCTCATCGTTATGGTGTTTGTTTCTGTGGTTATCTAGTCTTGCTTCTTCCTTTCCTGGAATCCCAAGCATGATTTGCTGCTTTCCTTATATTTTGTTGAAATGGTTTGAATTTGTGGACTATATTATCAGTCAATGCCTTTTCCTGACTTTTGGAAAATTGATATCGCTCCTCAAAAGCTTTTCTGGTAAGGGGGTCCTTCAATTTGCTGATGTAGAACCTTTACTGTGTAGTTACAGTTGGTCCAGCCGTTCTGAGTTTCACTTTCAGTTTTGCTGCTACTAAATGGTGATCACTTCCCTCATCCGCACCTCTTCTTACCTTCACATCTTATAATGCATGTCTCCATCTACCATTAATCATAATGTGGTCTATCTGGTTTCTGTCCCGGCTATTTGGTGATTACAATGTTAATTTGTGAATTTCTGTGTGTGGGAAAAGTGTTCCTCCAATGACCAGGTTGTTAATACTACAGAAACGTGTTAACTTATCCGCATTTTCGTTTGCTGTTCCGCTGCCGCATTTCCCCATTACTCTTTCATTATATGTATTGTGTGTTCCAACTTTCGCGTTGAGGTATCCCATTACTACGATAAGATCATATCTAGGTGTGTCTTCCATTTCTTTTTTCAGTTGTTGATAGAATGTCCTATCTATTCCTTCCTGTAGAATAATGGCTACACCTTTATTGTGCTGTCCATCCTCTCTTCCAGAGTAAAGTACTGTTTCTCCTGTTGCTGTTTTAACTTTTCCTGCCCTTGTCCATCTGCTCTCGCTTATCCCTAGAATGTGTAATCTATAGTTTCTCATTTCTGCTGTTTTAGTTTAATCGTCTCGTTCATTGTCCTGACATTCCAAAATCCTATTCTTGTTTCACGTTTTGCGGTGAGGACGTCCGTTTTCGTGTCCGTGGCTTCCTTTCGTCTTTCACCACTGACAGTCATACGAGCCTCAGACTCCGGATGCCCGTCCCGCAGCAAAGTTTGTTCATTTGTTGTCGTTTCCGTAACTTCATTTCTTTTTTCATAGACAGGAGTGTCAGCCCTATGCTAAAACCCCTAACCTGGAGGACCAGGGTGTCTGCTTTAGTCTGACCCCTTTCCGCGCAAACCTGTCCAGCTTGGTAGAAACTTCCAGGAGTAAAACTCCAGCTGGCATAGCTCTGGGATGAATCAGGGTACGCAAGCCGCCATACCTCGACAAGGTATTGACACCGGTGATGGCAGTCGTCCGGATCATAACGTTGGTAAACACTGGAGAGAGGTGCAGTTAGCAAGTCATTTAAAAATAATTCCATGTTGAAATTTGTGAAACTTCTAAATTTAATACTTATATGTTTATTGTTGGGAACTTTACATTTATTCTTTGACCATGTGCAGCATACTTTAGAGTGGTCACTCATTGCCATATTTGGGACACAGCATTCGATGTGTTTTGGACAAGTAGATGTAGTCTATTAGTGTGGATGATGATTGTGTTACTCTCGTAGGCTTGTTAACTATTTATTTTAAGTTATACGAGGGACGGTCAAAAAGTAATGCCTCGTAATTTTTAATTTCACTCAATAGGCAAGAAAACAGATAAAATTCACATTGAAATGTAGCCCCACGTCTGAACTTCAAAAATTTATTTCTCAATGTAGTCTCCGTTATTTGTTACAGTTTTTGTCCATCTTCTCGCAAGGGCATGTATCCCCGCACGGTAAAAATTTGTATCCTTTTTCCTAAACCACTGGCGTACGGCGCGTTTAAGGGTCTCGGTGTCCTCAAAGTGATGCCCGCGAAGATCTTCTTTCAGTGGTCCAAACAGATGGAAGTCAGAAGGTGCAAGATCGGGACTGTAAGGGGGATGTGGTAATAATGTCCAGCCACATTCTGCAATCGCGTCAATGGTGCGTTTAGCGGTGGGTGGCGTGGCATTATCGTGCAACAGTAGTGCAGTTCTCTGATCTTTTAATGGGTAAAATCGCCGAAGACGACCTCTAAGCTTCTTCAAAGTTTCAATGTAACGGTCTGCATTCATCGTGTTTCCCTGTTCCAAGAAGTCGAGAAGAATCACACCCTTCTCATCCCAAAACACGGAGGCCATAACTTTCCCTACAGATGGTGAACTTTTGAACTTCTTTCTTGTTGGCGATGTTGTGTGATGCCATTCTATTGACTGCCTCTTGGATTCTGGTTAAAAAAAAAATGAACCCAAGTCTCATCACCTGTCACAATATTCGATAAAAACTCTTCTCCTTCAGTTTCGTAACGGTGCAGGAGGTTGATGGCTATGGTTTTCCTTGTTTCTTTATGTCTGTCTGTCAACATTCTGGGTACCCACCGTGCACAAACTTTTGAATAACCCAGGTCTTTAATGATGTTCTGGACACTGCCTTTACTAATGGACAACATGGAAGAAAGTTCATCCAGTGTTACCCGACGGTCACCACGAATGATGCCATTAACTCGATGAATGTTGTGTGGAGTCACTGCTGTAGACGGACGGCCAGTCCGCTTTGCGTCAGCCATTGAGGATTGACCTACTTCAGCTTCGTCACAACGATGTACCCAACGTCGGACAGTGCTAACATCCACTGTTGAATCTCCATAAACATTCTTTAAACGTTCGTGGATGCGAATTGGGGTCTCACCTTCAGCATTGAGAAATTCTATGACATAACGTTGTTTTAACCGAACGTCTTTGGCAGCCATTTTTAAACTGTTACACTGGTGCCACATGTTACTGAAGCAGGCTGGTAATGCTAAACAGTGCAGAAGAGTGTTTGAGGAATCCTGCTAAATTTACAAATTGCACACCGATGCAGTATTTACATACATAAAAAATAGGAGGCATTACTTTTTGACCTTCCCTCGTACGATAGTATTATATTTTTCCACGTTAGATTTGAATCGTGTATATCGATATTAAAATCACCAAGACGAATAACTTCCTTGTCGGTAGAAAATACACTGTTCATCCTGATGGTCAAGTCTTCGTACCAGACAGGTCCAGTATTAGGATTTCGAGAAACATACCCGACTAGAAGTGGTTTCTAAATCGTTTTTGCGGAAAAAAATTAAGGGAATTGGAAATATAAACTGCTATACCTGTCTCTAGTTTTTGGTTTGAGCCTCGCCAATTAGTTTAAAACCATTTAATGCAATGTCATCGTCTGTTATTTTGTCAATTAGACGACTTTCTGAAAGTCAAAAAACATGAAAATTCTTATTCAAAATGTATGTAAGTTCGGGTAGTTTACCTAGAAGATGGTAGATATTCAGATAACGAAGTCGTAGACAATCCTTATAAAGTCAATTTACATTATTATCAGCCATTATTGTAATTAAAAAAAAACAAGTTACAAAATGCAGTTATACACAACATATAATCGCAAAGAATTTAAACTAATTTGTACTTCGCCAGGAACATGGAATTTAAGAGAATAAATTGCAGGAAATACAATATTTAAATAAATAAAACATTGATTCAACTAATACTAATACAATTTCAACTAAGTAAATTGTCTGCAGTATATAAACATAGTCACAAAACAGTCAGGCATACAACTTATCACACCATGTCTGCTCAACAAAACAAATTGAAGTTATGCGAGAGATGTAAGAGAGAATGGTGAGATTAGGAATGCGAGGAATAAGAACAGAGATAATAATCAGAAGAAAACGATAGTATTAATACTATAGAGTTATTACAAGATTGGAAGCAAATGTAGATACACACTGCACTAAAGACTCAGGAGAGGTTTGCTGTATCTTGCAAACACAAAAAAATCTGTTTACTTTCTTTCAACACAATCTGTTTCGAACACAAAGAGATCTGTGTATTGTAAACACAGACAATGTAAAACAAAATAAACATCTAAACGTGACAGTTAAAGTTCCACGCTGATACTAAACTATGAGAGATTGTCTTTTATCTCAGGACAAAGAACACTAAAGTGCTTGCGAAGAGAAAGCGTCAGGTCGAATGTTAAACTGCCAACTGGTTTTAAAAAAAATTTAAGTTAGTAGATTATGCATTGCTTGGTGTTTGTGTGTTTAATCTTGATCCGTAGAGCCATATATAGACATCTAAAGTGCTTGCATTAATATTTCTGGGCTATATTGAGTAAGTTGCCGTAAACCGGATGAACTGTGAGATTTCCGCTCTGGACGGGTGGAGACAGGTGAAGAAACTCCCATTTTCTTGCTGTAGTTTCTGCGTTGCAATTAAATGATTTATGGGAGGAAGGAGTGTTACTTGTAGTCCAGTCTTTCTATCTGTCCAGTGGTGTCTGTTGTGCAGTTAGTGGCAGGTGTGTCTGTCGTGTGGGTAGTGGGGGGATACATTTGGTCTTAAAGATTAGCGTGGGAGATGGGCTTAAGTGTAGCTTTTCTAGATATATGAATATCAGCTGAGGATGGTGATTGATGGGTATGAGCGGCTGTGCCTGGGTTTACTGAGTTAAGTGTATAATTTGTGTTCCTGGTGGATTCTTCTTCTTCTTTCGTTCGCTGGAAATATATTGTCTATATCTGCAATGTTGTTTCTTGTATAAACTTCACTGTCTTTTGTAGTTCATACAGAGGTCCGTATAGTTTTGCTTCCAGTGTTGTTTCACTGGGCCAGTGGGTTTGCCTCAATATATCATATTCGGGGCAATCTTGAAGTACGTGCTCCGCAGTCTGTGGTGCCTGTCCACATGTACACATGGCTGAATTGCCAATCTTGAATTTTGTATACATGTGGCTGCGGAGTCGGTTGTGTCCGGTTATGAAGTGCAGAATGACAATTTGTTCTGATCTGTTCATAGCTTGGTAGTTATCCTGTGTTGGTGTTGGTGGCTTTCTGATTGATTTGATCATCTTTTTCTTCTGAAGGTACGTAACTGGTACATCCGGTTGCTCGTCTGCAGCACCTTCTTTAGCCAGTCGGCCCGCGCTCAAGTTTCCTGGTATTCCACAATGAGACGGTATCCACTGGTTGCACAGTTCAGAAAGTAGGGCTTGTATACCTGGCAATTTTCTGGACTTAAGTGCTTGGAGTGCTGATCTTGCATCTGTCAGGAATACTACAGGCTGTGGACCGAGATTGGTGTTCAACAGTTTCTCAGTTGCCACCTTGATTGCCTGGATTTCTGCATCATAGTTGTTACAGAATTTCCCCGTTGGTAATCTGACCGTATCCCTAGTGTTGTTTGGGTATTCTATGTACACTCCTGCTCCTCCATTCTTTACTGAATTCTGTGCTGACCCATCCGTGTATACTCGGACCCAGATGTCCTGTGGGTATTCATCATCCAGGAAACTGAGAGTGACTGTCCTACGTTGCACGCTGTTCTGTTCATCCCTGTCGAATATTCCTTACACTTTTGTCTGGATGTGTACTGGTAGTCCAGGCTCCTCTCTCCAAGGGGTTTGTTTTGGCACAGACTTTATGGGGCTGTCAACTTCAGGCAGGTCTGAGGTTTGTCTACGAAATCGTTTGGCCTGGTGGATAAAGCTGCTTCTTTTCAATCGCCCCATTGATAGGTTTGGAATCTGTCCTTCATTGGATGGCTCGGCATACAGAGGAACCTTTCTATCTGTGTTAGCACTTTCGTGTCTCTGCGTGCTCGCAGTGCATGTATCCTCCCCATTTTCTCCATCGCCACTAAAGGCGTTAAATTCATTACCCCCGTGATGACCCTAAGCGCCTGGTTTTGAACCTCTTGTAATGTGGTGTTTGATGCTGGACACCACGCAGCTGACCCATATTCCAGGTGTGGTCATATGCCCTGCTGGTAAACTTTACTAAGTATTTTCACGCTGGCTCCCCATGTGGTTCCACTTAGTTTTCTCAGGATGGCTAACTTCCTCCTGGCCTTTGTTGCTGCCTTGTTGATGTGCTGCTTCCATGTCAGCCTATCATCGAATGTAACTCCGAGATAGGTGGGTTGTTTATCTTCTCTCATGAGCTCTTTATTTATCTTTTTATTTGGGAGAGAGAGTGAAGAGCGTAGTGCTGCACTTGCCTGTGTTGATGCTGACACACCATCTATTTGCCCATTAGGTTAAGGCATCTATAGCTCTTTGTAGCAGTTTGATGGCCACTGTTGCATGCTCATCTGTGCACCATATTACCATGTCATCAGCGTACATTGCCACTTTCATTCCATGTGGTAGTTCAGCAACCAGGTCGTTGATGTAGACAAGGAAAAGTGTGAGGAACAGAACCCCTCCCTGAAGGACGCCATCACGCAGTAGACTTTTCATACTCTTGAGGCCATCTAGTTGTACTCGGGCTTTTCTGTTATGCAAGTATGCTTTCAGCCATTTGTACATCCTACCATTCACTCTACATTTCTCAGTTTCTTTAGAAGCGCTTCTTTCCAAACGTTGTCAAATGCTATCCTTAGATCTATCCATGCTCCTAGTACCAGTTTCGTATCTTGGAACGCATCCTCAATCTCTTGGGAAAGGTAAGTTGCCTGATCTTCAGTAGAGTAACACTGTCTAAAGCCCGCCTGCTGTGGTACAAGAAGGTTTTCACTTTCAAGGTACCACTATAGCCTGATGTTGATGAAACGTTCCATTGTTTTGCAGAGACAGCTTGTAAAGGCTGATTCGTCTGTAGCTGGAGACCCCGGAACTGTCTTTTCCTGGTTTTAAGAGTGATATCATGATTGCTTCCCTCCAGATCTGTGGAATTCTGCCTGAGTTCCAACAGATATTGAAGATCTGCAGCATCTTTGTTTTTACTGCGGTTCACAAATTCTTAATCATTTCATTGGACACTCCATCATCTCCTGGCGACTTTCTCATTTTCAATTTGGATATTGCAACCTCCAGTTCTCTGAATGTGATTGGCGCCTTCATAACTTCAGGTATGGTTCCTTCTCGTCCTGCGTATTGTTGTTTCTTACGAGTCTGCCTGTTTTCTCATGAGGATGTTTCCATCTTTGTACAGTGCAATCTTTGAGTTTCTCCCTGTACCCTCATCGTTAAGTTGTTTTACCAGCTTCCACAGTTTCCTTGTATCTCTTTCAAAGTTCAAGGACTCTGATTTCTCATTCCGGCTTCTCCGCCTGGCCTGCAACTTGGCCCTTTGAAATTTCGCCTTTGCTTGCTGGTAGTTATTGTGGTGTTCTTGGCATGGACTGGTCTCTGTCTGCTTTCGAGATGTTTCCACGTCGTTGTGCAGTTGCTCTAGTTCCCTATTCCATTATGGTTTTTAGTACTTACGAGCCCCTCTAGGTATTGTTTAACGAGCAGCCTGTAATATGCATCTGCTGAATTCATCGACTAACTTATTGATGTCTTTATCAAAAGTCAGATCTCTAGCCAGTATGCTGGTACGATGCTGGTACATTGTCCAGTCTGCCTTCTTGTAGTTCCACCTAGAGAGAGTGCTGCTCTCCTTGACAAGTTCATTTTCCACAATTAGGAAGACTGGCCGGTGGTCGCTGCCGCCAAATTGTTTCCCTACAACGCGTGTAGTGTTCCACTCCAGGCTTAGTGAGTGGAATGCCAGGTCTGGTGTAGAGGTGGTGTGCCATGATCTCGAGTAGAAGGTTGGTGGGTCGATTGGCTAGTTAATCAGGATAAGCCCATTGTCATCCTGCCAGTTTTCAAGCTCATCACCTCTCCTGTCCATGTGATCATAGCCCCAGCTCTGTGAGTGATGTTGAAGTCTCCGCATACAGTCAGTCTTTCTTTTGCTGGGATTGTGTCTAGTGCCAGTGGGCGGTCGCTCGGACAGTAGTTGTTGAGCAGGTGGAATTATGTACTTTCTGTCCTGAGATGAAGAATCTGGTATTCCGCCCCCTCCATATATGTTTCTAGCTGGCATGCACTGATGTTATTCCTCCCGAGTGTCAGTATTCCACCCTTTCGCCTGTCTATTTAGTCGGATGGGTAGCACTGGTAGCCTCTGATTTTGAAGGCTATGTCTTTGTTGAGGTGGGTTTCTTGCAAGCAGCATACATTTATTTGCTCTTCATTCAAGATATTTTCGAGCTCAAATTTTTTGCTGTAACCGTCTTTTTTACTGTTGACGCATTCAGCATCCCAGTGCATTATTTTAAGTGGTCTTTGATTTGCTTGGCCAGTAGCTCTATTCTCGTGCATCCTGGCTCTACGGGGAAATTGAGAAGGACCCCCGGTAGTAGGGATTGAGCCCTATTGAGGCTGAGGGGCCGGCACTGCGCCTGCCTGGGTGACCTTCAGTGGGCGAGTGCCATAACGTTTTATAGATATAGACATATTTCCATTGCGTGTGTGGGTGGCATTCTGATTGCTCTAGTGCGTTTCTTGGCTGGTTGCCTCCATCTTCAGCACCTTGATTTGCTAAGGCAGACTGTGGTCTTGCTTGAGTTAAGGAGGGCCAGGCCATTCTTGGTTTTTCGGCCGCTGATGGCTGTACTTGAGCCCCATTTCAACGTCAAGAAGCTGGCCTTGATGAGGTTCTTGGTGGATGAATGTGTTTGTTTCTGGTGTGTCTTCTGAGGAAACTTTAATCTTTTGGCTAGGTAGCTGGTCCCTAGTTTAGAATTGAGCACTTGATCTCTGTATAGCAGTTTTTTTTTGGAGCACCTGACTTATATGTGAAAAAAGGGTGTGTTATTTATGAAAGACGTGTTCGGTTTTGTAGAGAAAGTGTAAAGCACCTTGTTGATGATATCCACAGTTTGGCGTGCTTTACCGTAGCTGGGTGGAAATATTGACGAAATATACGTGGATGTGTTGGGAAATTTTTTTTAATGGTGTCAATCATTCTAGATATGTCTGATAGGTTAAGAGTTTGTCAATTTGTGATGTCGTTTATCCCTACGTGCATTGTTGTTTTCTTTAAGTCAGTGTTTGTGTTGAGATGGCTGATTTCATAGACAACTCCTACTAATCCGGCTCCGGGTAATGGTATAACAGTGACTATTTCCTCTTGATGTTGTTGACATTCGATCGCTGGGAAAGTCATTTAGCACTGAGTCCCCAATAATAATATTAGTTGTGTTGTGAGGAATGTGACGATTAGGACGTGCTTGAGGTCGTGTGCGACGGCGTTGTTGGGGCCATTGCTGGTTGTCTTGCAGTACGTAATCAGCGGAATCTTGTGTCGAGTGACATGAGAGTTTATGTGCCCTGTCATCTCCTGAATTTGTGTGACGAGGGTTCGAAAGTTGGTCCTGGTGTGTAGCTACCACCGCCTCAAATTTCTTCTTGATTGTAGCTGTAATAAACGAGGACCAAGCCTTATCGCCCTATCTTTTCCTACATCTTTCTTATTTTATTTTTTCCCAAATCGTGCTCTTTCATCTCATGTTTTGCTATTTCATCTGCAAATTATTACTCGCAACTGGTGTCTAGAGAACCACATTTGTTTTTTCATCGGTGGTAAAGAAATTCTTCTGATTAAGTTCACATCTCTTAAACACATCTGGTGTCATGTGGAGAGAGCGGCTGACAAAAAAGATAAGTCTACGCCGTTGTTTAAACACAACACGGTCACCGTTTCGCACCATACAATAGACCCCCCCCCCCCCCCCCCAAAAAAAAATGAACTCCAAGAGTATGATATCAAAAGCCCTCGACCCGGAACAACAACCTTTGCTTCCAGATATAATACAATAATCCCGGCACGACAAAGGGACTTGTCAGCATGGTAGCGACAATAGACAGAGGGAACAAAGGAAGCCACCAGCAGCATAGAACAAAAGCTGACACGCGAGGCGATAGACAAACAGAAGTTGTCGGAGGGCTTTGTGACAGTTGGATGCCGAGTGATTTTCTTTGCATCTGTTTGTCATACAGCACGGCATTGGAAGTTGGTAGCGAGTGGCCCACCCATTATTAGACTGACATGGGATAAGAGAGATTGTAGGTACAAGAGACCAGATGCTCTTAGCTATTGGTTGTATGGGCTGAGTTTCACGTCGCAGGCAAGATTTGGGAACATATGGGCGTCTTTGGAATATATATACCGTGCAGTTCGTCCAGTTTTTTTCAATATTGTGGTGTGAAAAAAAATCCTTAAAGCTTAGCCTGCAAATAATTCAGTGTGGATAAAATATGTTATATCTGTGGTGTATTGTGTTCTTAAAGTCTTTTGCGAAGGGAAAAGAGGGTTTATTGTTTTATACAGATTGTTATTACTTTCTTCTTATTCTGTATTCATTTTAACTTCAAAGCTAAATGAGCGAAAGATAGTTTTTCAAATAATTCTTTTCATAAATGATTAATAAAATCAGAAGATTTTCGTTGAAGATGATAGGCTGATTGGAAATAATTAATAGTACATTCTTTACCTTCATCTAGTTTGTTAAATAATCATCACAGACTACAATGCGCACTCACTCTCATGGACAATATAGTTAATATCATTAGAATCGAACTCATATAAATCAACATTGAGAAGTAGAATAAATGAATAAACCAGTGATATTAAGTGTGAAAACTTACGAAGACTTATGTGTGTCTTCAGTCCATCAGAAGTCTGAGTCTACATGCTACGCGTCTGGCGTCTAAACAGAACAATTTTATCAAAACGGACATTTGGCTAGCAGAATTTGCCATAGGACATCATTCATTCCTCAAATAAAAAGGAATATTTCTCGATCACGGTCAATAAGGTGGACGCAGCGCAGCATCTTCCGTCACCTTTTATCACGTGCGCACAAGTTCAATACATAATTATATATTTGTTCAAATCACTCGAAAGCTTACTACAGGAGTCAAGATATAGTTGATTACTCAAATCAAGTTCAGCTCCATCGAAAGCTTACCATCTGAAGTCAAGCTAAACTGCTCAAAAGTTGAATCTCATATTTATACCAAGTGCGATACACTCTTAGGCGCATTTTTTGAAGCAGACTCCAAAGTATATTTTATGAATCACGATTACATACTCAAGGTAATGAGTCTACACATCAAGAACATTTCGTGAAGATATCCAGTCTGGCCAGTACCCTTCGGAGATTAGACAACCGACAATTTTCATAAGACAACTGTTGATCAATGCTATAGAGCTATTGTCAAACAGTGAAGGACTGTATATCGTCAAAGTTCTCAGTACAACCAAATTTTCATCAGAACGTCGTCATACCTTATATCAACTTGGGACATTCTATGCATACACGTGAATCATCCTACCCGGGTGAAGCATTTAGAGACACATGGTGATAACTCTCTTTTTCTTCTTCTTGATTGTAACTGTGTATTCTCCTCACGCAAACCAGTGGTGAATATGATGGAGGCTCCAGGGGGAGCAAAGGTCAACTCAACCAACGCAGAATTATGCAAATATGGAGTGTGAGTGTGAAGTATGAGTTAGGCGAATGGTGGACTGTTCGTGTGTTGACCCGTATAAGGCACTCATTCACTCATTACGTTAAGTCACCAATGCAGACCACTGTAGTCGTTTCAATAGTTTAATTGGACGCACACACTTGACAGATTGGGTAGAGATACAGGAACATGAGTCGACATAGACAGCATAATATTGATCAATGGAATACCGTCCTAAATTAGCATTCATGAAGAATAATCTAGCAATGGAACATCTGTAAACACCAAGATTTCCATAGTTTATAAATACAGTCAGTAGACCTTACTGACCGAGCATGTCAATTAAGCAATACTGTTCAAACTTGACTCCTAAACAGGATCTCTTTCTAGCGAAGATTCCTTTAGGTAAATTACAGCAAATCTCTGTGAAGATAATGTTAATTTCTTTATAATAGTGATCTCTCAATCATCACCTGATAATAAGGAAGTTTTCCCGTTCTCTGTTAAGGATTTACAATAAGTAGAATTCCAAAATCAATCGAATTCCACAATGGCTGCTGATTCCCGGTTGAGCATCACTCACTATACGGGTGTATAGCCAAATCTTCAATCGAAGCTTTGTTCATCAACAATAAATGATTCTACAAGGATCAGCATATTCTGTCCTCATAGTTGCTGCATATAAACATATTTAGTGCTGCTAGAGAATATGTCGTCCCGACATATTCATAGGTAAGTTCATGTAAACGTCTGCCCATCTTAAGCCTAGGAATGAACGAAGTCAGCAAAAGTACGTTTTTTTACCTGGACATAAGAAATACACTAGCAAGCACAAAAACGCTCTCCCGGCGTTATAGAATCACAACTGGGGAACTCATGGACTAAACGATCCTGGAAGAAACTATCTTCGTCCCCAGAATAACTTAAAGAGATCACAAACTCTTGGGCATCTCTCCGACATGACTTCTCGCCCTAGGCCTAGACAACCGAAGAACCCCCTCACCTCTCTTCATCCGCCGAAAACACCTGACCCCCTTCAGTACAGTACAAGAACAAATAGTTCCACTTAAACATACTAAGATATCAAGATATAAGACATACTCGTCCTACATAGACAAGCACTACACATAGATTCGGACCATAGACATACTGAAGCAAGAACAATCTATTCCTAACCAAACACAGAATAGATTCAAGTAAGTCTAAATTCCTCCGCCGAGTTCTATTTTTAAGAACGCTACAAAGAGCGATAACCCACAGAATGACTATTTATTGCCCAATCTGAGTTTCGTCCCTCAAGACCAAAACATGCAATCAAAGATGAATATATCTTCATCAGACAATTAAAACATTTTACATGGTATGCGTAATCCGTGCGCCAAAAAATATGTGCGCAACACATGGACTGTGAAGATTACTCACCATTTTCATAACACGTATCATATACCATAACCATTTCGCTTTACACAAGTTTATTCTTCTATCTAATTAACTACAATATTAATTTCTCATCTGTGTGTTTTTGTGTGAATCGTATTTTACTGTCATCACGTTCTAACCACTAGTAACCCTATATGTGTAGAGGTTTAATTAATAAACCCACTAATCATTTGATCATTATCTAGTTGGTTAATATATCGCTCGTGCTAACGGTGTTAATTATTTACATATTGGTAAATTTCTACACTCAGATGAGGTTGGAAGCTTTTTCTGTTACGGGATCTAAGGGCAGAAGCTAAGGTCGTGGGGAAACAGAACTCGTTCCATAATTCACTAGAAACGCTGTCCAGTGGAGAGCATTCGCATTCTCTTCTTCTTGTCCTTATCTCGGATAGGTCTCTATCCTTTCTGAACGAGCAAATGTCTGAAGACCTTCTACTTAATATCCCATAGGCTATTCCTGGCGAAAACTACTGTCGTAGTGGCACCAATATTCACCACACGACTGTAGGCACGCCCATTTTTCATCTATTTTTTTTAGTTTTCGGTCGCTACTAGCATGTCCCTTTAATCTGACAAATTAACACCCCTTGCTTCAGTGGAAAGTGGTCAGCAGAGATGAAAGGTCTTTTGATGCTGCTAAGAGTGTCTTTATGACTCGTCCGCAACGTTCCACGCTGGGTGGCGAAATTTTCCCACGTGGTTTTTGATTACAAGGAAAGTCTGGGATTCTCGCAGCGTGAGAGCGGTCATAATGTTACGCAATCTTTTTTGTAGTGCGTCGTCAGGAGAAATCTTCCGGGAGACGTTACAATTGTTTTCTTCGTATTATGTCCAGGTGTCCGAACACCTGTGGCCCAATCCTTGTATTTAATGATCCCCCTTCTGTCTCTAACTGCTTTCAGTACCTAGAACGTCTGTCGTGAGGTGCTAGAGATCTTTGTGCAGTTTGCCAGCTTCTTTTAGTGTCGGAAATTCTTCACAATCTCGGTAAGAATTCTTAAGTAACTTGGTAGTTGTTTTTGGAATTAGGGTTTGGACATAGAAGGAGGTAGTTAATTTGTATTGGGTTCTAGCATTTTTTAAAGTCTCGACCATTACCCAACAAGCACTAAGAAGCTATCGTTTTTTTTAAAGGAAATTGTGTTTATGTGCTACTTACGTTTGTTGTTGCTAAGCCCAGTTGTAAATGTACCTTAAGATGAGTCAGGTCATTGATAAAAGAATAATGTTTCCCCTCGAAGTGTAACTATATAACTGATTGTTATGTGGAATGAATTCTATTTAACACAGAGTGTAACCATAACCAATTTTCGTTTTACTGGTCTCTGCTGAGGATCCTTATAATCTTTTCCACAACACGTAACATTAATTTAATTGATTACTTGTTTATTGTATTGACACTTTTAACTCATTTTGAGATTTACACTGAGTAGCCCTATATGTTGTCATATGAATCACAAGTAAATATGATGGTATTAAGCGTGTTGCAGCCAAGTGAGATAACCTTAGACGGGCCTTGCGATTTCGTTTAGTCACCTGTATGTCAGACAGAACTGGCAGATACGTTGTAAGATCAGTTCTGCGCCAGGTAGATGGGGAAGGAATGTTTACATAGCAACCCCCCCACCCCCACCAGCCGTGGGTAACCACTGATTATGCAAGTTGCGAGTTTAGCAGTTAGGCCTGCCCAAGGGACCTACTTGCTCGCTCGTCTAGTAAACGGTCAGTGAGAAGGAACGGGGAGAGAGAGATAACCTGCGGAACAGGTCAGCACTGATTAGCAGGAGGAGCCACTTTGGGTGGGAATGGTTGCAATAATTTAATCTGTACCTGTTTATGCAATTGTTTTGTTTATGTTGGCTAGGTGATCATAGATTTTTTAATATGATTTCATTTCAGCGAGAACCGGTTAACACCGACTGAGTTAAGGGGCCTCTGCGCTATCGGCAGGTATTGCCTTCCTAGGAAAGCCGGATAAATCTGCTGAGCTTTTACATTGGGCTGTTTCCACCAACTACAGTTGTTATTTTTCCGACACCCTGCTATGAGTACATTCGAGTGATTTCCCTTGCATGGAATTTTACTCCACCCCCTCAAAGTAAGTGGAGTACCCATGCTCCACTGGCATCAACTTCATAGGGCTACACATTATCGCCAGTTCTAATTTCTTGTAGCAATTGCCAGCTCTACTTCATCTAAATTATTACGCGCCGTCACAGGAGTGGCGGGCCTGCTCCAATAGTGGATTTATGACCTCCAACGCATATTTAATATTGAGTACATTCATCGCCACCCATTTAGATCCTGGATTTATAACACATCTCTACATCTAGAGGACTTAACATTTGTCCCGGAAATTTGTGTCGTTGTGGAGTTATAGTTTTTGGGATTTTTCCACGGACTGTCAGCAGCATAGGGAGAGGAAAAGGGGATCATATCTCCGTCTGTGATCCGCCACGAGCTGTAAATCCAGCGGAAAAAAACAAGTGGGCAGACGAAGAAGGACTTTTGGGAAGGGCACCTAGTTAAATTTTGATGAGGGGTAGCTTGACGTAAATGTGGGATAGGTTTATTAAGTTGGATTGAACAGCTGTGTTGCTGACCAGAGGAAGTCAGTGGGATATTGTGTGTGTAGGGACTTTTTTATTTCAGGGTTCCCTGCAGAAGTAGAAGTAGAATATCTAGCCCAATAATAGAGGGAGTTTGAATTAGTGAGACGGGAGAGCCAAACTCCTTGGTACCAGTTGTCGTAAATTTATTTAGAGAGAAAGAGTCTTAGAAATAGTGGTCCGGTTTAGAGTGGAGAATGATGATGAAAGCTCAGTGATAGAAAAGGTTACAGAGTAACTAGTTGCTTCACAGTGTGCTGGGGAGAGAAAAGACAGACTTATTTACGACAAATCGTTTTTCTCAATCTACTCTTCATCCCTCCTGGTCAAACAATTATTTGCCAGTTTCCAGACACACACCTCCGCTCACACCGATTTGGTGCTTCAAACACACAGACGCACGTGGATACAACTATATTAAACAAATAGGGCAAATGTTGGGCTTTGGGTATTTCCAACACAGTGCTAACTAGTTTATGATGTTTATTAACCAAAAAAAAATCAAATCACAAACAAATATCAAGTGTTACAAAAAATTATCATAAGTACAGAAAATACAAACAACAAGGTGGGAAGGGGGTGAAGAAGATTGGTATCGACTACGCCCTTCCCGCTTATTAGACAAAGATGAACTCAGTCCAAAGATAGATAGTTATCAGGAACAAAGGTAATGTAACCTAACAGTGAAGTTAATTACTCTGAAAGAGGGGTTACAATACTAGGTATGGGTGGTAGAAAAAAAGCTGTTATCCCAAATTGTTCTTCCCTTTACTAAGCAATTGAAAGGGAGGGGGTTAAACAGAGTTAACAAAATATCCCACTTAAAGGAACAATGCGGGGTATACAGAAAATGTATTGCCCAGTAGGCAAGTTAACAAATGGTTTGCAAAAAAATTAGATTTCCTGTCATTCATGCACGCGCGTGAGGATCCACACTCATATACACACACACACACTTACCGATTGCAGCATCAGACAATCCATAGAATTATATAAACAACAATTACTCTTGACACGTAAAAATGTCTAGTACTTCAATGTCCCGCCCCAGATGTAGCGAGGATTGCTGATAGCGAATATTCCCACTAATCGCCGGACTTGAAGACTCAGAGTTCTTATGTTTTATTATATGAAAAGGAGTCTATGGGATGGCACTGACACAATTCAATACAGGGGTGAAAATGAGGTCTCTTTAATTTCGCTGCTGGAGGTAAAATTCCTTCAAGGCGTGATGATAGCAACTGACCGGTATGGTTTAAATCCAGTGAGGAAAAATTAGGCTCAGTCACAGTCAGGTAAATATGTATTCTCTCACAGTAGAGCAGTAAATAAATAATCGCTACTGGCACTGTTCATCTTCCAGTTTATATTACAGATTATAATTAAATTTGATGATTTATTTTAAAAAAGTTCTTGGGGGTGCTTTCTTTCATGTAATTGATAGCTAGGTCGCATCGGACCGCCACAAGAATTATATTTAAAAATGTTCAATCAATATATCTGGAAGTTAAGAACCGAGTCTGAAAAGGACTCTGTATAATTTCTCTATTGCTTTCTTTATGCTGGGATCGCAAAGGTTACGATCACTCTGTATGAAAGAAAAAGACACGTAATATACCGAAAAATCAAATAACATTCTGAAGCGCGATGAATTACCCGTTAAGACTATCTATATATACCCTCGCGTATTTAATTATGTATTTAATAAACACTGCGCGAGTTCTAATGGTTAAAACCCACATCTATATATATAGGACTTAACTAAATTTATTAATTATAAATTCCTTCGCGACTTTAAAAGTTACTTTAACATTTAAGCCTCTATTATTTTTGGAAATAATATAACAGGTATAACATTACATTTACAACTGGGAACTATTGAGATGGTTTAATTTAATAAATTTAAATTAACACAATATCCAGTGAAATAGAATGAAAGAACTAAACCACTGATCACTAGACACAGTTATATTTTACCGTTTTGCACAGAATAGAATTCACTGCAAATATATATGAAAATCCAGGGGAAAATCTATAACAAGATTTCAATATCGCTAGTGCTTCTGTCAAGTTCTGGCCAGCGAGTGATAACATGCATTTCTTCATGGTCTGTATATCTACAACTGGAATACCAGATTGGAGGGACATGAGAAATTTGACACCTTTTTTGATCTCAGAAGACTTTTGATGATCTGACCGCCAGACTAAAGAGAGAAGCCGCCCCTGGTCTCTCGTATCTTCGCTCGCCGCTTGCGCCGGCTTTCCCGTTCGCTCCCACTGCGATCGGTTTCGTGTTTAACACCGAGATGCGAAATACCGGCAGGAAACTTGCGTCGCTCGTTTCAGGGACCACTACTGCTTTTGATAGCATTCCGCCAGTCCTTCCTGAGATCTCCCCCAGTGTCTTTGATCGTGGTCACTACTATCGTTTGATGCTGGCAACGCCCTCCACTGGCCAAGTTAATGAAAATGCCTGCATATGATTGCTCAGGAGATGTCCATGGGCGTGATTTAATCGCTCCTTAAATCAATGCGATGACCAGAATGAACGGTAGATAAACTGTCCACATATTAATCAGCAAACGTGTTGACCATCTGCGTGGAAAGGTTGCATAGCTAATGAGTCCAGGTGAAAAAAAATCCCGTTTGACGAAAAGTTACAATATATTCGGGGGCACTGATGCTATACGAAGGGTTCGTTACAAAGGATCGTACTATATCATCCAACGCTTCAGGGTCAATCAGGGTCAGCTAAGTTCGTCTGTCACACCAGTCTAGTTGGAATATTCGTATGATTCTTAATATTATTAGCATTGTTGTATACTAGAGTTTTATTGAACGCATTTGTTATGATTTGATGGTTTGTGATTGAATAATTTTCTTGTTTTGTCATAGTTTGTTTGTTAATAAAGTAGACCACTAATCGCAGATCAGACGACTTTACTATCTGTGCTTGTACTTGATTGCTCGTAGAATCATAACGTGTACTGTTCCTTACTCTTAGTAGAGAGAGAGAGAGAGAGAGGCGAAGTGAGAGTAGCTTAGAAGCATAGTCATTGAGTGGAAGTAGGGGAGAGTCATTATCTGAGCTTTTACTCCTGATAGCTATAAAACACTTCATCCACGTTCAACACCATAACTCATCTATCTTCTCAGTTCTCACTCAGACTTTTGTTTTGTCTCAGACGTCACTCAGACTTTTTGTCTTTTCTCATACAGACCCTGCAAACCACTCGTAACAGGTGCCTGATTCGGAATCTGCTTGTGTAGAAGGGTTTGGCTTATTTCCTTGTCGATTGCTAATTTTTAACTCAATTGGGAATGTTATATGTTTTCCTAATCTTCTTCCTCCGTCGCCGCTAATGTCCTTATTGTTTTTAACGTTAAGGTGCTGTCATGGGATGCTTTTTTCGAGGAATGTGTGTTGGAGAAGGGGTGGGTAAGTTAGGTGGTTTATCTGGTGATTCAAAATGAATTGCTTCTCGTGGGCTGTCAGTCACTTTACCATTTTCCTTTATCTTATTACTTGAAGTAGGTGATGAACCAACCTTGTGTTCTCTCTGCGGAGAGTCATAACTTCATGTTTCATTGTTTCAAGCGCTGTTTTCAGTGAACTTTCTAGATCCCGCTTGAGTTTCTCAGTCACGTATTTTAGAGAACTTTTAATGATCGTTTCTAGCTCCTGAAAGAAGTGTTTCTCTGTTGGTCGGTTTAGTTGTTCCCTATCACACTCATTTGCTAATATATATTTTGTGGAGCATGAGTAGACATCTGCGCTATGGACAGGCACTTTTGTTTGGAAAGTAGCTGTATCTGGGAGGCAGGATGAGTTGGTCGCGTTCATATTTGGTGGGTTATCTGAGGGATCTGAAGAAGTAGGGAATGATCATTCAAAGTGTGGTTTACACTGACTTCAATGGGTTGGTTGATGTGAACTTCTAGATAATTTATTGTGGGCTTTTTAGCTGTCGGTCAATTAAAGGCGGGTCATGTTGGATCAAATATGGTTGGTGTTGGATCAAAAAAGGGTGGTGTTAGATCACAGGCGGGTGGTGGTAGATCAGTGGTAGAAATAAGGGTGCCGGTCAAGTCGGGGGAAATTTAGTTGGATTCTATGTTATTGTGACATTTACTATAGGTGTCCTCTGCAGACGAAGAGGACTGACTTAAGTGGGAGGAGAGGGAAGGACTGAGTTTAGTGTAGGACGGGACGGGCAAATTTCTTAAGCAAGATGAAGTTTTGTAGTTGCAGTACTACTTCTTATTCTTGTTGATGGAGTTTTAAGATCGACTTGACTCGTGGTTTGGTCTAGGGCCGATTTCTGAAGTTGAGATAATTCAGTATCTAACCAGGATTGCACACAATCTGTCGCTCCTTGGGCTAGCACTTGGTTTTTTTGTGCGGTATAGAAGTATAGTAAGGAGGTCAGAGGTTATTTTATCTTCAACATTTGAATTGTATATATCTGTGCGTGTTTCAATGATACAATTTTGGTAAAATTCGAGACAATTTTTATTAACGATTTCATAATGCTGGCTGCTAAGGAAAGCAATAGTGCAACACTGGCTATTGTTAGTTTTCTTGATAGTAAGGTCTGGTGGATTGTACCAAGCCTCAACATTTTCTTTGATAAGTGCGTAGCTATTAGCGGTCGTGGAGGCACGCAGTAGTCTGCCATCCCTAGATGCTTTCAATCACTCATGGACGACGACACTGTACTCTCTGCTTGCCATAGTCAGTGTAACATAATGTATGAACCAATATCTAATGGCAATTAACGAGAGCCTACACTGCTCAACTATATCGGAATGTGCAACAACACTATCAGCCATTTGCTGCACCGAACGCTGTAAAGATGAAACTGTGAGCTGGGGCAGCAATGCCAGTTGAAGTGTGTGTTTATTTGTAACTCCTGGACAAAGGATAATGGATTTCATCCTGTCCAATGACCACAGTAAGATACTAGATATTTTATTATTTGAGTAGATTACTGGATCTAAGCTATAGGAGTAGTGGTACAGGAGTTATGAGTGTTAAAATGCCATAATAACAAGGATCGGAAGCCGTTTTACCCGGTTTTTACTGCGATAGCATACTATACAAGGGAGGGAGATAACGGACTGTTTGTTAGAACGATAGCGACCAATCGGCATATTAAAACAAGACCTCGATGGAGACAATCTGTTAAAGAACTAAGGAGAAAGAAATTATGAACTTTTTATAGATTAACAGATTGGTCAGAGGAAGCTTCATCTTCGGAGAAGATTCAGTAAACTATACTGCTCAAAAAAAAAAGAAACGCATAGCTATCCGAGGGCGCGTTTTTATGAGTTTGTAAGTAAACTGTGGTGCTAGGGTATATAAAAACCAGCCTCAAATGTTCTTTACAGTGTCAAATGCACGTGTTGACCTGAATTGCGTTCGTTTTTGTAATCGTTACAACTCAGTGGTCAATAGTGTTTATGACGCAATTGTTGACCACAGCTCATGTTGCGCGCACGTGAAAGCAACAAAATTTGGGGTGATCACTATTCACTGACTACGCAGCTGAAACCCTATAAAAGGATAACGCTACACACACAAAAATTCAGTTCATTTTCAAGCAGAACTTTATGGCGTCTCTATCGATAAATTTAAGGAACATTGCTATTGGCCGACTGTATGGAGGCAAAAGTCAAAGTCAGGTTGCCAGGCATCTAAACGTGCATCAGAGTACCATCAGTCGACTTTGGCACCGGTTAAAAGCCACTGGCTCAGTTGAAGACCGGCATCGCAGTGGACGACCCAGAGTGACAACAGCAGCAGAGGATCGCTTTATTCGGCTTCGTCACCTCAGAGACAGGTTTACAACAGCTTCATGAACTGCCCAGTCATTGCCTGCAGGACGTCATGTGTCTGATCAAACTGTCCGGAATAGACTGCATGACGCTGGACTTTGGGCACAACGACGTCACCGAGGACCTGTCCTTACGCGCCGCCATCGCCAAAATCGACTTCTTTGGGCCAACCAGCATCGTTCCTGGGCAGCTGACAATCAATGGGGACGTGTCTGGTTTAGTGACGAATCTTTCTTTTTGTTGCAGCGTCATGATAGACGACGTAGGGTCTACCGTAGGCGAAATGAACGTTTTGCCCAAAATTGCGCCGATAGAGCTCCGCCGCACGGTGGTAGAGGTGCAATGGTGTGGGGAATGATCAGTTACAACGGAAGGAGTCAATTGGTGCACAATAAAGGAGGCTTGAATGCGCAACGATACGTCAATGAAATTCTTCGACCCCATGTCCTTCCACTTTTGGCTACCCAAAGGTCTTTGTTTCAACAGGTCAACGCCAGACCCCAATGCGCACGGTTGACCACGCAGTTCCTGACTGCCAACAACATTCTCACCCTTCCCTGGCCATCCTTGTATAGATAGGCAAAACCAGCCAATGGAATCGTTTGTCTTCTCGTCATCCGCTGAGAGGAATAAAAGGGGAGGCTATTCGTGAAGAATTTCACTCTCGCCGCCAAATTTAAACGACAGAATACAGATAATAGCATGCACAGCGGGCTGATCACCTGCTTGCCAGTCACTGAGATTACGGAAACAACAATTAATTTTTTGTTGTACCAATAAACGCCACTAGGCGTAACGGAACAACAGTTAATTTCTTGTTGCCCTAAGGCGCCACTAGGCGTATTGGCCACGGACTGCTTTGTCGGTCAGCGGTTAAGGATGGAAGAAGAAGACAGATAACAGCACACTCCCACGAAGCCACCTTCGCCATCTGCATGTGTGAGCAGACTGTTTGGCCGTTAATAATTAAGAATATGTATATATATTATATATTTGTGCTTAGTGTAAGTGTTTATTTTTGTAAAATATCATTGTGCAATTCATGATTGGAAAACCGCCTTGTGGTAAATAATGTTTCGACAATAAATCAAAGGAAGGATGGAAAGAAACCTATCATTTTTCAGAAGCTTTTAAAGCCTTTTCTAATTGCTGGTACAGACAATACCATCAGGAATAAGGAAAGAATGAAAGTAATTGATTTCTTGTATTGTTTGAGAATTCATTAAACACTTACCATAAGCCCATGCGTTCCTAGTGAAGTCAATCATGGACATATTGGGAAAGTGAATTTTATGAATGATATATTATTTTATTGGATAAATCTACTTGTCACTGACTTGATCTGTCTTTATTGATTTACCATCAACTATTCTGATTTTCCTCACTAATCTCCTATCTGTGAAGGAAGATTCTAGAGCCAGATGCTATGAAGGACATATTGTGTTTCAGGTCTATGGTATCCTGTCAATCACCTTGTCATCATTGAAGATAACTGGTGGTCTACTGCATCGGTGTAAGAAGTGTTCAAGCACCAAGTATTGACATCAGGTGTGAGAGTGGAAACCGTCAGCTTTGGGTGTTCCATTCCTTACTGCTTCATTAACATAGCAGGCAGAGGCATTGAAGATAGGTCCTTTAAGACACGGCTGCCTAGCTGAGCATGACGTACCACATCACCGTATAGTTATGATGAATACAACAACACAACACAAAACCAGTGTCATGAAGTGTAAATCGCCTTCTCTCTCTTCTTAAAACTTTTCTCATACCAATTCATTCCTTCTCTCTAAATATTTCTAGAAAATCCACCACTTGTCTAAAATCAGAAAATCCTTTCTCTTCAATCTATGTTTCACTGGCAAAAAGTCATTGACGCTTCGCTGTGAACTTTTAACCGCCACTTTTAGCATACGGGTAAGGCAGTCATAGTGTTATATGACTTTTGATCTCAGCAACCACCATGGAGTTCTTTTATCGTCTGGTATCAAAATGCCACGTACCGGCCAGTTTGTGTGTGTGTTTGGGGGATGGAATGTAATGTCAAAATTAGTTCAGGTGCCCCACCCCTAACGTAGGCAAATTAAAGCCACCAAACAGAACCCTGGAGAGAAAATTAGGCGCGATTCCCACAGCGGGATTCTGGCATTCTCTCGCTGGCCGGCAGATTGACCGGGACAAAATGGTTGCTCCCAAGAAATACAGAGGGGCCCGGTCATTTTAAACAGCAGTGGTTATGAGCGCAGTGAGTAGATCTAATATTGTTCTATGAATAACAGGAATAATAATCATTCATTTATCTGCAGTATATCATGTCAGTATCTTTTGTTTTTCACTGTGACAGAAACCCTTGTCCTGTTTTATACTGGATGATTTCTACTAATTCTACTGTATGATTTCAGCCATGATTATCCTTGTCATATTTTAATCCTGAACTGATTTCTGCAAATACCCTTATTATATTTTAATGTGTTTATGTGTGTCTTATGATGGTCAGCAATGACACCCCAACATTTTACAGCAGAATAGAAAACTATTACCCAGTGGTTCTCAAATCATTGTTGACAGTGACCCCAAATTGATTTGACTGCTCTATGGGCACAAGGTAGACCAGTGGTTCTCAAACTTTTGATGACCACAGCCCCAAACTTTACAGTTGGTGAAGCTAATAGCCCAAATGTTGAAAATTACTGTGGTAAACAAGCTGGAAGCCAGATATAGGTTGAGACCCACCTGCATGTTTATAATGTCAGTTATGCTATAGTATTTCATGGATAATAGATAGCACTTTGTTATTGATGTTAGCTATGAATGTTCGTTAGATTTCTGATGGACAATTAGCGTCCAGCAGATATGGGAAATGACTTCTCTGGCAAGATTACTAATGGAGCTTCAATTGTTTGTCAATCCAGTCCTACCAGGTGATCCTACCAGGTTGTCCTACCAGGAGACCTAAGCATATGCAGTGTTCTCAAGGGCAGACATACTCCATCCCAGTTGGTGATGAGCCCTATGTCAAGACGGAGAAAGCAACTTGCCATCCTCTGAAACCTTAAAAAGAACTTGCTGGACCTGGAGTGCTGGGACATATTGAACCACTGGCAACAAGACTACATAAATTCAGCATCTGAGATGAGTATCTGAACATGCCAGCGGAACCACTACAGAATATTCCCATTTTCCTATGATGACAAATTAAATCTGACATGGTTCAGAACCATTCATAGATTAGGGAACATATAGTTGCACATTTGAATATAATTGTTGCTGTCGTTTTTGACGGAGTCATAATAGGTAAATCTATTTAATACTTGTGATGGTCAAAGTTGAGGATAATTGGGTATTAACTTCCATGACAGGTTGTTTGAGGGTTATCTGCCCTTTCTTTCAATCGTTGTCGTTGATATGTCTTAACGATGTTCAGTTTCATGCTGTCTAGGCATGCGCAAGTTCTGGGGGCGACCTGAGAAAACTTCCGTGAGGGAGGTTGTGTTTTGGGCTGTCGGACATGATGTCCGTTGTGATTTTCTCTATATCATCATGGGGATTGGAAAGTTTTCGATATGACTGAAATGTCAATGTTTTCCCCAGTGATTCTTTGTTCGTCAAGAGTGACGACATTTATTAAGTGTGTATCCGGAAGATTCTGTAAAAGGTAAATGACATTCTTTTTAATATGCCTTTGGTTGCAGAACATTTGAAGTTACCTATCTGCGAGTGAAGCTCACAGATCTTGAGAGACAGAATTCCTTCTTTGCTTCTTGTTCTAGCCAAATGAGATTATGTGTTTTCAATTGAACAGAGGCCTATTGATGATGATAAATTATTGTGGACGCCGCCGGTTGGCGGTATATATGTTTAGCATGGTTTGATAGTGCCTGCTAACTAAGGATACACAGCTGTCTACATATTGAGGCCCTGTATTACGGCCAATATTTTTCAGCAAGAGGAAATATATCTGGTGGGCTATGCCAGTTGAATAACAGCCTTAAGTATTATTGCTACGCAATTTAGGAGCTCGTTTGTTGGACGACAGAGCTAATTAAGTACCTGACGCGCTGAGTCAATGGTACGGAAGTTACATTATAATCTGTAACATTAGGACAGATGATGTTTGGGTATGTCCTAGTTGATGTATGATGCAAGCCTTTGATTACCAGACATTTAACAGTCATTCATTATTATGTGAAGTCCTTGATCTTGTCGATTTGAGTGTCCTGTTGATGCTACTGTCAGTTTCGTAAATAAATGTTTGAAACGTGCCAGCAGTCTTCAATTCATCATTGACTACTGCATGTGTGTGTATGGGTGCATTATTGACTTTACTAACAGCTTCAAGCATTCGCGTTCTCGTCTACACCAATACTCAGCACATCATAATACCAGTACCACACATCTACAACATGTACGCTGTTTTGTGTGAGTGATCATAGAACCCCTGGCAGTGCCTCGCGCTGGTGGCCGTTACATTTCTGGTGACCTACATCAACACCGCAACATTACACAGTCCAGGTGATAAATGACACGTTCACTCTGCCAGCTTTCACATCACGCATAAACAGTACGTTACATTTCTGGTGGCCAGTGTGGGGATGCCCACATGATTCCACTTAAGTCTTGTGTCCTAGATTTCATGATACATTTCCAGAGTCATGTCTGTTCATAATATACATTAACACATTTGTTTCACCTTAGATTAGTAAATTGATTGTTCTCTTTCTCTATTACTATCTTTGATGTAATGTGGAAGGTTAAGGTTAACATAAAATAAAGGCCAAAAAAAAAAAAGAAAAGAAAAAATGTTAAAATGGCCACATATAATACTTAAATAATTTTGTAATGACTATAGTGCATTATAGCATGTTACTAATTATGTCATTTATATTGTTCTCAGTGCAAACTAGTACCAAGTACGGAGCACGTGTGAGAACCATGATGATGCCTTACCTTACATTTGTTCGAGAGATCGCAGCACTTATTTGTATATAAGATACTTCTATTGTTAGATAACGTGTAAGGAATTTAACAAGTTTGGTCATGTCCATCCATTACATATATTAATGGTATAACATTGTAATTTGTATATTGATATGACTTCTTGAGATAGATTGTCATTTGTCATTGCTATGATTGTAGTATTGCATAATTGTTTGATAGTTATGTAATTTTTGTTAGTATCGCCAGCAACTGAGGTTTCTTTGATGGTACCTTCCCGAATATATTTTCTATTATTTG
Source organism: Oreohelix idahoensis (assembly GCA_024509875.1). Lineage (NCBI taxonomy): Eukaryota > Metazoa > Mollusca > Gastropoda > Stylommatophora > Oreohelicidae > Oreohelix > Oreohelix idahoensis. Next base: position 222,005 of record JAMPIV010020614.1, read on the forward strand.
GTGAGATGATTTGATTCTCTCCGGACGCTCTTGTTGTGTGTCGATTCAACCTGACATTGGGTTGATTCTTTCATTGGCGCATTATTCATGTGTCATGAGCTTGTGGTATCTTGCTCATTGATGTATTTAAAAAAAATGGGTCATTTTTTATACGGGGGATGCGGTAGTCTGTTGCTGTCGTTTTTGACGGAGTCATAATAGGTAAATCTATTTAATACTTTTGCTAGTCAAAGTTGAAGATAATTGGGTATTAACTTCCATGACAGGTTGTTTGAGGGTTATCTGCCCTTTCTTTCAATTATTGTCGTTGATCTGTCTTAACGATGCTCAGTTTTATGCTGTCTAGGCATGCGCAAGTTCTGGGCGCGAACTGAGGGAACTTCCGTCAGGTAGAGTGTGTTTTGGGCTGTCGGACATGATGTCCGTTATGATTTTCTCTATATCATCGTGGGGATTGGAAAGTTTTCGATATGACTGAAATGTCAATGTTTTCCCCAGTGATTCTTTGTTCGTCAAGAGTGACGACATTTATTAAGCGTGTATCCGGAAAATTCTGTAAAAGGTAAATGACATTCTTATTAATATGCCTTTGGTTGCAGAACATTTGAAGTTACCTATCTGCGAGTGAAGCTCACAGATCTTGAGAGACAGAATTCCTTCTTTGCTTCTTGTTCTAGCTAAATGAGACTATGTGTTTTCAATTGAACAGAAGCCTAATGATGATGATAAATTATTGTGGACGCCGCAGGTTGGCGGTATATATATGTTTAGCATGGCTTGATCGTGCCTGCTAACTAAGGATACACAGCTGTATACATATTGAGGCCCTGTATTACGGCCAATATTTTTCAGCAAGAGGAGATATATCTGGCGGGCTATGCCAGTTGAATAACAGCCTTAAGTATTATTGCTACGCAATTTAGGAGCTCGTTTGTTGGACGACAGAGCTAATTAAGTACCTGACGCGCTGAGTCAATGGTACGGAAGTTACATTATAAACTGTAACATTAAGACAGATGATGTTTGGGTATGTCCTAGTTGATGTATGATGCAAGCCTTTGATTACCAGACATTTAACAGTCATTCATTATTCATGTGAAGTCCTTGATCTTGTCGATGTGACTGTCCTGTTGATGCTACTGTCAGTTTCGTAAATAAATGTTTGAAACGTGCCAGCAGTCTTCAATTCATCATTGACTACCGCATGCGACTGGATGGGTGCATTATTGACTTAACTAAGAGCTTCAAGCTTTCGCGTTCTCGTCTACACCCACACTCAGCACATCATAATACCAGTACCACACATCTATAACATGTACGCTGTTTTGTGTGAGTAATCATATTACCTCTGGCAGCACCTCACGCTGGTGACCTACATCAACACCGCAACACAGCACAGTCCAGGTGATAAACGACACGTTCACTCTACCAGCTTTAACATCACGCATAAACATTACGTTACAATAATGTGAGATTCTATCTTCATTTTTGTAAACTTTACATAACAGAGTCTGTTGTTATTTTCTTTGTAATATTTAAATGGGTTGTATAGTTTTAGTAACATAAATCTACACTCTGGGGCAGAGCCATAATTAATAAACACTAATGGGTCGGGATATGTTTAATGTGGCTGGGCACCAAATCTCGTATCCAACTATATGTACAATACATATTCTTTTGTAGGATTTCGGATCAAGAATTTATCGCCTAGAGAATATCCTGTTAGTTTCACCAGAATTCTCTCTTAAGAAAGTTTTCTAGTGGACTAATTCCCGAGGAGAGACAGTGCATTGAACCTGCAGTCTGCAAGAGGTTCCTCTAGTGATTATCTTTATTCTTCCATTCCATCAAGTCTGTCATACTTACACTTTCTCCCTCAAAAGAAAACAATTCCACGACATTTTGGGACGCTCGTGTCCGGGATTTACCTTTTTCGTATTTAGACACTTGTCTGAGATATGAAAACTCATATCTTTCCTAGACCACTACTGCTGTAGGCTCTTGTCAGTTATTGGTGTCCAAGTCTAGAATTAGATTAAAGAGGGGACATATAAATTACCCTAGACTAAATTACACATACATTTTTACAAGAAAAACTGATTTTAAGTTATGTTATGAAAACTGTTCTTGGTGGTACTGCTGGTTATTAGTTACATGTTGTTAACTAATAGTTAAGTTATGTTTTATGTATGCTGGTTTTAAATAACATAGGTTGTTAAAATACTTTAGTTTAGTTACGGCTATAGAAAGTATTTAGGCCTGTATTCATTTGATAGTCAGTTAGAGATCTCATACTCGCTGAGCAAAACCATTGCTGTTAAAATGGATGAGATAGAAGAATCTGTAGAGTTGAATGAGTGGAGAACATTCTGGACAGTGTTAGCCCTTGAGTCTGAACTCTCCGGAGAAGAACTAGCGGAAAGGAAGGAATGGAGAGAAAAATGCAAGGAAGAGAATGTGGAACATGAGAGACAAAGACAAGAAAAATCCCTCCAGTGTAAGGAGGAAATGGAAACTCAGTTTCAACCTACAAAAATGGAATCCAGGGTAAACTTGAATCTTGGAATACTCATCAGGCCCTTCTTTTGCCAGTTGCATCACCATCTTCAGTGGTAAATATAACTGCACCACATGAAGCCAAATCTATGTCTCAGAATTCAGGCTCAGACAGAGCAGAGGTACAGATATCTAAACGGAGACATCTAGACCATCCTGAAAACAAGATTAAGCACAAGAGTGTTGATAATCTGAAGAGAACTTCCTCATCCTCAGCAAAAACTCCCACCAGGCATACCAACAACAACTGCACCAAAAACCTGGTAAATAGGATTGTTCAACTAAATAGGATCGCTCAACCAAATAGGATCGCTCAACCAAATAGGATCACTCACCGGAAAAGGATTACGCAACCCTATGGGAATGGAAGGGATGTTCTTGAACATCACCTGTTGGCCAACTTACATCAGTTAGACTGTATGCGCCGAGACCCAATCCCACATACTTCTTACAAAGCTAAGGTCCCTACCATGGATGGGAAATTGACGAAGGCCTGGAGTGGATACAGGGATTCTCAAAATGTGGAGATTGCCACAGTAAATGGAGAAGAAATCACTTGTTTGTATTATCAAGGTCTTGGGTGTGATGCCCTTGTCTCAGCCTCAGTCGTCGACCCTGATCAAGTCACCAAAGAGGATGTTAAGGTAACACCGCCCATGATAAACAACAAGAGGATGATTTTGCCTTTAGCTTATGTAGAAGTGAGGTCGAACTTTGTAAACGGCAAAGTAAAGGCCGCAATATTAGATGAACGAATTTACCCCATATCTTAAGGAGGGAAATATATCATCTTAGGAGACTCAGCACGATCCAGAGACGGCGTGACTGAACAGGCTATGGAGACTCCAATGCCTAACTCGTCTTCCAATATTTTCATTGAAGAGTGCAAAGGGGATGACCACCGCAGTGCACTTAATTCTGAACCAGTTTGGCAGTCTCATCCACTATCTGCGTGCAGAAAGTGAAGCCGGGCCAGAGTTTCTTAGTACCTAGTGGGATGAAACATGTTTCAGAAATATCGTCCGTTAACACAGAAGAACTGGCTGTAGAGGAACATGACCCTTAAGCACTTAGTCTTTACTCAGTTCCGATAACCTCATCCACTCTCTGGGATAAGAAAGTGAAGCGGGTCCAAATTTCCTTGGTACCTGGTGGGCAGGAACAAATGGTAGACTTATCTTTCTGTGTCACTGGAGAAACAGCGATAGAGGCACATACACGCTCTCATACCTGGGGAGATAGGTATGTGTCCTTAGGCAGGTCAAGTAATATGACTAAAATAAGGTTGTGTATGAGGTTGGCAACCTCATCATGCAAAACTATTTGCTATAGACCACATTGCAAGCAGAGTGTAGGCTTTAATGCAAGCTCTTTGCCAGGAGACAAGCTACAATGTAAGGTCCACAAGGAGGAACATAAGAGAGGGAAGATTATACGAGCAGGATTGCTTAACATACCTCAACTCCTTAACAATGAGGAACCGGATAGACATGTGTTGATTACAGGCAGAGTGATCCGACAGAGGGAAAAGAGGAAACACTGAGAATGAAATAACGAGAGATATGAAAAAGGAAGGTATTAGCAGACAGAAGAGAATAGTCGGCTAAACTTAAGTTAGCCGTAGGCATAACTTTTAAAAGGGGGCCTATGTCACGAAGTGTAAATCGCCTTCCCTCTCTTCTTAAAACTTTTCTCATACCAAGTCATTCCATCTCTCTAACTATTTCTAGAAAATCCACCACTTGTCTAAAATCAGAAAATCCTTTCTCTTCAATCTATGTTTCACTGGCACATATCATGTCAGTATATTTTGTTTTTCACTGTGACAGAAATTAATGTCCTTGATTTTGTACAGGAGACAACAGCATTATGTATACTAAAAGTTTCATCTATGAACTACCCTTGTCCTGTTTTATACTGAATGATTTCTACTAATTCTACTGTATGATTACAGCCATGATTATCCTTGTCATATTTTAATCCTGAACTGATTTCTGCAAATATCCTTATTATATTTTAATGTGTTTATGTGTATGTGTTATGATGGTATTTTTAGGGTATATGACTTGTCGTGTGAAATTCTAATCCACATATATAAATTAAAACGTAAATGTAAAGCCTAACAAATAAATTTAATAAAAGGAATGAAGAATGATAAAGAACAGTGCTGTCACAATGACTGTACTCGAAATCCCCTTGTTTTCTAATTCGTCTGCAAATTATAACGTTCCACGTTGATAGTAAAAGCCTACTGCATCACTACACGCTTTCTTCCATAAAACGTGTACTGCCTTTCTAAGAAAAACCTTGAGATACGCAAGCTGACCTAGATTTAAAATTCCATTCATGTCATTTTATACACTACGTTACCATAAAAGAAAGACAGATGGACTAAGGATAGAAAGAAAGGGAGGGGCTGAAAGCCGGAACGCAGGCAATACTACCACAGTCTCGCGATACACAATTAATGCCACCCCTAACACGCGTGTAAGGCCACAAGCACTAGCTTTTTTCAAATCGATAGTGAAAAAAAACACTACCCATGCGAGAGTTAGTTTTTTAAAACTTTTTCAAACGCTTGTGTAAACATGGCATGATTGGTTAGACCGCCAATATAGTCAATCAGAGGCGTCAGGTCACCACCACATTTTCAAATAAACTTACTAAAGAACCAGTGCGTTGAGCGCCAGTGCATATTTTTCTAAATAAAAGCCTGGGACATCGGCAGATCGAAATTGTGCTATATTCATTGTCAGTCAACGTAACTGTGTATTATTCCATGAATTGTGGTAAGCTTGAAATATTTGATATCTTTTAATGAAAATTGAATGTAAATTGATAATTTATGTCTGTATATATGTGTGGTTCAGTAGCGAACATGAGGTAAAGCCTATATAGTGCTCCAACCTGAACCGAAGGTGTCGGAGGAAAGTAAAACTACATGGAATTGCCAAACAGTACACTGACACCTATCTTATCGACTAGAAAGAAATAATGCTGGAATTGCAGAGGCGTAGTAACCATTAGGGAGGAGTATACTGGTGAAAATTGTTTCAGATGAAGATAGCAGTTGGCCTACCGCTCTGAACTCAGTGTTTGTTATGTATTGTGTTCAGTCTGGAAATTTATTATAAATTAGTTCTGAAATAGGAGGTACAACCTTCTTGTTTCAGGGACCGTGGTCCTAAAGTTATTGAGCAGCACCTGGTCTGAGCTTTGCTGAACCTAGAGGCTGACAGCATACTCCTGGGTCCAGATAGTGACCAGTGAGGTGTCTCCAGAACACAGGGAGGCTATCGAGCAGAGGAGTCCTTCCTGCCGCCATCACGAAAGATAAGCGTCTGTGGCCAGAGGAGCTCAACATTATGCCCCCCCCCCCCCCCTCAAAATCTGACTTTATAATAAAACAGAGGGAAAATACAGTGTTTAAATTGATAGGAACTGTGAACTTTTCCCCATACTATTTCCAAGATAAACAAACACTTGAAGTCATGATGACAAATAACAACATAGCTTGAAAAAAACAAAACCAGTATTACCTCATATTACTACTACACAAGTGACACACATAGGATAATATTAATAAAATATGTCACTACAAGGGTCATATTGATAAATTCTGTACATATAAATTGTAATTACAATTGATTGTGATTCCTGGTTCACTTTGTATTTGAATTAGGACACATATTTTAGTGAAAGTAATTAATACATATTTATATTTGAAAATTTACCAGTGCCTCATTTAAGATAGTCTTATAGAGTGTTAAATGTGTGTGAGTGTCACAGTGTTGTCAAGTGTGGTGGAATAAATTAAAGTGTTTATCTGTCTGTTGTTGTTGTGACTTACACTTCATCATATACATACCCTAGACATTTAACGTAGTCCTCACAATATTCCAGAATAATTCTGACTGAGGTATAATGTGGTAGCAAGTAAGGTTATCTGCAAAACACTACACCTATTAGATACAGATACCTTCACAGCTGATCTCAGTCAGTACACTAAGTCCCCTATAAATATTTATAACATCCCACTTTACCACATGACTGTTTATAACATAACCATAAAACTATGTAATATGTTGACTGACTTGTAAGCCAATGGTGCTCAAGCCTTGAGACCACGACTACCCTCTACACGATTTACTGCTCAATTAGCAAGTATGTAATTCAGTGGTTCTCAAACCTTGGCAGCACTGACACCCCAACATGTTACAGCAGAATAGAAAACTACTACCCAGTCGTTCTCAAACCATTGTTGACAGTGACCCCAAATTGATTTGACTGCTCTATGGGCACAAGGTAGACCAGTGGTTCTCAAACGTTTGATGACCACAGCCCCAAACTTTACAGTTGGTGAAGCTAACAGCCCAAATGTTGAAAATCACTGTGGTAAACAAGCTGGAAGCCAGATATAGGTTGGGATCCACCTGTATGCTTATAATGTCAGTTATGCTATAGTATTTCATAGATAATAGATAGCACTTTGTTATTCATGTTAGCTATGAATGTTCGTTAGATTTCTGATGGACGATTAGCGTTTAGCAGATATGGGAAATGACTTCTCTGGCAAGATTACTAATGGAGCTTCAATTGTTTGTCAATCCAGTCCTACCAGGTGATCCTACCAGGTTGTCCTACCAGGAGACCTAAGCATATGCAGTGTTCTCAAGGGCAGACATACTCCATCCCAGTTGGTGATGAGCTCTGTTTCAAGAAGGAGAAAGCAACTTGCCATCCTCTGAAACTTTAAAAAGAACTTGCTGGACCTGGAGTGCTGGGACATATTGAACCCGTGGCAACAAGACTACATAAACTCAGCATCTGAGATTAGTATCTGAACATGCCAGCAGAACCACTACAGAATATTCCCATTGTCCTATGATGACAAATTAATTCTGACATGGTTCAGAACCATTCATAGATTAGGGAACCTATAGTTGTACATTTGAATATGATGTGAGATTCTATCTTCATTTTTGTAAACTTTACATAACAGAGTCTGTTGTTATTTTCTTTGTAATATTTAAATGGGTTGTATAGTTTTAGTAATATAATCTACACCCTGGGGGCAGAGCCATAATTAATAAACACTAGTGGGTCGGGATACTTTTAATGTGGCTGGGCACCAAATCTCTTATCCAACTATATGTACTATACATATTCCTTTGTAGGATTTCGGATCAAGAATTTATCGCCTAGAGAATATCCTGTTAGTTTCACCAGAATTCTCTCTTAAGAAGGTTTTCTAGTGGACTAATTCCCGAGGACAGACAGTGCATTCAACCTGCAGTCTCGAAGAGGTTCCTCTAGGGATTATCTTTATTATTCCATTCCATCAAGTCTGTCATACTTACACTTTCTCCATCAAAATAAAACAATTCCACGACAACCAGATTAATGTATATAATTAAAACTAAGAAATTGTACTGCACTGTTTTGAGTACTTTATTCCAGTTTGAGTTCAAGTTGCTTTGAATTTTATTAATGACCCCTAGATACTTTAACAGCCCATAGGTAGGTCTTAGGAGAGGAGCACCATAGATTACTGGACTGCATATTAACATCTCGTTCAGTATCCTTTACAGCCAGACTTGAACCTATGAACTCTATATACCATTACGGGACCCAAAGATGCAGCAATAGAGAATGCAGTCAGCGACTCATAGCTTGACTGCTTGCATCAGGATCAGCAAACCAGAGCTGGTCAAGACCGTACTCCACCTCCACGTGGTGGTCCTGGAAACAGTCTGCAGCAGTGCAGTCTGGCTGAGCGAGGACGGATCGCAATGGGAAGGCAAACCCGGTCCCTAAAAAATGCCGTGCTGAAGTTGGATGTGTCGACCGCAAGGTGCAGATATCACAGCTACGGCGTAAACAGACACAACGCAACCACCGTCCTTTTCAGGGCGAACGAGGAAGAAGAGGAAGAAGAAGAAGATATATCATTACTCTTTTCTGAGAATGGGATATTACCTATAAGACCAGTCTCTTATCTGGCAACTATCCTGGTATCATCTGATACACTTGTTGTCCATCGACATCATCAATATTATCTAACCTCTCGCGACAGTCAGGTTACATGGCAGGGGGCGTGCAAGCCATTTGTAATCGCATGATTTATTGTTCCCCAGAGAGTTGCGTCGTGGTTGTGAATAGGTGAGTTAAAGTTCGACACGGCTCTTGGTGTATCGAAAAATGGTAAGTGTAAAATTAATATCCAGTCACAAGTCACTTTAAAACTATTCCTATCTAAATAATATCATTGTAAATCTCATCAGAATACAAACACCATTCATTCAGAATGCAATCATAATTAAAAATGAGTATGTTTTTTTTTTAAACAAACAAAATAGTAATTGGGAAAATATATATATATATATAATAAACAAAACAATAAATAAAAATATGTCAATTATGTATACCGACACTCACTCGTGCGGTCAAACCGTCTACTATTAATCTGTATTTTTGAATGTGTCATCAATCATCAATACCAAATATACATAAACACATTCTCGCTTATGTCCATACATTCTTGGTGGAAAAAGAAATAATAATAATAACACTTTCTTACTCTCTTTGTGTGTAGGTAAAGTCCTTGAGCAGTTTAAAAAAAATAAATTATGTATTATCTGCTTATTCTCATATACATCATCCCAAACGAAAACCTTCACATTTCTAAAGTACAGTGGTATGCGGGTACATTCTCACATACATTACATTATATAATAAGCAAAAGCAATGTTGACCTATTGATGAGATGTTGACAGGCAAATGCTGTTTCTATGGGGGTAGATAATCAGTGTTGAGGAAGTGTTTGAAAAGTGCTTTGTTAAAAGAATATTGTGTAGATAGGCTTTTTAGGTGGTGTGGAAGGCTGTTCCATAAGTAGGCACCAGAGTAGGCTAGACTCTTTTTGAACAGGTTGATCCTAGGTTTGGGCAGACGTAACTGATGTAATTGTTGTCCCTCCCTTCTACTGGTTTGAAACAATGATCTTACATACGACGGGGCATTGTTAGATAGAATTGTGTGAGTCAGCTTGGCTTTGTTGTAGAGAAGACGTTTTTTTAGCGACAGTATTTTGGGTTCTTTTCGTGTCCATGTGTGTGGTATCGTGCGATTATCGGTGATCAGACGTACTGCTCTCTTATGCAGGTAGTGCAGTCTCTTCGAGGTGGAAGCAGGGCAATCATCCCATAGTGTAGAGCAGTAATCTAGATGTGTCAGTATATGTGAGGTATAGAACACTAGTCCAGTGTCTGCGTCTAAGAAGTGTTTTATTTTAGCTAGCTGGTACGTCTTTTGAGCTAAGTGTTTGGTTAAATTACGTACATGGGGGTTCAGCGTTAAGTGCGGGTCAATCGTGATCCCTAGAACTTTGTGTTCTGTTACACGTTCAATTTGTATTGATTCCGCGTGTAGCTGTAGCAATCTTTTGGTGCAGTTTAGGAGTTTCTGTCTGGTGGTAATCAACATAAATTTTGTTTTCGCTGTGTTAACTGGCATACGATTCATATTACTCCATTTTGTTAGATTGTCTACATAGCTTTGAAGAGTCATTTCAAGTGTCACGTAGTCATTGTCACTAGTGTAGATAGTACAGTGATCTACAAAGAAGTCACTTGTTGAATATTTTAGATGTAGTGGTAGGTCGTTGATGAACATTGCGAAGAGTAGGGGCCCAAGAATAGAACCCTGTGGTACACTTTGGCAGATTTAAATGCTATGGGAAAGTAGATGTGTGCAATGCGTTGGTTGTACACATAGGTTATGGAGTCGCAAATGATGGGTGCAGCGTAACGTAGAATCTTATTGCTGATATCATCAAGCCCAGATGACACTGACCATAGATAGATAGATAGATAGATAGATAGATAGATAGATAGATAGATAGATAGATAGATAGATAGATAGATAGATAGATAGATAGATAGATAGATAGATAGATAGATAGAGATAGATAGATAGATAGATAGATAGATAGATAGATAGATAGATAGATAGATAGATAGATAGATAGATAGATAGATAGATAGATAGATAGATAGATAGATAGATAGATAGATAGATAGATAGATAGATAGATAGATAGATAGATAGATAGATAGATAGATAGATAGATAGATAGATAGAACGAACGAAGGAACTTTTTTTCGAAGGGTAAAGAATTGGGCGCGCAGGCCCATCTAACATTCTGCCCTTCCACTCTCATTAATCTTACATACTATATCCTTTCATTCCCACATGATGCTTTAAGCATTAATTTAAAGGCATGCAACATTATAAAGTTACCATAACAGCATTCATTTACAGTATGCAATCATAATTTAAAAAAATGAGTAGGTTTTTTTTTTTTTTAAACAAACAAGCTAGTAATTGGGGGAAAAAAAGTAATAATAAAATAAAATAAATAAAACAATAAATTCTGTATACCGACACTCACTCATGCGGTCAATCCGTCTACAATTAATCTGTATTTTTGAATGTGTCATCAATCATCAATACAAAAATTACATAAACACATTCTCGCTTATGTCCATACATTCTTGGTGGAAAATGAAATAATAATAATAATAACACCTTCTTTCGCACTTCTGTGGCAGGAAAAGTCTTTTAGCAGTAAAAAAATGTTCACATTTCTAAAGTACAGTGGTATGCGGGTACATTCTCACGACTCACATTTCTAAAGTACAGTATTATGTGGATACATTCATACATACAGTACATTATATAATAATATTTTTAAGTGAATATTATAATGATATTACATGGATATAAAACAAAATATTCACACACAAAAAACGAGCAGAAGAGGAATAGCAATGTTGACCAATGGATGAGATGTTGACAGGCAAATGCTGTTTCTAAGGGGGTAGATAATCAGTGTTGAGGAAGTGTTTGAAAAGTGCTTTGTTAAAAGAATATTGTGTGGGTAGGCTTTTTAGGTGGTGTGGAAGGCTGTTCCATAAGTAGGCACCAGAGTAGGCTAGACTCTTTTTGAACAGGTCGATCCTAGGTTTGGGCAGACGTAACTGATGTAATTGTTGTCCCTCCCTTCTACTGGTTTGAAACAATGATCTTACATACGACGGGGCATTGTTAGATAGAATTGTGTGAGTCAGCTTGGCTTTGTTGTAGAGAAGACGTTTTTTTAGCGACAGTATTTTGGGTTCTTTTCCTGTCCTTGTGTGTGGTGTCGTGCGATTATCGGTGATCAGACGTACTGCTGTCTTTTGCAGGGAGTGCAGTCTCTTCGAGGTGGAAGCAGGGCAACAATCCTATAGTGTAGAGCAGTAATCTAGATGTGTCTGTATATGTGAGGTGTAGAATAATAGTCTATTGTCTGCGTCTAAGAAGTGTTTTATTTTGGCTAGCTGGTACGTCTTTTGTGCTAAGTGTTTCGTTAAGTCCGGTACATGGGAGTTCCAAGTTAAGTGCTGGTCAATCGTGATCCTTAGAACTTTGTGTTCTGTTACATGTTCAATTTGTATTGATTCCGCGTGTAGCTGTAGCGATCTTTTGGTGCAGCTTAGGAGTTTCTGTCTGGTGGTAATCAACATAGATTTCGTTTTTGTTGTGTTTACTGGCATACGATTCATATTACTCCATTTTGTTACATTGTCTACATCGCTTTGAAGAGTCATTTCAAGTGCCACACAGTCATTGTCACTAGTGTAGATAGTACAATCATCTGTAAAGAGGTAACAAGTTGAATATTTTAGATGTAGTGGCAGGTCGTTGATGAACATTGCGAAGAGTAGGGGCCCAAGAATAGAGCCCTGTGGAGCTGTGTGACAGGAATGTTTGGGTCTGAAACCTGACTGGCTATCAATGAGCAGTTTGTTTGTTGTTAAGTGTTGAAATGTGGTGTTGTAAATGTGTTTCTCAAGTGGTTTTGAAAGATATGATAGAAGGGATATTGGTCTGTAGCTGTTGGGATCGATATGTGAGCCAGATTTATAGAGGGGGTACACTTTGCCAGATTTAAATGCTGTGGGGAAGTAGTTGTGTGCAATACATTGGTTGTATACATAGGTTAAGGAGTCGCAAATGATGGGCGCTGCGTAACGTAGAATTTTATTGCTGATACCATTAAGCCCAGATGAATTGTTGTTTTTTAATGCCAAGATATATTTGAGAACTTCATTTACTGTTAGAAACGGAATATGTCTTAGATCTGGTGTGGTGTATTCAGTGTTGCAGAAGGCTGTCAATTTACTAACATCGCAGTCCATTGGCTTTAGTGTCGACTTGAGAAGGCTAATTTCTTTTTTGAAGTGGTTGCTAAAATGAGTTGCCGTGAGGGAGCAGCTTGTTGATAAAGAGTTTAGTGACTTTGATTTGTGTGTTAGTGTTTTAATGGCTGCCCAGACTTCTTTGCTGTTTGCTTTGTCTTGAATCATCTTTCTGAAATGTAGTTTCTTTTCCTGACGAATGAGGTATTGTACTTTGTTTCTAAGCATCCGATATTTGCTGAAATCTTTGAGCTTATGTGCTTCGTCCCGCTCTCTCATTGTTGATAGTATTTCGTTGGTTATTAATGGGGTCTTTCTGATGTTTGTGACCCGAACCTGCTTTATAGGAACATGTTTGTCGAATACGTTGTTGAAAGTTTGTGTCCAGTATGTTATGGCTTCTTCTGGATGCGGAAGTTGGTACACGTATGAGAGAGGGGATATTTGTAGGTCTTGTAGGAATAATTGAATGTTAAAGTTTTTGAAATTCCTGTAATGGACTGTGTTGTATCCGTTTTAGGTGCTTTAGACCCCTTTCTCGTCCAGGTACAGCAAATAGGATAGTGGTCACTTAATGATGTCTGTGGGACTGTGCATTCTATAATGTTTTCTGGGAAGGTCGTATAGATATGATCAATTAGTGTAGATGATGAGTCTGTTACTCTCGTGGGTTGATTGATTATCTGTATGAGGTTGTATGAGATGGTGATATCATTCCACGTGTTGTTCGGTTTGTGAAGGTCAATATTGAAATCCCCTAGTAGAATAATTTCCTTCGAAGAAGCCCAAACGTTGTCCATCATTCGTGAGAATGTGACTAACCATACAGTACAAGAGCTAGGGTTTCGGTACAGGTAACCAATTAAAACGGGGGTCAGGTTGGGGAGTTTTATTTCCAGCCATAAACATTCAATGCCAGTATGTTCTAGATCATCACGGCGTCTGTACTGGAGAGATGTTGAGATGTATATGACTAGCCCTGTTTCATGTTGTCTGTTAGGATCCCTGCGAATGGTGGTGAATCCATTAATCCTAATTTCGTCATCTGTAATTTTGTCATTGAGACGGGTTTCAGAAAAACCAAATATGTGGAAGTTTTGTTGGAGGGAGGTGGAGACTTCAGAAAGCTTACCTAGCAGGTGGTAAATGTTTAAATGACCAATTTTAAGCCCTGATAGTTTCAGCCATGAATTAGTGGTATTGCCTATATTTTGATTAGAGTTTTTGCACTCGGACATGATAATAGTCAATAGGAAAGAAATAGTGAGAGGAGTAGGAATGAGTAAGAAGCAATAAAATTGGTACACAATGGTTTATACAAAATTGTAGACAAGTAATAAAATATGCACTGCTAGAGTCCGTGGACACTGTTTACAGTATCTTAATCTCTGCAAAAAGTGTGGTTTTTATCTTAAAATACAGTCTGTTCCGAACAAAAAGGAATATTTTTACTTCAACCACAGTCAATGTAGAGAATTAATCCTTCCGGGACAGTTAAAGGTCCACGCTGTGACTTAGCTAGTTAGTTTTGTGAGGATTTCCTAATTTTCCTCAATATGAAAAAACGAAGGTGCAGATGTATAAAAGATGTAAAAGAGATGTAAAAGAGAATGGTGAGCGTAGGAATGAGAGGAATAAGCACAGAGATAATAATAATAAGAAAACAATAGTATTAATACGATAGAGTTATTACTAAATCGGAAACAAATTTAGATACGCCCTGCTCTGACGAACAGAAAGAAATGTTTAAACAGACAATGTAATAAAATAAAATAAAAATAAAAAAATTATTAACATCCAAAAGTGACAGTTAAAATTTCTACGCTGATACTCAGCTATGTCTTTTATCTCAGGACAAAGGTCACTAAAGTGCTTCCGAAGAGAACGCGTCAGGTCGAATGTTACACTGCAAACTTGTTTAAAAAAAACAGTTTTAAGTTGCTTGGTTTTAATCTTGTTCTGTAGAGCCGTTTATAGACATCTGAAGAGCCTGCATTAATATTTCTGGACTACATTGAGTCAGTTGCCGTAAAACGGATGAACTGTGAGAATTCCGTTCTGGGCGGGTGGAGACGGGGTGAGGAAACTCCCATTTTCTTGCTGTAGTTCCTGCGATGCGATTAAGTGAATGGGTGTTACTTGTAGTCCAATCTGTCCATCTGTCCAGTGGTGTCTGTTGTGCAGTTAGCAGCTGGCGGGACTGTTGTGTGGGTAGTGGGGGATACATTTGGTCATAAAGGTTAGCGTGGGAAGTGGGCTTAAATGTAGCTTTTCTAGATACTTGCTTGTCAGCTGAGGACGGTGATTGATGGTTATGAGCTGTTATGCCCTGGGTTTACTAAGTTAAGTGTATAATTTATGTCCCTGGTGAATGAATGTGTGTGTTTCTGGTGTGTCCTTTAAGGAGACTTTAAATTTTTGGCTAGGTAGCTGGTCCGTAGTTTAGAAGTGTGCATTTGATTTCTGTATAGCAGTTTTTTTGGCGCACCAGACTTAGATGTGAAAAAGGGTGTGTTGTTTATGAAAGTTATGTTATGTTTTGAACAAAAAGTGTAAAGCACTTTGTTGTTGATATCCACAGTTTGGCGTGCTTTACCATAGCTGGGAGGAATAATTGACGAAATATATGTGGATGTGTTGGGAAATTTTTGTTTTATGATGTCAATCATTCTGGAGATGTCTGATAGGTTAAGAGTGTGTCCATTTGTGCTGTCGTTTATCCCTACGTGTATTGTTGTTTTCTTTATGTTGGTGTTTGTGTTGAGACGGCTTATTTCATTGATAACTCCTACTATTCCGGCTCCAGGTAATGGTATAACAGTGACTAGTTCCCCTGGTGTTGTTGATATTCGATCGCTGTGAATGCCATTTAGCAATGAGTCCCCTATAATAATGGTGGTTGTGTTGTAAGGAATGTGACGATCAGGATGTGGCTGTGGTCGTGTACGACGGCGTTGTTGGTGTCATCGCTCGTTGTCTTGCAGTAGGTGGTCAGCAGAATCTTGTGTCAAGTGACATTGGAGTTTATGTGCCCTGTCATCTCCTTCTGAGGTTGCTGTTTCGGGATCTGCTTGTGTAGATAGGATTGACGGATTTCCAAATCGATTGCTAATTTTTACTTCAATTGGGAATGTTTTATTTGGTCGTAATCTTCTTCCTACACTGCTGCTAATGTCCTTATGGCTTTTAACATTATGATGCTGTCCTGGGCATGCTTTGTTTTGAGGAATGGGTGTTGGAGAAGGGGTGGGTAATTTAAGTGGTGTAACTGGAGATTCATGATGAATTGCTTCTCGTGAGCTGTTAGTCACCTCCCCATTATCTTTTTTCTTATTACTTGAAATAGGTTGGTGGTTTAGGTGATGAACCAACCTTGTGTTTTCTCTGCGGAGAGTCATAACTTCGTGTCTCAGTGTTTCAAGCTCTGTTTTCAGTGAGCTTTCTATATCCAGCTTGAATTTTTCAATCACGTTTTTCAGAGAACTTTCAATTATAGTTTCCAGCTCCTGACAGAAGTGTTTCTCTGTTCGTTGGCTTAGTTGTTCCATAACACACTCATTTGCTAATAGATATTTTGTGGAGCATGAGTAGACATCTGCGCTATTGACAGGCACTTTTGTTTGGAAAGTAGCTGTATCTGGGAGGCATGATGGGCTGGTCTCGTTCATACTGGATGGGTTATCTGAAGAAGTGATGAATGCATCTTTCAAAGTGTGGTTTACGCTGACTTCCGTGGGTTGGTTGATGTGAACTTCTAGATAATTTATTGTGGGCTTTTGAGCTGTCGGTCCATTAGAGGTGGGTCGTGTTGGATCAAATATGGGTGGTGTTGGATCGAAAGTGGGTTTTGTTGGATCACAGGTTGGTGGTGTTAGATCAGGGGTTAATGTGGGTCCTGTTGAATCAAGTATGGGTGGTGTTGGATCGAAAGTGGGTGGTGTTGGATCACAGGTTGGTGGTGTTAGATCAGGGGTAAAGGTGGGGCCTGATGGATCAAATATGGGTGATGTTGGATCGAAAGTGGGTGGTGTTGGATCGCAGGTTGGTGGTGGTAGATCAGGGGTAGGAGGACTGGCTTCAATGGTTAGCTGAGATTTTGCGTTGGTAGACTCGTCTCCTATCATTGTTGGAGAAGATGTAGGATCAGTTACAATCATGGTTTTATCTAGAGATGATCTTTGGAGGTGAGAAATTTCGACGACCAACCATGTCTGTACGCACTCTGTCGCTCCTTGGGCTAAAATCTTATTTTTTGTGTGATACAGATGTATTGTGAGGAGGTCCGTGCTTTTTTTAACCTCAACAATAGCGTTTAGTTGATCGCTCCGGGTTTCAATGGAACAGCTTTTGTAGTATTCTAGGCAAGTGTGTTTGAAAATTTCGTAATGTTGACTGCTACGGAATTCAACAGACCCAACATTGACCCTTGTTCGTTTGTTTGATGATCAGATGTGGAGGGTTGCTCCAGGCGTGAAGTTTTCTTTGTATGGCATTTTCTTTGTTAAGGCAGTACCTCTTAACGACTGTAGATAGATAGATAGATAGATAGATAGATAGATAGATAGATAGATAGATAGATAGATAGATAGATAGATAGATAGATAGATAGATAGATAGATAGATAGATAGATAGATAGATAGATAGATAGATGGATGGATGGATAGATAGATAGATAGATAGATAGATAGATAGATAGATAGATAGATAGATAGATAGATAGATAGATAGATAGATAGATAGATAGATAGATAGATAGATAGATAGATAGATAGATAGATAGCATGGAACCTTTGGTCGACCTGCGATTCTTTTGACATCTGGATGGATTATGTAGTTAAAGAACTCTTTGGAAAAACATGACATTTCACATTTTTTGGGTGTTGTTGACAAACTGAGTTGCTGCTCTAAGCACATAGTCCAAAGTAGGTGTAGAAATTAAAATTATAATCTCAAAGAAACTGAAGAATTATAACAGAACATCGTTTTTTTTGTGTCAGAGCGTTTCAAAGTTTAAAATTCGATTTTGTCGCATTTAATGTTTTTGTGACATGCCAGAGATTTTCCAATGAGGCATTCATTTGATTACTGGTTAAATCGTTCCGCAAGGGAACTATTACCAACGGTAACATTGTCTGTTCTGTTTAAAACCTGACATATGGTGATACTTTTTTGTTTTCATTATAATCATTATTATTTTTTTGTGTCTAGGGGTTTTATTATGGACTTATTCTACGTCATGCACTTGTGAAAGTAGATGATTTCATGTACGTCAAACAGTGTTTACACACTTTTGAATTAAGTTAAAAGATATAAATTTAAATGACAGAAGTAAAATGTTAAATGACAGAAGTGTCAATAAAGCATATATACCTTCTAAGCACTGAGCCCCCCCCCCCGAAATTATTTGTACAGCTTGAGCAGGTCCCAGTGTGAGAGTCACATGTGCCATTCAGGGTAACTGACTCTGCTTTTGAGTTAGGGCGGCAAAGACAGCGAAAAAGGGAATTGATTACCCAACTTTATAAAGCTAGACATAGTGGTGTGAAGTCTTTAACATTTCATTCCCCTACGTCAGTTTCTGCATGGGGCTACCTTGACCTTGTTACCGTGGCATGACATTAAATCAACTGCAGAATGAATCAACACATCCAGACTGTGGCGGAGTCCTAACATATTAAGACTTCACATATTAACGTGTAGGGTATTCCCATACTAAATTGTACAGTAATTCTAACAATACGAAAAATGTATGAAAATTGTCCTCTTTCTTCACTTCACACACTTTTTGAACAGATGAAAATAAAACCACAAATTCAACAACTAACGATTAAAACATGGACACAAATACATTTAAAATAGAACACACTCGTTTTTTCTGTAATCTAATGTTTCCATGAATAAAACAATTAAGTCTAAAATCAAGAACTAAAATAAACAATATGCGTATCAGTAGAATTGTAACATTGTTATGTGGACTGTTGATTGCATTGATGGACAATTCTATCAATCCTAGCTTTAACAAATTGGGCAAGAGTCCCAAGTATTGCAATTATACCGACTTTTATCGAATTTTAACACTTTTTATTCAACAAATGTTAATTGTAGCCTTAATTACTTTCTAACAAAATCTTTCTATCTCCTTTCTGGCGTCTGGTCTCCGTGATGAGAAATGGAATCAGTCACGAGTCTTAAACACGAAATTTTTGTTGCGGCTGAGTTTAATTTTATTTAAGCCAATAACCTTAAAATATGTTTCAAATGTGTTTCATTCTGTTAAGTGCCTTATACTAATTGAGAATGGTTGTTATTGGGAATGGACTAATAGCTCCCCTAATTACTTATAGCACCGGAAAAGTTTACATGATATGTTCCAGTCCGTATTTAGTAAGATGATTTAAGCGACAATCCCTTCCTAATTAGACAGTAATACAACTTTCTTTTGCTAAAGAGAGCTCTGTGACATGGAACGAGTTGTCAGGGTTTTTTGTCCCGCAGGTCAGCTCTCAATACTGAGACATCAAATCGAGTAGAAGAGACTCCAAGCTTAAAGAAGATATTTCTTACTTCACCGTTACACTAACGACACAGTAGTGAAATCTTACCTTCACAATGAGAACCTATACGAGCTCCAATGCACCGCAAGCATTCGCCAGACTCATTATTACATTGTCCGCGGTCACAAAGATAGGAGCAGTTGAATGCACAGTTGATTCCATACTTCCCATCAGGACATACTGGGAAAAATACAGACCAGTTTATCTTACCAGTAAAACGGTGGCACGATTTCTTATTCATTAAGATATTTAGCCTCAAGGAGCAAGTTATTGCACTTTAGTTTGAGTACTTAGCCGGTTTTTCTCCTAAACATGTGCAGGTTCAACATCCGTATGAGAGGATTGTGTTATAGGCAGTATTGAAGCTTATGAAAAAGTCGTCTCTCAATGATTTAATATTTCAGTAAAGTGTCGGATACACCTATATGGATAATATGGGAGCATAGAAATACGACAAACTTGTTAGAATCATTATAATTGATTGTTATTGAATAATTAGCGTCCCGTGGACTTGGCAAGGAATATGTGTCTAAAATATTTATGTAAAGAGGCACTGATATGTTCGATGGTTGATTGAATTATAACTAAGTGGATTTTATGATACGATGAGGATCAAGGATGTTATGTGAAGTGAAGTTTAAGTGGACGTTATTAAAAATGGTGCGTGCGTTCTGAAAGTTCAAGAGAACTTTTGATCAAGTTACGTTTGGCCGTTTATTTTTGAAGTATTGAGTACATTTATTGATATCCCACCAACACTAGATCACAAAACCTCTAGCCTACGTAACATTTATGGGGGCCAAGCTGGCATATGTATCTGTTGTTTCACGCCTGTCGATCTAAGGAATGTTTGATAGAACATGAAATAAATATAACGTATTTTATCACCTGATCTGGGAGTCGGATTGTGGTCCCAGTCATTCGAGAGAAAGCCTTTGTTACAGTGAATGCCAGCACTGATATTGACCGACCCTTGTTTCGGTATCACAAAATAAGAAGTACGTGCATGGTTATATATCTGGAGCAATCCTTATATGACCACCAGCTATGCACAGTGCTTCAATTAACATATGTAGAAGTGCACCTCTGTCTTTGAGTCTAATTACACCCTCACTGACTCTTGAAATCATCCACACACTTCCAGGGATTCTCTTTGTAGTGAAACGTTTTGAGAACCCAGCATTGCACATTAAGCTTACAAAAGTCACTTGAGCCTCAGACGTGATTCTTTGACATTGACCTGGTTGATTGCATGAGGGAGGATCTCGCTGTGGACTTAGTGATGAGCAGGGGGTCTCTGCAGGACGTTAAAATTCCTTGGGTGAGCCCAGAAACAGAGCATCGTATTTTAGCTCTGTATAGTTGGAGAGCCCCCATGTACTTCACGGTTAAAAAAACCTTTATCAACAGGTCTTGCTGTTAATGTTTACATTAAACTAGATGTGGTGTAGTTCAACAAAGCTAGTCTGTTTAACTCTTTACGTCCCAATTAACGTTAACTGGCCTTTCAGGTTCGATCATTTGGACCCGATCAACGATATTTCAGTACTGGGTACAGCATCGAGAGGTGTGGTGACTAGTTCCCTTTCTCGCTGCCTTTTCCTTTCCTAACTAAGAGCCAGGTACCTATTTACCGATGGGTAGACTGGAGCGAGTCCGTACCGTCATTCGAACCCGGCACTTTTGCGGTGAGACCAGCGCTCCAGCTTCTCTGTCAGTCCGACGCAATAATAACACTTCTACACAGATTTTTAATTGCAGCCATCTTATCATTTTGATCCATAATAATAAGTCTGTAATTCTTTAAATTACTATTTTGCTTAATAATCAACTTCCTTTAATTCTCAGAGTCGACGCCTGGGCCCGCTGATCAGTCTCGATCGTGACATGGGCGCCTATTAATTATCGTTTAAGTTTGGTTACGCTCCAGATAATTGCAAGCAATTCATTCTCAAGAATGGGATACTTGGTTTCCTTAGATGTAAGTGCAGAAGGAAATCTCAAAATAGGTGCCTTAGAAAAAATACACTTTAATATAGTTTAAGGTATCAGAACAACAATCAAAAACTTACATTTTAATGTTATTTTTAAGAAAATGATGAGTTGAATCCGTTTCCCAAATGAAACTGGACAGTAGAGTATCTTGATAGTCTGTTGATTTAATCTGCATTTCCGCACTTTCTTGTCTCAAGTTCATGTACTGTTGATCAATCGTGTTGTTGGCTTCTTTCTATAACGAAACTGTTCATGCACACCTTCATTTGTGCATTTTTCTATTTTGAAAGAATTCATTAACGTTCAACCACAGCTAAGGGAGTGCAACTGTGGTTGAAAGTTAGACAATAATTGTAATGTGTCCCTTATATGCGACCGACCGACCGACCGACGTACTTACGGCGTGAATTACGGTATTGAATAAACACCTTGTCAAATGTTATTGGTGCTAGATCTATAAAGTAATGAGTTGTAAAAATGATAAATACCCAGGGAAGTAGCAAGACCGTACACGGTAATGGAGTTTGAAAACAATAGCTTATGGTGTCATGTAGAATGTTCTACATGAGAGGGATGGGATAAAGCCCTACCAATGTCAGACAACTGGAAGGTGGTTGGTTTGGCATGAAAATGCTGCGATAGAGTTCTCATGATTGAACCTCTCATCAATGTTACAACCGGGATGTGTGTGTGTGTGTGTGTGTGTGTGTGTGTGTGTGTGTGCGTGTGTGTGTGTGTGTGTGTGTGTGTGTGTGTGTGTGTGTGTGTGTGTGTGTGTGTGTGTGTGTGTGTGTGTGTGTGTGTGTGTGTGTGTGAAAATATTCGTTATAAACTAGCACCCTGTAAGAATACATTACATACTTCAAACCTTTTAAAGGAGAGATCACCGACAGCCAATAAAAAAGAGCTTGTAACCAGCATACACTATAGGATAGACCCAGGATTAGGAGTAGCTACTAACATTAGTATTCAGTACGCTGTAACTTTATCTATCTAAGGGATTACTGCATCTTAACTAATTGCAGTAAATTACGGCAAATGTGTGCGCCAAGCATGCGTATTACTTTGCGCGACAACGGGGTAAGTTGTAATATGTATATTTTATCATTTCATATTTTGCATTTTTACCATTGAGAGTAGGGAATGGATCATGATATCATGGTATTCATATTTATTATAAAAGCACTTTAGTGAATTGCACAAATCTATATAAGTTAAAGGCAATATGTGTATCTGTTAAGTTATATCTTAACGGGGAGTTACATGTGTGAGATCCTCATATGTGAGTCTAGTATTTTATGGACGCACATGTTATCGCATCTAAATTAGATGCATGTTTAAGTATTTGCATACGACCGTGCACTATTATTGAACGGTTATGACGCGATTTGTGGGAGTGATTTGTTGCCATACCGCTATGATGCTAGAGGCAGATCGGAAAGTCCTTGTTTATGGACAGACGTCTTAGATGAATATTATTATGTGTCTAGGCCCCAAGTCGTGGGAAGACACACTTAAATATATTACTGAATCTCCCTAAGTGGAGTATGAATATTAACCAGAACCGGCTCTTCCAGGTATCGTCGTAGATACTCATTTATCCTTTGCAAGTCTTTGGCAGAGATTCGACACGTCTGGCTATGGCGGGTCGCTAGTGCGCCCAAATTCCTGCTGGGAATTCTCATTTTCTTTTCCTCCTGTCTCTTGTTTGTCTGTCCCTGACGAATTACGACCCAGTAGTTGCCGTTGTGTTCTCCTTGTCACCGTTAACTAAATCAAAGAAACAGCTCACAAATATTCACGTAATCAAATAATACGTCGGCCACTAACAGTAAGCCCGACAGGCCTGACAAGACCTTTGTCAGCAGTGCCAGTAACATACAGTAAAACACAACGGTAACAGTATCTATAATCTTAATACAAACCCCAATGCCTTCTTATTTCTTAATAGATTTTGGCAGAGTCTCTTTAATTACTGCCGGGTAACGTCATCTAGTTATTTCATAATTTAATATTGTATTTATGACATGAGTAATTAAAGTTTTCCGTAACAAAATGTAAACCAGCCAGTTAATTCTCAGGGGTCGTAATCAAATAAAAACTTCTTTTTTCTTTGATCCTTAGCCACCGACCGTCAAGGCAGTCAGTGGCCATTACGCTTGGTGGCGTCTTGTAGGGCAACAACAAATTGATTCCACTTTGCTCGGTCGGTGGCCATCCTTCGTACAGTGTACTAACTCTGGTTCATTCTTTGCATCTCAGCCTCCACAGTCCTCCGGCGAGTTGTTTTTGGTCGGCCTCTCTTTCGTTTTCCTTCAGGGGTCCATAGCATAGCTGTTCTTGTGATGGCATCGGAGTCTCTTCTGAGGACATGGCCAACCCAGCTCCAGCGTCTGCCGGCTATGATGGTGTGCATGTCCTCTTGCTTGCTCCGAGTAAGCAGATCTTGGTTGGTGATGGTATTCGGCCAAAAGATTCGGAGAATTTTTCTTAGGCATGTTATGTGAAAAGAGAACAATTTCGACATTTCCTTCTCTGTGACTCTCCAGCTCTCCGCGCCATAGAGAAGCACAGAAAGCACACAGCTCTGATATAATCCTAATTTTGTGCTTGTGCTGTACTGAGAGGACTTCCAGATGTTGTTTAGACTAAAAAAGGCTGTTCTTGCTTTGTTCATTCTGTTGTTGATGTCTTTCCTTGCTCCGCCGTCTGGTGTTACTATGCATCCTAGGTATGTGAAGGCATCTGTCTGTTCCAGTTGCTGATTCCTTACTGATATGGGCTCGGGGTTGCTCACATTGAGCGTCATGACCTCTGTCTTCTTTAGGTTGTTGTTCAAGCCCACCCGCTGGCTATACTTATTAAGTCTATCCGTTTTTTTCCTGGATGTGTTGATTTGAATGTGCTAGCAGTGCAATGTCATCTTCATATTCCAGATCTTTCAATGTAGAAAATGTAGTCCATCTTATTCCTCTTGGATTGCCCTTTTTGTCTATGACTGTTAAAAATAGAGTGGTTGGTAAGGGGCATCCCTGTCGTACTCCTGTCTTCACTTCAAAGGTTAGGTTGCTCTGCCCAATGCTACATGTAAAGTTGGCATAACGGCTTTTTATGATTGACACTATGCAGCTTGGAATTCCATAAGCCCTCAGTATTTTCCATAATCTGTTCCCATGTATACTGTCAAAAGCCTTTTCAAAATCAACGAAATTAATGTACAGCTGTCTTTGCTATTCTGAGCACTGCTCTATAATGTTCCTGACGGTAAATATTTGATCTACACATCTTCTGTTCTTTCTAAATCCTGCTAGTTCTTTCCTCAGTTTGTGGTCTACTGTTTTGAGATTCTCTGTATAATTATCCTGCCTAGTATTTTGCTGGGAACTGAGAGAAGAGTTATTCCTCTCCAATTATTGCAGTCTGCAAGATCTCCCTTTTTGGGCAATTTGACATTTATTCCTTTTCTCCATTCTGTTGGTATTGTCCCTGTTTTCCAGACTTGTGCAAATAGTGGTTCTAATAGTTCTGCTGCTAGCTCTGGGTCTGTCTTAAATAGCTCTGCATTTAAGTTATCATGACCAGGAGCTTTTCCATTCTTTAACCCTTTGATTGCTGTGATGATTTCTTCTTTTCGTGGGATGTCTGTATTAACATCTAGATCATTTTCAGAAAAGCTTTCAAAAAATCAAATAAATAGATATACACAAATATCAAGGGACGTAACACAAATGTTCAAACTATTATTTTATGTTTGTTATTAATAACCATACGTTTGCATATTTTACAAGATAATTAAAAATGTTTAACTACACACTTTTATTTTAATAGGAAATTTTTAAAAACCAAAATTTATGTAGCACTTCCTGTTTTTAACTATGAAATTTTAATGGCACTCATTTTGCCAGGCGGGTTCAAATCGGATCAGAGCTGTATCGATGTAAATGTTGAAACCTATGAATGTTCTGTGAGGATGAGTACCACTGTGCGTGTTTAATCTGAATGAAAATCGAACATGGTTTAAAGTATTATTTTTACAGCATTTTTAAAATGCGTGGTCAAACGAATTTAAATTGTAAAAAAAAAACTGTATCGACATATGTAAAAACCAAACGCACTCGACAGTCGCGTTTTTTCTTTTGCAATAATGTTTAAGTTATTTTATAGTAAAAACATTAGTTGTTGCAGAAAACAAAATTAATAGATAATTATGATCTTTGAAGGACCGTTTAAATGGAAGTAATTTTGTCACATATTGCCAGGTAACATAATTTGGTTTCTACCGCTTTGGTTAAAAAACAAATAAGCTGGTGGCTTTTTGTTACATGTGTATTCAATGAAAGTGAATGTATGTTTATTTTGATAGAAAAAAGGAGATTTATGGTTAATAGCTTTCACATATTATAGGTCGGTAATTCAGAATTTTTTTTATGAACCTTCGTTCCCGGTTAGTTGCAAAATTTAGAATATGCGAAGAAATTTTGTCACATGTTGCCAAGTGAAAATATAGAAAATACAAAGTAATTTTGTCACATGTTGCCAGGTAACATAATTTGGTTTCTATCGCTTTGGTTAAAAAAAAAAATAAGCTGGTGGTTTTTTTGTCAAATACAAATGTATTCAGTTCTTGTGAATGTATGTTTATTTTGATTGAAAATCTTCAGAAGTTTTTTTTTTAAACCTGTGTCGCCGCTTAGTACTAACATTTAGCAAATGCCTGACTTTAGTCTAGTTGTTTAAATAACTTCCGGCTATCCACGCCATGATGTTGCAGCTGCGTCAAATGTGATTCATGTTGATTTGTTTGAGATTTTCTATTTCTATTGTTAAACTGAGTACCCATCTACTTAGCCTATCACAGTGTGATTAAAAAATAAAATAGCTCTAACATGCCACCGAAGAAAAGAAAATCTATTGGGAAAATCAATCCTAAGAAAGTTGATTTAGTAAGAAAGACTGTCTCTTCAAGAGCTTGAAACTCGGCTTAATAAAAATCGAATTAGAGAGGCCCAATCCAGAGCTGTGAAGAACAGTCAACACCATGAAGCTCGACTTACCAAACAACGAATTAGAAATGTCGAATCCAGAGCCAAGGAACGCCCTCAACAACGTGAAGTGCGACTTGAACATAATAGAACAAGATGAGCCAAATTATAGGAAGCGTTTAAAGACTCTAATCTGAAATTTCCATCATTTGGTTACAATCTCAATTTCGATTACCGGTTTCACCTAAAAGTTGGACAAGAAAAATTGATACAACATACTGGAAGCCAAGTACCCGTTCAAAGCTGCAAAGTGAACTCTCTAATAACGAAATTTTCACAAACCAGACCATCACCTGTGATGTAATTTTAAAGACTCTATCTAATTCACCTAACCCTTATTTATTTTCCAATAGTTGACGATAAATGACTATTCAATTTTGTTATATATAAATGTACACATTTGTACTTGGTTTAGTCATTTTCAATGAGCTACACCCGTATGTTTCAGCCATTTTAAATACCTAGAACAGAGCTGTTAAAATAATATTTGACTGAGTTAAATCAGTTGGGGGCTCACCAGAACAAGGAAAATCCTTTCTTATAGAATGTCAGGAAAGATAAAACATTTTCACATCCTAGATCCTATTAGCCGTAGTACTTGATTACTTTACATTTATATGAGGCTTCCTAGAACTGAAGTACCATTCTTTGATTCATATCTCTGCCAAGAGTAATTCTGAGCGACAAGTAGACACCTTTGAAGACCCACAGTAGATTCTCTGAAGTTTGTCCACTGTTGGGCCATCACGGCAGAGCAAGAGGAGCAAATCCAGTGACAGTGATGTAATACTTTTGGCAGATGGAATGAGTTGTGATAATCTAATGTAAGAAAGCACATCTTATAAGATAGTTGTTACGGCTTAGATGTGACGAATACAAAATACGACAGTCAATCTTGTAGAGTACATCGTGCCTTGAAACGCAAATGATAATGGGCAGTCATCATTTAGGACAAACCTGAAAGGTACAACATGAGCCGGTAAGTGGCAGGTCCACAACAAACATGACAAAAGTTTATTCTCATAAAACTGGCTCCCCTAATTACTTATAGCACCGGAAACGATTACATGATATGTTCCAGTCCGTATTGTAATAAGCAGTGTAATGAGCAGTGCCCCCTGTGCCAGGGGAGGCAGGCACTTGAACACGTGCTCTCAGCGTGTAAGGTGTCATTAGGGCAAGGGAGATACACTTGGCGCCATAACAAAGTGCTAAATGAGCTTGCTGCAACAATAGATCTGGCAAGGATGAAGGCGAATAGCAAACCCAGGCCGAGCACCGCAAATACATACTTTCTGAGGGCAGGAAAGTCAGATAACCCCAAACCGAGTAAACCTGGTAGCAGTTTACCATCTCTTCTTGACTGTGCAAACGATTGGGAGATGACGGTAGACCTACCTGGACGAGGGGCATATCCAGAGAGTATCCAAAAATCGCGGAGACGGCCGGATAAACTGCTTCATTCTTCAGCAACGCTTTAGGTCATACTGATTGAACTGACCGTGCCATTTGAATCCAGATTAGACGAGCAACATTCGTTCAAAGCGGACAAGTATAGTGATCTGGCCGCGGATCTGAGACACGATGGGTTCACCGCAAGGGTCATGGCTGTGAAAGTGGGCGCAAGAGGGCTTGTGGCTGCATCAGTGTATGATCTATTGAAACTGTTGGGGCTGAGGGGACAGTCGAGAACAAGGGCACTGAGAGGCTTAGTGAAACTGCCGAAAAGGCATCAGGCTGGCTGTGGAACAACCGCAATGGGCAATGGAGATCGTGACAATAAACACCGCGGTACAGAAAACACCAGGAATTTTTCTGTCTACAATACGCTGAGTTGTGTGGTGGACTAGTGAACGGGCTGTGACTCAGGGGCGACAGGCGGTGTGTACTATAAGGGGTGTCAGTATCAATGGTTTCAGGCGATCTTTGTCCTCTCAAGGCTGTGTGTGGTCCCGGCTTCCGGGTCCTCCCAGTAAAGTAGAGGCAGTGCAATGTGTCTGTGTCCGTCTAGATAACGCCATTTGACAGTGGTAGAGGCTCGGTCGCTGCTACGCCATTGATGAACAAGGCCGTGTCTTATCAAGACTGTGTGTGGTCCTGGTTGCCGGGGTCCCGGTTACCGGGTCCTCCCAGTTCGGGTGGGCCAAAGCTTGCTTCTTCTTGGTAATGGAGCTCGGTAGTGGTAGAGGCTCGGCGCTGGCTGTGCCGAACCCTCGATACGTCTTGTCTCGGAGATATAACCTCCTTTGCAGGGTAGAGAACCAATTTTCTCGTGGCATTGCACCCTCGCCACCTGAAGAGAAGTTCCCTGGGGTTGCAACAAAGCCCACTGGTGACTGGCCTCTTTGCCAGTCACCACTGTTCTCGGAGGTATAACCCCCTTTGCAGGGTAGAGAGTTATCAAACCTCGCGGCAGTACACACACGCCAAAGTGGGCCTGGTGTAATCTGTTTCGAGTCTAGGATGCTCCCTGGGGTTGAAAGAAAGCCCACTACACTCCCCCAATCGTCTGATACCGTGTGGATACACGGCGGGTTGCGGCCCCATCGCCTGGTGTCACGATGGGTGGCTTCCCGGCCGTGTGGCAACACGGACCATGTGCAGAAGGGCGGCGGTGGCTGCGCCACCGCCCCACAAGGCTGTCTGCATAAAGGGTATAAGAGTCTAACCACTCGCACCCTATGGGGTTCTAAAGCAAAGCAAAGCAAAAGCAAGTCAGTATCAAAAGTCCAGTGGGGAACGCGCAGTGGCTAGACTCGTTGACTTCGCGATGGTGTGTGAGTGTGTGCGACGGAACGAACGGAATAATTTTTATTCTCTTTGTTACTTTCACAATTGGCTCCACGGCTGGCGGAGTTGTGGATTTTAAAGTTGCTACCATAAGTGAGTAATACAACTTTCTTTTGCTAAAGAGAGCTCTGTGACATGGAACGAGTTGTCAGGGTTTTTTTGTCCCGCAAGTCAGCTCTCAATACTGAGACATCAAATCGAGTAGAAGAGACTCCAAGCTTAAAGAAGATATTTCTTACTACACCGTTATACTAACGACACAGTAGTGAAATCTTACCTTCACAATGAGAACCTTTACGAGCTCCAATGCACCGCAAGCATTCGCCAGTCACAATATTACATTGTCCGCTGTCACAAAGATAGGAGCAGTTGAAAGCACAGTTGATTCCAAACTTCCCATCAGGACATTCTGGGAAAAATTCAGACCCGTTTATCTTACCAGTTAAACGGTGGCACGATTTCTTATTCATTAAGATATTTTGCCTCAAGAAGCAAGTTATTGCACTTTAGTTTGAGTACTTATCCGGTTTTTCTCCTCAACATGTATAGGTCTAACATCCGTATGAGACGGCTGTGTTATAAGCAGTGTTGAAGCTTATGAAAGAGTCGTCTCTCAATGATTTAATATTTCAGTAAAGTGTCGGATACACGTAAATGGATAATATGGGAATATAGAAATAAGACAAACTTGTTAGAATCATTATAATTGATTGTTATTGAATAACTAGCGTCCCGTGGACTTGGCAAGTAATTAGTGTATAAAATATTTGTGTAAAGAGGCACTGATATGTTCGATGGTTGTGGCAGCGCTGGTTAACAACTGGCTGCTGCACACAGTCTTTGTTTACCCAGGATTTCTGTGCCTCAGAAGATAGCGATCAGCTGTATGATTAATGATCGATTACAACACACACACAGGGAGCGACGACTCAACGCTAAGCAGATCTTCTATATAAATAGGGAACGCCACAGTCAACTGGAATACTGTTTATTTACATGCGTGGACCACTGCTGTTACCCGGACATCCAACAATCTTGGTCCGTCACTCTTCATTCCTTAACACTCTTTCACCATTGAGAATTATATTCAATATTGTAATGTCTATTTATGGTTGTTCTGACCTTTCTAGTATCTATCTCCTTTCTTCCGTCTAACCAAATCCTCATCTATTGATATTATCGCTATAGGTTCAGGTTATTGATGTGATACCGGACTTCTCCGGGGTTATTCCTTTCCCTGCTTCTATATGGCCACTATCTTAGACAAGTAACAGGACTGTGGTATGGACATAACTAATTCACTCTAAGTACCCTTTTTCTACTGAGTGGGGCCTAACTCCCTCCTTTGTTCTTCAATCCTGTCAAGAATTTATAATGTCAATATGCTGGGTTAATTGCTACCCAATCGTGTCTCCTTGTGTCTGAGAATTGGCACAACACAATGTCTACTTGACTATCGCCTTCAACATGGCTACCCTCGTCTATATAGCGTATCTGCGACCTGCACTGCTTCACTCTCGCTTCTGACTCTTGCTGAAAAGCGTGTCTAACGGGATTTCTGTTAACCTCTTTTCGGATTCCCCGTCTCATGCACGTTCCTCTTTGCGCATCCCCTTTTTCTACTCTTTCTAGAATTTCCTATATCTGATTCTCACTATTCGTTCCCTCATCTGCAACAGTTGATTGAATTTATAACTAAGTGGATTTTATGATATGATGAGGATCAAGGATTTTAAGTGAAGTGAAGTTTAAGTAGACGTTATTAAAAATGGTGCGTGCGTTCTGGAAGTTCAAGAGTACTATTGATCACGTTACGTTTGGCCGTTTATTTTTGAAGTATTGAGTACATTTATTGATATCCCAACAACACTAGATCACAAAACCTCTAGCCTACGTAACATTTATAGGGGCCAAGCTGGGATATGTATCTGTCGTGTCAAGCTTGTCGATCTAACGAATGTGTGATAGAACATGAAATAAATATAACATATTTTATCACCTGATCTGGAAGACGGATTGTTGTCCCAGTCATTCGAGAGAAAGCCTTTGTTACAGTGAATTCCAGCACTGATATTGACCGACCCTGGTTTCGGTATCACAAAATAAGAAGTACATGCATGGTTACAAATCTGGAGCAATCCTTATATGACCACCAGCTATGCAAAGTGCTTTAATATACATATATAGAAGTGTACCTCTGTCTTTGAGGCTAATTACACCCTCACTGACTCTTGAAATCACCCACACTCTTCCAGGGATTCCCTCTGTAGTGAAACTTTTTGAGAACCCAGAATTGCACATTAAGCTTACAAAAGTCACTTGAGCCTCAGACGTGATTCTTTGGCATTGACCTGGTTGATTGCATGAGGGAGGATCTCGCTGTGGACACAATGATGAGCAGTGTATCTCTGCAGGACGTGACAATTCTTGGGTGAGCCCAGAAACAGAGCATCGCATTTTAGCTCTGTATAGATGGAGAGCTCCCATGTCCGTCACGGTTAATGTAAACTTTATCAACAGGTCTTGTTGTTAAAGTTTACATTAAACTAGATGTGGTGTAGTTCAACAAAGCTAGTCTGTTTACCTCTTTACGTCCCAATGAACGTTAACTGGCCTTTCAGGTTCGATCATTTGGACCCGATCAACGATATTTCAGTACTGGGTACAGCATCGAGAAGTGGATTGATTAGTTCCCTTTCTCGCTGCCTTTTCCTTTCCTAACTAAGAGCCCGGTACCTATTTACCGATGGGTAGACTGGAGCGAGTCCGTACCGTCATTCGAACCCGGTACCTTTGCCGTGAGACCAGCGCTCCAGCCACTCTGCCAGTCGGACGCAATAATAATATTTCTACACAGATTTTTAATTGCAGCCATCTTAATAATTTGATCCATAATAATAAGTCTGTAATACTTTAAATTAAAATTTTACTTAATAATAAACTTCTTTTAATTCTTAGAGTCGACGCCTGGGCCCGCTGATTAGTCTCGATCGTGACATGGGCGCCTATTAAATATCGTTTAAGTTTGGTTACGCTCCAGATAATTGCAAGCAATTCATTCTCAAGAATGGGATACTTGGTTTCCGTAGATGTAAGTGGAGTAGGAAATCTCAAAATAGGTGCCTTAGAAAAAATATACCTTAATA
The DNA here is from genome assembly GCA_024509875.1 of Oreohelix idahoensis. Lineage (NCBI taxonomy): Eukaryota > Metazoa > Mollusca > Gastropoda > Stylommatophora > Oreohelicidae > Oreohelix > Oreohelix idahoensis. The sequence goes on from JAMPIV010020614.1 coordinate 254,333, forward strand.
TAGTTTAAGGTATCAGAACAACAATCAAAAAATTACATTTTAATGTTATTTTTAAGAAAATGATGAGTTAAATCTGTTTCCTGAATGAAACTGGACAGAAGAGTATCTTGATGGTCTGTTAACTTAATCCGCATTTCCGCACCTTCCAGTCTCCAGTTCATGTACTGTTTATCAATCGTGTTGTTGGCTTCTTTCCATAATAAAACTGTTCATGCACACCTTCATTTGTGCATTTTTCTATTTTCAGAGAGTACATTAACGTTCAACCACAGCTAAGAGAGTGCAACTGTGGTTGAAAGTTAGACAATAATTGTAATGTTTCCTTATATGCGACCGACCGACCGACGTACTTACGGCGTGTATTACGGTATTGAATAAACACCTTGACAAATGTTATTGGTGCTAGATCTATAAAGTAGTGAGTTGTAAAAATGATAAATACCCAGGGAAGTAGCAAGACCGTACACGGTAATGGAGTTTGAAAACAATAGCTTATGGTGTCATGTAGAATGTTCTACATGAGAGGGATGAGATAAAGCCCTACCAATGTCAGACACCTAGAAGGTGGTTGGTTTGGCATGAAAATGCTACGATAGAGTTCTCATGATTGAACCTCTCATCAACGTTACAACCGGGATGTATATGTGTGAAAATATTCGTTATAAACTAGCACCTTGTAAGAATACATTACATACTTCAAACGTTTTAAAGTAGAGATCACCGAGAGCCAAGAAAAAAGAACTTGTAACCAGCACACCCTATAGGATAGGCCCAGGATTAAGAGCAGCTACTACCATTAGTATTCAGTACGCTGTAACTTTATCTATCTAAGGGATTACTGCATCTTAACTAATTGCAGTAAATTACGGCAAATGTGTGCGCCAAGCATGCGTATTACTTTGCGCGACAGCTGGGTAAGTTGTAATATGTAAATTTTATCATTTCATATTTTGCATTTTTACAATTGAGAGTAGGGAGTGGATCATCATATCATGGTATTCGTATTTATTAAACAAGCACTTTAGTAAATTGCACATATCTATATACGTTAGAGGCAATGTATGTATCTGTTAAGTTATATCTTAACGCGGAGTTATATGTATGAGATCATCACATGTGAGTCTAGTATTTTATGGACGCACATGTTTATGTATTTGCATACGACCGTGCACTATTATTGAACGGTTATGACGCGATTTGTGGGAGTGATTTGTTGCCATACAGCTATGATGTTAGAGGCAGATCCAAAAGTCCTTGGTTATGGACAGACGTCTTAGATGAATATTATTATGTGTCTAGGCCCCATGTCGAAGGAAGACACACTTAAATATATTACTGCATCTCCCTAGGTAGAGTATGAATATTAGCCAGACACGGCTCTTCCAGGTATCGTCGTAGATACTCATTTATCTTTCGCAAGTCTTTGACAGAGATTCGACACGTCTGGCTATGGCGGGTCGCTAGTGCGCCCAAATTCCTGCTGGGAATTATATCGGATCGTAACGAATTATCTTTATGAAAGACCTCCGGAATATTACGCAAGTTGAATAGTCTTGTAATGGAAACTGAAATCATATGGACATATTGCCGCAGAGCTTCTGTCGGCTTTGAGATGGTGACGGTTAGTGAGATCGGTCAAGTTCAATATTGATTATTTAAATCAACATACATATGACTGCCATGAATTTAAATTTAACTCTGAAGTATTATGCCCTATTGATGATCTACTGTACCTGCCTATGATGTCCACGTCGTCGTATAATAAATCGTAGTGTCATTGATGTTCAACTATGGGTCCAGCGTACGTTACTTAAATATATTACTGCATCTCCCTAGGTGGAGTATGAATATTAGCCAGAACCGGCTCTTCCAGGTATCGTCGTAGATACTCATTTATCCTTCGCAAGTCTTTGGTCAATCTTACGACCCAGTAGTTGCCGTTGTGTTTGCCTTGTCACCATTAACTAAGTTAAAGAAACAGCTAACAAATCTTCGCGTAATCAAATAATACGCCGGCCACTAACAGTAAGCCCGACAGGCCTGACAATACTATTGTCAGCAGTGCCAGTAACATACAGTAAATCACAACGGTAACAGTATCTATGTTCTTAATACACAAGCGAATGCCTTCCTATTTCTTAATAGATTTTGGCAAGGAGTCTCTTTAATTACTGCCGGGTAACGCCATCTAGTTATTTCATAATTTATTATTGTAATTATGACATTATGAGTAATTACAATTTTCCTTAACAAAATATAAACAAGCCAGTTAATTCTCAGGGCCGTAATCAAATAAATAGATATACAAAAATATCAAGGGACGTAACACAAATGTTAAAACTATTGTTTTTTGTTTACTATTAATAACCATACGTTTGCATATTTTACAAGATAATTAAAAATGCTTAACTACACACTTTTACTTTAATAGGAAATTTAAAAAAAACCCAAATTTATGTAGCACTTCCTGTTATTAACTATGCAATTTTAATGGCACTCATTTTGCCAGGCGGGTTCAAATGGGATCAGAGCTGTATCGATGTAAATGTTAAAACCAATGAATGTTCTGTGAGGATAAGCATCCACTGTGTGTTTAAAGTGAATGAAAATCGAACATGGTTTAAAGTATTGTTTTTTTACAGCATTTTTAAAATGCGTGGTCAAACGAAATTAATTTGTAAAACAACGGTATCGACATATGTAAAAACCAAACTCAATCGACAGTCGCTTCTTTTCTTTTGCAATAATTTTTCAGTTATTTTATAGTAAAAACATTAGTTGTTGCAGAAAACAAAATTATTAGATAATTATGATCTTTGAAGGACCGTTTAAATGGAATTAATTTTGTCACATATTGCCAGGTAACATAATTTGGTTTCTACCGCTTTGCTTAAAAAACAAATAAGCTGGTTGCTTTTTGTTACATGTGTATTCAATGAAAGTGAATGTATGTTTATTTTGATAGAAAAAAGCAGATTTATGTTTAATAGCTTTCACTTATGATAAGTCGGTGATTCAGAATTTTTTTAATAAACCTTTGTTCCCGCTTAGTACCAAAATTTAGAATATGCGAAGTAATTTTGTCACATGTTTCCAAGTGAAAATATAGAAAATACAAAGTAATTTTGTCACATGTTGCCAGGTAACATAATTTGGTGTCTATCGCTTTGGTTTAAAAAAAAAATAAGCTGGTGGTTTTTTGTCAAATACATATGTATTCAATTTATGTGAATGTATGTTTATGTTGATTGAAAAAGCTTCAGAAATAGTTTTTTCTAAACCTTTTTCGCCGCTTAGTACTAAAATGTAGCAAATACCTGACTTTAGTCTGGTTGTTTAAATAACTTCCGGCTATCCACGCCATGATGTTGCAGCTGCGTCAAATGTGATTCATGTTGATTTGTTTGAGATTTTCTATTTCTATTGTTAAACTGAGTACCCATCTACTTAGCCTATCACAGTGTGATTAAAAAATAAAATAGCTCTAACATGCCACCGAAGAAAAGAAAATCTATTGGAAAAATCAATCCTAAGACTAAGAAAGTTGATTTAGTAAGAAAGACTGAGTCTCTTCAAGAGCTTGAAACTCGGCTTAATAAAAATCGAATTAGAGATGCCCAATCCAGAGCTGTGAAGAACAGTCAACACCATGAAGCTCGACTTACCAAACAACGAATTAGAAATGTCGAATCCAGTTCAAGGAAAGCCCTCAACAACGTGAAGTGCGACTTGAACATAATAGAACAAGATGTGCCAAATTAAAGGAAGCGTTTAAAGACTCTGATCTGAAATTTCCATCATTTGGTTACAATCCCAATTTCAATTACCGGTTTCACCCAAAAGTTGAGAAAAGAACAATGGATACAGCATACTGGAAGCCAAGTACCCTTTCAAAGCTGCAAAGTGAACTCTCTAATAACGAAATTTTTCACAAACCAGACCATCACCTGTGATGTAATGTTAAGGACTCTAACTAATTCACCTAACCCTTTTTTTTTTTTTTAAAAATAGTTAACGCGAAATGACTATTAAATTTTTTTATATGTAAATGTACACATTTATACTTGGTTTAGTCATTTTGAATAAACTAAGCCGTATGTTTCAGCCATTTTAAATACCTAGAATGGAGCTGTTAAAATAATATTTTACTGAGTTAAATCAGTTGGGGGCTCACCAGAACAAGCAAAATCCTTACTTATAGAAGATCAGGAAAGATAAAACATTTTCACATCCTGGATACTATTAGCCGTAGTACTTGATTACTTTAAATTCATATGACGCTTCCTAGAACTGAAGCACCATTCTTTAATTCATATTTCTGCCACGAGTAATTCTGAGCGAAAGGTAAACACCTTTGAAGACCCACAGTAGATTCTCTGAAGTTTGTCCACTGTTGGGGCATCACGGCATAGCAAGAGGAGTAAATCCAGTGACAGACAGTGATGTAATACTTCTGGCAGATGGAATTCGGTGTGATAATCTAATGTAAGAAAGCAACATCTTATAAGATAGTTGTTACGGTTCAGATGTGATGAATACAAAATACTACAGTCAATCTTGAAGAGTACATCGTGCTGTGTAACGCAAATGATAACACAGCCCTACAACAACAACAAAATTTTTTGGTGCCAAACATTTTACTCTTGACTGTACATAAATGAGGCCTGCTCAATCCAAATATCACATTTACTTGTCTGTAGCAGCTCTAGATGTAGGGATAAAGAGAGAGGGATAGTACCTCACGGTGAGAGACAGCCATGTCCTTTTTAGGATAGTCAGGATCCTATTTGGTTTTCCTCTCTTTATCTAGCTCATGTATGGCTCCTCGAATACCGCTTGTGTACGGCGGTGGCCACATCCCGGGCAACAGTCTTGGCTGACTGGCTAAACTACATGGGTGGAGTAGGAGCAATCTTACTCAAGGGGATGTCCATCCCTAGTACACAAAGACTGAGACGGTGAGTGAGGCGGAGGAATCTGAGAAGATCAACGGCTCGCAAAGCGAAACAGCAAAGTGTGTGGCGCACTAGAGGCGTGTCGGACAGAGAAAAAGACAATGGCTAGCCACCGTGGAAGAGATTGGGGCCTTACCACGTACTTCCTACAGAACTTAATGGGATCACACCAACAAGATAAGAAACGATATGTAGAGAACTCTCTGTCCCCTGGGGAAGAATCTACTGTACAAATTAACAGGGAAGAGGCAACTCCTCTAATGAGTAAGGAAGTACATAATGACGAGTGTTCCTTAAATTCTGAGAAAGACCACCTAAAAACTAGTAGGAGAAGCCTAAAAATAAGAACATGGAATGTTAGAACTCTGAACGGAGAAGGAAAGCTTGACAATCTTATATTAGAAGCAACAGACATGAAACTCGATATACTGGGAGTTGCAGAGGCAAGACTTTTGGATACAGGCTACATAAAAAGAGACCAGTACACGCTTATACACTCAGGCGGAGAAAAACATGAAAGAGGGGTAGGAATGTTGATAAAGAAGGAGTTAGAAAAATACGTATGTGGATACTGGACACACAATGACAGAATGATGTTACTAAAAATGAGAGCAAAGCCATTCGACATATCAATCTTACAAACTTATGCACCAACTAAAGATCACAGCGAGGAAGAAATAGAAGAATACTATGAAGAGCTACAACACACACTTAAACCAGTCAAATCAACAGATGTGTTGATTGTAACGGGTGATATGAATGCAAAAGTAGGAAAAAGAAAATACAAGAAAATAGTAGGACAGTATGGATTAGGGACAAGAAATGATAGAGGAGACAGACTTATCCAGTTCTGTGAAGAAAACCAGCTGGTCATATGTAACACCTTTTTTTGAACACCACCCAAGGAAATTATACACATGGAAAAGCCCAGGAGATATAACACGAAATCAAATCGACTATATCATGATAAAACATAGATTTAAGAACAGTGTCACAAGTGCAAAGACATATCCTGGCGCCGACATAAATTCAGATCACAATCCAGTCGTCATCAAAGTAAATATAAAGCTGAAAAGAGCAGGAAACAGAAGACAGGAGGAACCCCAGATAGAAATATCAGCGCTGAAACAACCAGATATAAAACAGAAATATTTAATCGACGTCAAAAATAAATATCAACAGTTATTGACAGAAAGCATGGAGCAGTATAGAAGAGAAAACCCAGAAGAAAAAGCAACCGCAAAATGGGAATGCTTAAAAACAAGCATACAATCAGCAAATGCAAATTTACCTAAAAAGGAGTCTAAGAAAAATCAAATTTGGATGACAGATGACATCTTGAATAAAATGACCAAAAGAAAGAAAGCAAAAAACACTCCAGAATATAAAACAATAGACAATGCCATACGTACTATGTGTAGAGAAGCAAAAGAACGGTGGATAGAAACAAAATGCAAGGAAATAGAAGACTTGGAAGCAAAGCACAGGACAAGAGATATGCATGAAGAAATAAAGAAATTATCAAATCGGTCACGGTTTGCACAAGGAGGAAGCTGTATCAAGAACAAAAATGGTGTAATATTACTTGATGAGAAAGACATATCAAACAGATGGGCAGAATACGTAAAAGAATTATTCGAGGACAACAGAGGTAAAAAACCATCACCAGATTCTAATGAAGGCCCAAACATTCTCAGATCAGAAGTAGAGAATGCCATTCATATGATACAAAAAGGAAAATCAGCAGGCATGGATAACATAAAAATTGAAATGATAGAAGCTCTGGAGAGCTTTGGTATAGATACAATCACAGAAATATGCAACGATGTATACAATACAGGATATATACCACACGACATGAAGACATCAGTTTTTATAACATTGCCCAAAAAACCAAATGCAACAGAATGTTCAGACTTCAGAACAATCAGCCTGATGAGTCATGCAATTAAGATACTGCTCAAAATCATACAGGAAAGAATAAAAAGTAAAGTAGACAGCGAAATCCAGGAAGAACAGTTTGGTTTTAGACGGAACAGTGGAACAAGAGAGGCAATATTTTGCCTAAGAATATTAGCAGAAAAATATACAGAGGTCCAAAAAAGTATGTATATGTGCTTCATTGACTATAAGAAGGCTTTTGACAGAGTCCATCATGAGAAAATAATTGAATGCCTCGAAGACATAGGTATTGATGGAAAAGATATAAGAATACTCAGTAACCTCTATTGGGAGCAAACTGCCACAGTAAGATCTGGAAGGAATTATTCACCATACATAGACATAAAAAGAGGTGTCAGACAAGGTTGTGTGCTGTCCCCCTGCCTATTTAATTTATATACCGAAAAAAATTTCAAACAGATACAGGAAATACCAGGACTGAACATCAGTGGAAGGTCAATAAACAACCTTAGATATGCAGATGATACCGTGTTGTTAGCTGAAAGCGAACAGGAGTTACAAGAACTAGTGAAGCAAGTGAACAGTATAAGTCATGAATATGGACTCGACATTAATATTGAGAAAACAAAAACTATGATAATTAGCAAAACAGACGATAAACCCACATTAAAGATAAGCGTAAATGGGGAAATCCTGGAACAAGTCAAGAGCTACGTATATCTCGGTCATATAATAACAGAAGATGGCAGATGTGAAACAGAAATCAAGAAGAGAATAGGAATGGCCAAAGCTACATTCAACAACATGAAACATATACTGACATCCAAACAGTTATCTCACAAATTAAAACTGAGAATCATAAAGTGTTATATATATTCTGCATTTCTGTATGGTGCAGAAACATGGACGATGAATAAGCAGTTGGAAGAAAGAACTGAGGCTCTTGAAATGTGGATATATAGAAGAATGGGGCGTATCTCATGGAAAGAGATGAAAACAAATAAGGAGGTCCTAGAAAATCTAGGTATGAAAAGAGAACTAATGAGGGAGGTCAAAGTTCGACAGCTAAAATACTTTGGCCACATAAAAAGGCATAACACCTTGCAGAAGACCATAACAGAAGGGAGAGTTGAAGGCAAACGTGCAAGGGGAAGACAGCGCTATAAGTGGGAAGATAACATCAAGAGATGGACAGGAAAGAGTCTATCAGAGTGCACCATCAAGACAAGAGACAGAAGACGTTGGAGATCCATTACAGCCAACCTTCGTTGTGGAGATGGCAACTGATGATGATGATGATGAGCAGCTCTAGTTTTTGAGATACAGACATTTTTGTATTTCATTAATACAGGGTGACCCAAAAAAAAACGGGCCCGCGCGCGCACTCTTTGTGCGCGCGCAGGTCCTTTTTTTGGGTCATCCTGTATTATTACAATATTTTCTATATAAGGCTATGTAAAAAAAAAACTATTGCTGTCTAGTCCTTTACAAAAGAAAACTTCTTCTTTACTCTCAGTTTCAGTTTTCCAAGAATCTTCCCAGAATTGCCTTTTTTAGATTTTAAGCCACTGCATGCACGTTAGTATACTACTTATTTTATTACACTTCTAACAGAGAATGGCATCATCTTCAAGAAGAGCATGTTTTCTTTCACCGCATTTATTTTGTTATATTTGTGGAGAGTACACTTTCAAAGAAGAACATAGGAAGCATATTACTGTTTTTGTGAAAAAGGCATACTTTGCTTACTTTAAAGTAAAACTAGGTGTCCAGGACAAGTCTTGGGCTCCTCATATTGTTTGCAAAACATGTGTTGAACACCTGCGACAGTGGACTTGTGGGAAAAGAAAATGTTTAAAATTTGGAATTCCAATGGTTTGGATAGAGCCCAAGAACCACTATGATGACTGTTATTTCTGTGTTGTGAATATTAAGGGAATTAATGGACAAAATCACAAAAAATGGAAATATCCAAATTTAGATTCTGCTAGGCGACCTATTCGACACGGAGATGACATACCAATTCCAACTTTCAGTGAGATTTCGGATTCCCTTCTAGAAGATGAGACAGCAGTGGCATGTGAAACGACAAGTGACAGTGATAGTGATTTCGAAGATGATTTTTCAGGTGCTCAACGCTTCGACCAGCTTGAACTAAATGATCTAATCCGAGATCTATATCTTTCCAAGAAATCTTCAGAACTTTTGGCTTCAAGATTGAAAGAAAAACAATTACTGACTGCTGAAACAAAGGTTACATTTTATCGCAGCGGAGAGCAAGGTTTTATTCCATTCTTCTGTAAAGAAAACAACCTTGTGTTTTGTACTAATGTAGGAGGTCTTGTTAACAAAATGGGTGTAAGTTATACACCAGATGAGTGGCGACTTTTCATTGACAGCTCTAAAAGAAGTTTGAAGGGTGTTCTCTTACACAATGGTAACAAATATGGCTCAATTCCAATTGCTCATTCTACTACAATGAAGGAGGAGTATGCTACAATAAGCACAGTTCTGGAAAAATTGAAGTATTTAGAACATAACTGGATGGTTTGTGTAGATCTTAAAATGAACTTCTTGCTTGGCCAGCAAATGGGATTCACCAAATATCCATGCTATATATGTTTGTGAGATAGCAAGGCAAAAGATATGCACTGGACAAAGAAACAGTTGCCGTTGAGGGATGAATTTAAAGTTGGAAAAAAAAATATTATCAATAAGCCTCTCATTGATCGAAAAAGAGTTCTACTGCCACCATTACATATAAAGCTTGGCTTGATAAAGCAATTTGTTAAGGCACTGAACAAAGATGGTACCTGTTTTAATTACTTATGCGAAAGTTTCCAGAATTGTGCATCATCATCATCATCATCAGTTGCCATCTCCACAACGAAGGTTGGCTGTAATGGATCTCCAACGTCTTCTGTCTCTTGTCTTGGTGGTGCACTCTGATAGACTCTTTCCTGTCCATCTCTTGATGTTATCTTCCCACTTATAGCGCTGTCTTCCCTTGCACGTTTGCCTTCAACTCTCCCTTCTGTTATGGTCTTCTGCAAGGTGTTATGCCTTTTTATGTGGCCAAAGTATTTTAGCTGCCGAACTTTGACCTCCCTCATTAGTTCTCTTTTCATACCTAGATTTTCTAGGACCTCCTTATTTGTGTTCATCTCTTTTCATGAGATACGCCCCATTCTTCTATTTATCCACATTTCAAGAGCCTCAATACTTTCTTCCAACTGCTTATTCATCGTCCATGTTTCTGCACCATACAGAAATGCAGAATATATATAACACTTTATGATTCTCAGTTTTAATTTGTGAGATAACTGTTTGGATGTCAGTATATGTTTCATGTTGTTGAATGTAGCTTTGGCCATTCATATTCTCTTCTTGATTTCTGTTTCACATCTGCCATCTTCTGTTATTATATGACCAAGATATACGTAGCTCTTGACTTGTTCCAGGATTTTCCCATTTACGCTTATCTTTAATGTGGTTTTATCGTCTGTTTTGCTAATAATCATAGTTTTTGTTTTCTCAATATTAATGTCGAGTCCATATTCATGGCTTATACTGTTCACTTGCTTCACTAGTTCTTGTAACTCCTGTTCGCTTTCAGCTAACAACACGGTATCATCTGAATATCTAAGGTTGTTTATTGACCTTCCACTGATGTTCAGTCCTGGTATTTCATGTATCTGTTTGAAAATTGTTTCGGTGTATAAATTAAATAGGCAGGGGGACAGCACACAACCTTGTCTGACACCTCTTTTTATGTCTATGTATGGTGAATAATTCCTTCTAGATCTTACTGTGGCAGTTTGCTCCCAATAAAGGTTACTGAGTATTCTTATATCTTTTCCATCAATACCTATGTCTTCGAGGCATTCAATTATTTTCTCATGATGGACTCTGTCAAACGCCTTCTTATAGTCAATGAAGCACATGTACATACTTTTTTGGACCTCTGTATATTTTTCTGCTAATATTCTTAGGCAAAATATTGCCTCTCTTGTTCCACTGTTCCGTCTAAAACCAAACTGTTCTTCTTGGATTTCGCTGTCTACTTTACTTTTTATTCTTTCCTGTATGATTTTGAGCAGTATCTTAATTATGACTCATCAGGCTGATTGTTCTGAAGTCTGAACATTCTGTAGCATTTGGTTTTTTGGGCAATGTTATAAAAACTGATGTCTTCATGTCGTGTGGTATATATTCAGTATTGTATACATCGTTGCATATTTCTGTGACTGTATACCAAAGCTCTCCAGAACTTCTATCATTTCAATTTTTATGTTATCCATGCCTGCTGATTTTCCTTTTTGTATCATATGAATGGCATTCTCTACTTCTGATCTGGGAATGTATGGGCCTTCATTAGAATCTGGTGATGGTTTTTTATCTCTGTTGTAATCGAATAGTTCTTTTACATATTCTGCCCATCTGTTTGATATGTCTTTCTCATCAAGTAATATTACACCATTTTTCTTCTTGATACAGCTTCCTCCTTGCGCAAACCGCGACCGATTTGATAATTTCTTTATTTCTTCATGCATATCTCTTGTCATGTGCTTTGCTTCCAAGTCTTCTATTTCCTTTTATTTTGTTTCTATCTACCGTTCTTTTGCTTCTCTACACATAGTACGTATGTCATTGTCTATTGTTTTATATTCTGGAGTGTTTTTTGCTTTCTTTCTTTCGGCCATTTTATTCAAGATGTCATCTGTCATCCAAATTTGATTTTTCTTAGACTCCTTTTTAGGTAAATTTGCATTTGCTGATTTTATGCTTGTTTTTAAGCATTCCCATTTTGCGGTTACTTTTTCTTTTGGGTTTTCTCTTCTATACTGCTCCATGCTTTCTGTCAATAACTGTTGATATTTATTTTTGACGTCGATTAAATATTTCTGTTTTATATCTGGTTGTTTCAGCGCTGATACTTCTATCTGGGGTTCCTCCTGTCTTCTGTTTCCTGCTCTTTTCAGCTTTATATTTACTTTGATGATGACTGGATTGTGATCTGAATTTAATTCGGCGCCAGGATGTGTCTTTGCACTTGTGACACTGTATTATCATGATATAGTCGATTTGATTTCGTGTTACATCTCCTGGGCTTTTACATGTGTATAATTTTTTTGGGTGGTGTTCAAAAAACGGGTTACATATGACCAGCTGGTTTTTTTCACAGAACTGGATAATTCTGTCTCCTCTATTTCTTGTCCCTAATCCATACTGTCCTACTAGAATTATGCATAGACAATCGTAAAGCTAGAATTTTTGATGGACCTCAAATTAGAAAGTTAATAAACGATCCAAACTTTATTGATTCCATGAACAAAACAGAGTCCACAGCCTGGTCATCATTTGTTTTAGTTGTGCAAAACTTTCTGGGTATTTTTAAAGCAGACAATTATTCTGAATTAGTTGGAAACATGCTGTTGAGTTTTTGTGAACTTGGATGCAACATGAGCATAACATTGCACTACCTCCATAACCATTTACATTTATTTCCGGAGAATCTTTGCGACTTTAGTGAGGAGCAAGGTGAAAGATTTCACCAAGATATAAAAACAATGGAAGAGAGATACCAGGTACTTTGGGATGCCCACATGATGGCAGATTACTGTTGGACCCTTAAGCGTGACTGTCCGGGCATATCACATTCCAGGAAGTCCTCGAAAAGATCCTTTTTGCGTGTTGACTAAACAAGTACTAGTGATAAAGTTTTATTACATATGCACAGTAATTACATATAATATGAATGCAGACTAAAGTCAAAATGCCACTGATAGCACCTAACTCTAGGATTGCACATAACAATTGCCCTAATAATACGGTCATTCTTAGTTATCTCAAAAACTAGATCTGATAGAAAAAATCTGATTATATTTTTGAAATCCGCAACCCAAATTTACCCAAGAACAACTATAAAATTTAAGGCACCAAAATGTGTGTATACCAGTGTATAATGGGCAGTCATTCAGGACAAATCTGAAAGGTACAACATGAGCCGGTAAGTGTCAGGTCCACAACAAACATGGCAAAAATTTATTCTCATAAAACTGGCTCCATCAAGTAATAATATATGTGGCATGGATGAATGTCTCAACAATGTAGTTCTTCATAATCAGTCTTGTGTCAATAAATCTCAATCATAGGCATCTTATAATGAGTGGCAATGAAATACAATACAATCCTCTCCTCCTCTTAATTCTGGCCATTGTGTCTAGAGGTTCATGTAGACCACAAGAACGCAAGTGTTGCGAGTTGATCCTATGAAAAGGCAGTAATCCTGAATATGTTTTTTGAACAGAGTAGATTGTGGGTTGCGTTGCTTGAATACGTGAGTAGCTATGATGTTAGGTTAAAGTGTGATAGGGGAATTCTCTCGTATGTTCGAGAAGTTTCGAAGTCAGTAAGCGTGGTGAACGCTGGTCAGTTCAACTGTGGAGATGTATTCACTTTGAACTGTTTTGAGCGATGGGTGTTTAGCTCTTGTGTTGAGCCCCGTGTATGTATGGAGACTGAGCCGTGTTTTTGAACAGCGAAGTCTCGTGAATGTTTTGGGCGGGAGATGTGTGTTCCCGGGGGCAGTCTGTTTTTGGGCATCGACCGAAGTAGTCGGCCCTACTGGGTGTTTTTCGATAGTATGCCTGCGCAGTGCTAAAGATAAGAGGCCATTATTTGTGTAGGCCATTATTTCCTGAGAGAGGATAATTTTGAGATGTGAAGACATGATGATAGGTGAAGTTATTGCAAACTGCCGGGTGTGCAGTATTGTAAGTATTTTGAGATGTAAGGATCCATTAACTTATATTGTCATATAGTCGCGCTGAGATGAGTGAAGGCGAGATTATTGCAAACTGCCGGGTGTGCAGTCTTGTAAGAAATTGCTAGTAGGATTCATTATATCATTATAGCGCAGAAGTGAGTCGTGAGGACTTTAGGCCATAATTTTTGTTAACTGCTGTGTGCAGTCTTATAGCGCAGAGTTGAGTCGTGAGGACTTTAGGCCATAATTTATGTTAACTGCTGTGTGCAGTCTTATAGCGCAGAAGTGAGTCGCGAGGACTTTAGGCCATGATATTATTGTTAACTGCTGGGTGCAGTCATTCTAGCGCTGAAATTATTGTTCAATGTGTTCATGCCGTGATCTAAACTGTACATGAATGTAAACGTGATTATGTCGTGACTTAATAAATCGTCATTAAATGTCACCAGGCGTTTACCACATTCCATGATTCTTATGTACGTGACTGTGGCGTGAGTGTCTACCCTAACACGCACCCACTTGCAACATTCTACACATCGTGACAAGAGAACTGTAGCACATATACCTTTATGATAAATAGCTCTGTGCGGGCGTGGCTTATTCTATTATACAAAGCACGGAACAACAACAGTTGGACAATAACAGTTAGCGAAGTAATATCAACAATCGGGACTGTACCAGTATTACGAATTGGACAGTATCAGTGGTAGGTCAGTCATTACAAGTTGGAAGGAACTCTCAATATATATATATTAACAGTACATTAACAGTTGGTGGTTTACAGTCAATTGGAACGAATGGATATGACATTCGCGTGATAAGAGTTTCTCTAACTTGAGAGAATATTCAACAGTCGGAAGAATAATATCGTTATCGATACAGTCCACATATCTGTATCATTTGGTGGACTGGTTTTTCGGGTTCTGACACACGCAACATTCGTTTTGAGAGCACTTCATACGTGGCCTGAATCTCCTGTGCTTCAAAACCGTGACCTAGTTGGGTAATCTGCTTGTGTGGCGCATTTCGGAAGCCACGCACGTTTTATCCGTGGTGGTATTCAGTTTAATAGCAGTGTTAGTTGACGTCCTGTGTCGTGCCTGTGGAAAACAACAACGTCTGTAGTCTACATTTACTATCAGATGTCCAGCGAAATTATCAAGCGGCGAGCCAGCAATTTATGAGGTGATCCAACGTCGGAAGGATAGCGTGTACAAGTCGAGTGTATGTGCAGTAGTACCAGTCATTTGGCACATATACCTCAAGTCAAAGGTTGCGATTTGCTGTGTTCCTGTTACGATCATCATGTGCTCCTATGCAGTGTTTGAGCACATATCTTACTAAAGCGAGGACCTGAAGGGAAGAAAGTCTAGTTCCAATACCTTTCGGCGGTTGACTGTTTTAGCGTCAGAATTATGTGATATTTAAGGTCTTGGCGGAAGGGAATGGAATAGTGACAGATAAGTGATTTTTTGTGGTGTAAATTGTGTCATTTCACGCATGTCATCAGGCCTTCTGAATTCTATGCATTTTTTATTCTGTTGTTGTTTATGTCTATAGTGACATATAAGTAGAATTTAATGCATAGGTAATTTATGGCTAATGACATATGTTGACTTCCATGATATGGATATGACCATATAAAGGTTCTTTGAACAGAAATTGATCTGACAGTAATTAGGAATGGTTGCAATTTGTTGTATGATTATTTAGCTGTCAGGAGTAGAAGGTTCATTGATACATATACAGTGATCTCAATAAGTAAGTCACTATGGATGATGACGATATGGATCCTGATGATATGAGGCCTGTATTGACTTATTTGTTTGAAGAAGGAAGAGATTTTCAGTGATTAGACGGCCCAGAGCTTGAGGCACATGTGATGGACAGATTTTTGGTCAATGCGTCGAGAGCACTAAGAGATTTACTGAGGATAGATTTCAGTCCATCCCTCATTTAAGAATGGCTAGGAATTTAGCCGGTTTGCTGCTGCTCGACCTTCGTGTATTTGTGTATAAGAATATTCATGTTGAACACGATCACATAAGAAGGGAAATACAGAAGATGATTCACTACGGCATTTCTGATGGTCAAAAAAAGGAGTTAGAAGATGAGGAAGTAAGAGTCAACAGACAGGAAAGAAAAAAATTGCTTAAAGGGTAAAGCTGAAGAGAGTAAACTTAAGAAAAAATTAGCTAAACTTACAAGTGATTTATGTAAATCAAATTCTGAGCTTGCTGGTGTTCGAGGAGCATTAGACTCTACATTATGCAAAATTAAAGAGGTGGAAGCTCGTATAGATGAAAAAAATGGCGAAATTAGAAATCTAACTGAAGAAGTTCAAGAGAAGAGGGAGATTTGTGAAAAATTAAAAGTTCAGATTGGGAAATATGAGAAGTTGTGTAGTGTAACACTTACTGATCTGTTAAGTGACAAAGCGATTCTTGGTCGCCAAATTAAAGAAAAGGATACCATATCCCTAGAGAAGGTTGATAGGCTTACGAATGGCCATGATAGTGAGATTGAGGGGCATGATAAAGAGAGAGTGGAAGAGTTAATGGTGGAGAAAGACAAATTGATTAAGTTTGAGAAATTACTGGCAGAAGAAACTTGCAAAGTTTTGGCTCTTAATAATTTAAATTAAAGACTTAGTGAAGGGATCTCACATAGAGATGGTGAAATTGCGGAAGCAAGGAAAAAAGTAGATGGCCTGCTTGACATTGTTTTGAACAACAAAATGTGGTCTTCTGTAAATGTTGACAGTGATAGACAGAAAGTTGCGAAAAGTCAGTCCCATACACTTTTTGCTCATAGAGAGGCCATACATGGTAAACATAGATCTTTTCGTGGGAAATACAACTTTCCCAGTGCTAGTGGTACTAGTGACTCTATTAATAATTCTTGGCGTCAGTCTAATAAAGATTCTGATAAACTTGTAACAGGGAATAAACATAGTACTACTTTTTCCAGGAATGAAACCCATTATGGGCAGGAAAATAAACATTCTAAGGGTCCAGTTACTTGTCAAACTCAGCACAGCCAGTGTGACGGGATTGGTAAACATATTCCCATAGGTGAAAAGGAGAACAGTTATGGTAAGAGATATAATCACAAGATTAGACAGTACCAAGGGAGTTTATCAAGTGGTAATTTTGATTCTCCAAGGAATTGTAAACAATTTAGCGGATTTCAACATTTTGATCCGAAGAATTCTGTAAGTTATAGTAGAAATAACTATAAGAAAAACTATCAATCTAGTGATGATTTTGCTACTGGAAAGCAAGTCCTGTCTAGTGGACAATTTTGTCAAAGAAGATATGTTAACAACAACAATGCTAACTTGGGTTATAGACATAACATTTCTCATAATAGAGGAATTAACTATAATATAAAGAGAGATAATAGCTCTCAACATGTTGCTCTACATCACCAGAGTAACTTGGCTCAGCAAAAGTCTAGAGTCATTGTTTGTGAACGAAGCAACTGTAGTAATAAATATTTTCATCATGTAACAAATAATAAGCGCAAGTATGCTAACTTTGCTCAACATGAGCCCAGATCAGTTGTAATAGAGATAAACAAGGTAACAATAACAGTGGTGTTTCAAATACTATTGCTGATAGTGTTATTGATTGCGAGAGAGTGTCTCGGTGTTGTGAATGTAATATTTTGTTTCAGCCTACGGCAGTGACGTCATAGGTTTGCGGTCAAGTTGTCCCCTAGTCTTCTGTGATGTCTACATGTTAAGGGGGGAAGAGCTGATGGCATTGTGAAAAGACCATTACTTTACACGGACAACAGTGCTGGGTAATTGTCATTTTGACTTCTACGTTTTTTTTCTCATTAGATTTCACCATTCATTAAAATGGAAATTTTCATTCATATATTTTGACAGAAGCGACTTTACGATAACAGTCAAGGCTCCTGTGACATATTAGCGGTGAGAAAAGTAGGTCAACTTTGCGTCCATGTGTTCGATCAAACGTAACCTTTTCAGCGTCTCACTAAGCAAAAATCAAAACAGTAAATATTTTCTTTTGTATTTGTTAGTATAGTAAATGATATGTTCTTGATTTGCAATAACATGTAATTTCGTTGAAATATTTAATGCATCATTTGATTGTCATGATTTTTTGTTTCTATTGTTAGTAATATTCCATTGTTAAACTTGCAGTTGTTTGTTTTGTTTTTGTTTTTGTAGCAGTTTTGTTAGGATAACTTTTTTTACATGTTGAGTTTGCCAGCCCTATGCACAAACTCATTAGTTGTAATGGTGAAATAATTACTTTTAGATAATTCATGAGCACTTGAATTTTTTCTCATGTGTTTTATGTGATGTATATTTTTTTGAAAAAAAAACAAACTTACATTTGTTAATGTGTGTCTGTTTAGAGATAGATTGTTTATATGTCCTTTATTTTCTTAAACTGCCATCAATGGTACCTATACCTTGTAGCGGTATGGCAGCTTGTGTACCCTGACAATTCCCAGAGCTATGCCAGTGGGAGTTTTACTCCTGGTAGGTTCAACCATGCTGGACTGGTCTGCGTGAGTAGGGGTCAGACAAAAGCTGGTACCCTGGTCCTCCAGGTTGGGGGTTTTAGCACAGGGCCGACACCCCTGTCTGTGTAAAAAATCGCACACGTTACGGAAACAACAATAAATGAAAATACTTTGATGCGAGACGGACATCCGGAGTCTCAGGCTCGTATGACTGACAGTGGTGAAAGCCGAAAGGAAGCCACTGGCATGAAAACGGATGCCCAGACCGCAAAACACGAAACCAGAATTGGTTTTTGGAATGTCAGAACTATGAATGAGGCAGGAAAGCTGAGACAGATCACAGCAGAGATGAGGAATTACAAACTACATATCCTGGGAATAAGCGAGAGCAGATGGACAGGGATGGGGAGAATAAAAACAGCTACAGGGGAAACAGTACTTTATTCTGGTAGAGAGGACGGCCAGCACAACGAAGGTGTAGCCATTATCCTTAAGAAAGGAATGGAAAGGTCTCTACTGGAATGGAAACCCATTAACAACAGACTAATACGAGCAAGACTGAGAGGGAGATTCACCAACACCACAATTATACAATGCTATGCACCAACAAACGGCAGCGATGAAGAGCTCAAGGATGAGTTCTATCAACAGGTACAAAAGGAAATGGAAACTGTACCCAGGTACGATCTTATTATAGTAATGGGAGACCTAAATGCGAAAGTTGGAACACATAATAATTATAACGAAAGAGTAATGGGGAAATGCGGCAGTGGAACAGTAAATGAGAATGGGGACAAATTAATAAGCTTCTGCAGTATTAACAACCTGGTCATTGGAGGAACACTTTTTCAACACAAAGAAGTGCACAAGTTAACATGGGAATCACCAAACGGACGTGACAAAAACCAGATAGATCACATAATGATCAATGGCAGATGGAGACATGCACTACAAGACGTGAAAGTAAGAAGAGGCGCAGATGTGGGAAGTGATCATCACCTAGTAGTAGCAAGACTGAAGGTGAAACTCAGAGCTGCTGGACCAGTTGCAGTCAAACAGAAAAGATATAACATCACGAAACTTAAGGACCCCCTCACCAGAAAAGCGTTCATGGTCGACATAAAGAGACGATATCTGATTACCAAAAGCCAGGAAAGAACAGAGACCGACGATGTGGACCAGAAATTCAACACCATCTCAACAATATACAAAGAAAGCAGCAAGTCATGCTTGGGATTCCAGGAAAGAAAGAGCCAAGACTGGATAACACCAGAAACGCTAAACACCATAGCGAAGAGAAAGGAAATGAAAAGGAAGAAAACAGAAGCTAAGTCTCCCAGGTTAAAGGCAATATATAGTGAACAGTACAGTCAGCTGGACAAGGAAGTAAAACGTCAAACCCGTGCTGACAAAAGGACATTTCTGGATGACCTTGCAAGACAGGCAGAAGAGGCAGCACTGAGAAATGAACAAAGCACAGTTTATAAAATAACTAAAGCTATCAGTGGAAAACGAGGTGCAAACAACATAACGTTAGTAAGAGACAAGCAAGGAAATCTCATCACCACAGCACAGGGGCAGGTAACAAGATGGGCAGAGCACTTCAGAAAAACACTGAATAAGGAACCACCAGAGACTCAGCTGAATGTTCCTGAGGCTGAAAGGGACTTAGACGTAAATACAGACATTCCACGAAAAGAAGAAATTATCACAGCTATCAAAGGGGTAAAAAATGGAAACGCGCCTGGTCACGACAATCTGAATGCTGAGCTATTCAAGACAGACCCTGAACTAGCAGCAGAACTATTAGAACCACTATTTGCACAAGTCTGGGAAACTGAGACAACACCAACAGAGTGGAGTAAAGGAATAATTGTCGAATTGCCCAAGAAGGGCGACCTTGCAGACTGCAACAACTGGAGAGGAATTACCCTCCTCTCAGTTCCCAGCAAAATACTAGGCAGGATAATCATCCAGAGAATTTCAAAAGCAGTTGATCATAAACTGAGGAAAGAACAAGCGGGCTTCAGAAAGAACAGAAGATGTGCAGATCATATATTTACCCTCAGGAACATTATAGAGCAGTGCTCAGAATGGCAGAGACAGCTGTACATTAACTTTGTTGATTTTGAAAAGGCTTTCGACAGCATACACAGGGACAGCCTATGGAAATTTCTGAGGGCTTATGGAATTCCCAGCCGCATTGTTTCCATTATAAAAAGCCTCTATTCTAACTTTACGTGCAGTGTTGGATCGAGTAATGTAACTTTCGAAGTGAAAACAGGAGTACGACAGGGATGCCCCTTATCAACAACATTATTTTTGACAGTCATAGATTGGGTGATGCGCCAGACAACAGAGGGCAGTCCAAGAGGAATTAGATGGACAACGTTTTCTACACTGGAAGATTTGGAATATGCAGATGACATTGCACTACTCGCGCATTCACACCAACACATTCAAGACAAAACCGATAGACTGAATAAGTATCGCCAGCAGGTTGGCCTGAACATCAATTTGAAGAGGACAGAGGTCATGACACTAAATGTGGGCAATCCTGAGCCAATAACAGTAAGGAACCAGAAGTTAGAACAGACAGACACATTTACTTACCTAGGAAGCATAGTAACACCTGACGGCGGAACAAGCAAGGACATAAACAACAGAATGAATAAAGCGAGAACAGCCTTTGCTGTTCTCAACAACATTTGGAAGTCTTCCCAGTACAGCACAAACACTAAATTAAGACTGTATGAGAGCTGTGTACTTTCTGTGCTTCTCTATGGTGCGGAATGTTGGAGAGTAACAGAGAAGGAAATGTCGAAACTGTCCTCCTTCCACACAATCTGCCTAAGGAAAATTCTCCTAATCTTTTGGCCAAACACCATCAGCAATCAAGAACTACTTATTCGGAGTAACCAGGAGGACATGCACACCATCATAGCTGGCAGACGCTGGAGTTGGGTTGGCCATGTCCTCAGAAGGGACCCTGATACCATCACAAGAACAGCTATGCTATGGACCCCCGAGGGAAAGCGAAAGAGAGGCCGACCAAAAACAACTTGGCGGAGAACTGTGGAAACTGAGATGCAAAGAATGAACCACAGTTGGGGCACTGTACGAAGGATGGCCGCCGACCGAGCAAAGTGGAATCAATTTGTTGCTGCCCTACAAGACGCCACCAGGCGTGATGGCCGCGACTGCTTTGACGGTTATGGATCAAAGAAGAAGACGATTTTCTTTAAGTCGATTTCATTGTTGCTTTATTTATTATAGCTTTGAATTGGTTGTAAATGAAATATTTTTTTAATGCAACTTAGTGCTACGAAACTTTTTTGTATTTTATTTTTTGGAAAATGTATTTTTTCGAACATTGTAATATTTTTTCTGCGTCAATGCTAGTCTGTATATTATAGTTAGTAATGTGTAGTGACATTAGTTCCTTGAAATAGTTTTTTGATGTTTGATGTATTTTTCTGTATTTAGCGCGTGACTTTGAGTCAGTGCAAACCTTTTGATAGCGTTTTATTTTTGTTTATGTGACATCTTGTATAATTTATTATTAGTTATGTATAAGTTTTATAATTTGGTTAAATTACTTATTATTCTTTTTGTCATAAGTGTTTTACTTTGTGTTGTTAGTATAGATATACTTTGTCATTTTGTGTTGTAATTTTTGATTATGATTGTATTAATTTAGACAATATGGTGTTCAATTTAGATAGTTATGATAATGTATCGTTACTATCTTTTTCTACATGTGCATCTTTACTTTTCATCTGTCTTTGTTGACTATTCGTCATCCCTTTACATCTTTTCTGTTGTCTTTTCAGCATGATCTGATATGTTGTTTATACTTCCGTGTTTCATCTTTGTCTCACTTTATGCTTCGTGTATACTTTTTCCTGTTACGCTACTTAGACTTTCATTCTTTGTATTGTTCATGTAATGATGTAACTTTAGATCAGGTAATTGGTCCTGATAGTTGTATTTGCTTTACATGATTTGGCATTGTGATATTATTTGTTGTTTTTCATATGATGATTTCATATTTTACTTCTTTTCGAATTATACTTCATTTGCTTGATATTGTCATTTCTTTTACTATTGTTTGTTGCTTGTTTGAGTATTATTGAATATGCTTAACTTAGTTCTGTAATAGATTAATTTTGAGATACTTAGCTTGGTCTTCTAATATATTAATTTTAGTATTCTTACTTGATTACGTTGGATGATTGTTATTTACTTTACATTTACTGCTAATATTTTGTAGATATACTATTTTTGACTTATCATAAGATGAATTTTGTAAAACATATGTTAGAACTTCATTATCTTTTAATTTTTTTCGTTTTGGGAGTTAATTTTCAACAACAACAAAATGATAGAATCATTTTTTTTCCCCGGGTGTGTGGGAATCTGTTGCGAGTTGATCCTATGAAAGGGCAGTAATCCTGAATATGTTTTTTGAACAGAGTAGATTGTGGGTTGCGTTGCTTGAATACGTGAGTAGCTATGATGTTAGGTTAAATTGTGATAGGGGAATTCTCTCGTATGTTCGAGAAGTTTCGAAGTCAGTAAGCGTGGTGAACGCTGGTCAGTTCAACTGTGGAGATGTATTCACTTTGAACTGTTTTGAGCGATGGGTGTTTAGCTCTTGTGTTGAGCCCCGTGTATGTATGGAGACTGAGCCGTGTTTTTGAACAGCGAAGTCTCGTGACTGTTTTGGGCGGGAGATGTGTGTTCCCGGGGGCAGTCTGTTTTTGGGCATCGACCGAAGTAGTCGGCCCTACTGGGTGTTTTTCGATAGTATGCCTGCGCAGTGCTAAAGATAAGAGGCCATTATTTGTGTAGGCCATTATTTCCTGAGAGAGGATAATTTTGAGATGTGAAGACATGATGATAGGTGAGGTTATTGGAAAATGCCGGGTGTGCAGTATTGAAAGTATTTTTAGATGTAAGGATCCATTAACATATATTGTCATATAGTCGCGCTGAGATGAGTGAAGGCGGGATTATTGAAAACTGCCGGGTGTGCAGTCTTGTAAGAAATTGCTAGTAGGATTCATTATATCATTATAGCGCAGAAGTGAGTTGTGAGTACTTTAGGCCATAATTTATGTTAACTGCTGTGTGCAGTCTTATAGTGCAGAGTTGAGTCGTGAGGACTTTAGGCCATAATTTTTGTTAACTGCTGTGTGCAGTCTTATAGCGCAGAGTTGAGTCGTGAGGACGTTAGGCCATAATTTATGTTAACTGCTGTGTGCAGTCTTATAGCGCAGAAGTGAGTCGTGAGGACTTTAGGCCATGATATTATTGTTAACTGCTGGGTGCAGTCATTCTAGCGCTGAAATTATTGTTCAATGTGTTCGTGCTGTGATCTAAACTGTACATTAATGTAAACGTGATTATGTCGTGACTTAATAAATCGTTATTAAATGTCACCAGGCGTTTACCACATTCCATGATTCTTATGTACGTGCCTGTGGCGTGAGTGTCTACCCTAACACGCAACACTTGCAACATTCTACACATCGTGACAAGAGAACGGTAGCACATATACCTTTATGATAAATAGCCCTGTGTGGGCGTGGCTTATTCTATTATACATAGCTCGGAACAACAACAGTTGGACAATAACAGTTAGCGAAGTAATATCAACAATCGGGACTGTACCAGTATTACGAATTGGACAGTATCAGTGGTAGGTCAGTCATTACAAGTTGGAAGGAACTCTCAATATATATATTAACAGTACATTAACAGTTGGTAGTTTACAGTCAATTGGAACGAATGGATATGACATTCGCGTGATAAGAGTTTCTCTAACTTGAGAGAATATTCAACAGTCGGAAGAATAATATCGTTATCGATACAGTCCACATATCTGTATCATTTGGTGGACTGGTTTTTTGGGTTCTGACACACGCAACATTCGTTTTGAGAGCACTTCATACGTGGCCTGAATCTCCTGTTCTTCAAAACCGTGACCTAGTTGGGTAATCTGCCTGTGTGGTGCATTTGGGACGCCACGCACGTTTTATCCGTGATGGTATTCAGTTTTATAGAAGTGTTAGTTGACGTCCTGTGTCGTGCCTGTGGAAAACAACAACGTCTGTAGTCTACATTTACTATCAGATGTCCAGCGAAATTATCAAGCGGCGAGCCAGCAGTTTATGAGGTGATCCAACGTCGGAAGGATAACGTGTACAAGTCGAGTGTATGTGCAGTAGTACCAGTCATTTTGCACATATACCTCAAGTCAAAGGTTGCGATTTGCTGTGTTCCTGTTACGATCATCATGTGCTCCTATGCAGTGTTTGAGCACATATCTTACTAAAGCGAGGACCTGAAGGGAAGAAAGTCTAGTTCCAATACCTTTCGGCGGTTGACTGTTTTAGCGTCAGAATTATGTGATATTTAAGGTCTTGGCGGAAGGGAATGGAATAGTGACAGATAAGTGATTTTTTGTGGTGTAAATTGTGTCATTTAACGCATGTCATCAGGCCTTCTGAATTCTATGCATTTTTTATTCTGTTGTTGTTGTTTATGTCTATAGTGACATATAAGTAGAATTTAATGCATAGGTAATTTATGGCTAATGACATATGTTGACTTCCATGATATGGATATGACCATATAAAGGTTCTTTGAACAGAAATTGATCTGACAGTAATTAGGAATGGTTGCAATTTGTTGTATGATTATTTAGCTGTCAGGAGTAGAAGGTTCATTGATACATATACAGTGATCTCAATAAGTAAGTCACTATGGATGATGACGATATGGATCCTGATGATATGAGGCCTGTATTGACTTATTTGTTTGAAGAAGGAAGAGATTTTCAGTGATTAGACGGCCCAGAGCTTGAGGCACATGTGATGGACAGATTTTTGGTCAATGCGTCGAGAGCACTAAGAGATTTTGCTGAGGATAGATTTCAGTCCATCCCTCATTTAAGAATGGCTAGGAATTTAGCCGGTTTGCTGCTGCTCGACCTTCGTGTATTTGTGTGTAAGAATATTCATGTTGAACACGATCACATAAGAAGGGGAATACAGAAGATGATTCACTACGGCATTTCTGATGGTCAAAAAAGGAGTTAGAAGATGAGGAAGTAAGAGTCAACAGACAGGAAAGAAAAAAATTGCTTAAAGGGTAAAGCTGAAGAGAGTAAACTTAAGGAAAAATTAGCAAAACTTACAAGTGATTTATGTAAATCAAATTCTGAGCTTGCTGGTGTTTGAGGAGCATTAGACTCTACATTATGCAAAGTTAAAGAGGTGGAAGCTCGTATGGATGAAAAAAATGGCGAAATTAGAAATCTAACTGAAGAAGTTCAAGAGAAGAGGGAGATTTGTGAAAAATTAAAAGTTCAGATTGGGAAATATGAGAAGTTGTGTAGTGAAACACTTACTGATCTGTTAAGTGACGAAGCGATTCTTGGTCGCCAAATTAAAGAAAATGATACCATATCCCTAGAGAAGGTTGATAGGCTTACGAATGGCCATGATAGTGAGATTGAGGGGCATGATAAAGAGAAAGTGGAAGAGTTAATGGTGGAGAAAGACAAATTGATTAAGTTTGAGAAATTACTGGCAGAAGAAACTTGCAAAGTTTTGGCTCTTAATAATTTAAATTAAAGACTTAGTGAAGGGATCTCACATAGAGATGGTGAAATTGCGGAAGCAAGGAAAAAAGTAGATGGCCTGCTTGACATTGTTTTGAACAACAAAATGTGGTCTTCTGTCAATGTTGACAGTGATAGACAGAAAGTTGCGAAAAGTCAGTCCCATACACTTTTTGCTCATAGAGAGGCCATACATGGTAAACATAGATCTTTTCGTGGGAAATACAACTTTCCCAGTGCTAGTGGTACTAGTGACTCTATTAATAATTCTTGGCGTCAGGCTAATAAAGATTCTGATAAACTTGTTGTAGTGAAATTGACAGAGATACAACGGTAAAATACCTCCAAGGATAACATATAAGGATTAAAAAAACATAATGCGTAGGCTGCTGATGTACATGATCGCCCAGACCGCAGGTCATCACCCTCCATAAAAATTGACTCGCTAGACAGGAGGGGAACGGCGGATAAAAAGGAAAAAATATGACTGGAAAGATTGCGTGAGACTAGAAAGGCTAAGGAGACGCAATTGGGGGGGAAACGGAGAAAAGTCACGTTTCCCAAGTTGACATAAAAAGTAAGCACCTCGACAGAAGGGACCATAGATATGTTACGCCACAGTCATTTATTGGACGCTTTTGCAATACCAAGCCCTTGATTTGAATTCAGCGGCTAAAACGCAGATGTTTGGAATATTACAAAATTTAAAAAGTACTTTTTTTCTTAATATTAATGTTAGGAATATAAAAATTAGCTGGCCGGATGGCCCATTCTGAGCAGTGAACTAATATGTTCTTAAATTTACAGACGGATAGATAATATTGAAGATAATGACAAAAGACAGTGTTGTTCACATCATCGACAGACTGTATTGAATCTAAAAGTGTCGCTATTTGCACACAAAAACACGACCTTGAGACGCAGCTGTTCAAATCTACGTAGTATGGAAGAGAAGGGATATTGTGGTGGCTGTGTCTAAAAATAACTTTTAACGACAAAATTTTGGAGGGGAGAGAAAGGTTGGTTCAAAAATCAAGTACATTTTTGTAGAAACGCAAGTAGAGACGGACAGACTAACAGATAAACATCCATACTTGAC
Organism: Oreohelix idahoensis; assembly: GCA_024509875.1. NCBI lineage: Eukaryota > Metazoa > Mollusca > Gastropoda > Stylommatophora > Oreohelicidae > Oreohelix > Oreohelix idahoensis. The sequence continues at coordinate 281,191 of JAMPIV010020614.1, forward strand.
TGAAGCATGACTGAAATGACTTTAGTGTAGGAAATTTGAAATTCAAAAAAACCTAGGCAGTGATTGGCCACAGACAAGCATATTGTCGGCGCTTAGACGCGGATTTGGGGTCATTTCTCACTAGTTGTTCAGTGATAGACACAGATTTTAAAGTGTGGTGATTTCCATATGAAAGAAAGTAAATAAATTTAGGGACGCCATACTATAGCCAGCAGCTCAGCTGAGTTTTGCTAGCAATTCTGTGTTATTTATTCATAATCTGGTAAGATTGAAATTATTTCTTTATATATTTTGAATATTGTTTCATGTTTGAGTGATTTGATACTGCCATATCGAAATCTAGCCTTACAAACAAGTAGGGATTTGCTCTAGACCCCCCGCCCTAGTCAGGGTCTAGGGACCAACAATATACATAAACTCCAGCAAGGGTTAGGCAAGACAGATCAAGTGTTGAGAATAATGAAACATATTACCTATCCTCTTTTAGGGCAGAAAACTAATAAATATTTTTCAGAATCTATAGTCTGGGAGGATCTATCTGATGTAAAACCACCATGGTAAATGTGCTGTTTGGTCAGAGAGATCTGACCTGTCTGTATGATGTGGTTGTTGTGTCAGTGTTGTGTCCAGACGTGGGTAGAGAATAGATTTTGACACATGGCCCATACTTTGATTGCAGAGCTGTGAGTTTCTGTTGTCAACAAAGCAGTGTCTACTCAGTTGGTGACTTTACTCGAGTGTATCTGTGCAGTACTTGTGACAGAGACCACCATTATTGCCCGCCAGCACGGAGAGGTGGGACCACCTGATTTCAGCACCAGAGCTACAACTACAAGATGAGTGAGCCTCTGGTCTGCTGGACATTCACCAACGCTTTGTAGTTACTAATATCCCCATAAAAATTCCCACCATTTTCTGGACACTGTGTAGTCAATATAGACAGGTGTGATGAGGCCACCCCAACAGCACAAACATTAACTATCCTCCCAAGTAGATGACTACTAGAACATTTTAATAAAACTAACTAGTATAGTACATATATATGTACACTATTGCATTTATGATATAATATTCCATGCATTTCTTTCATAATCTCTAAATCCTTTTAAGTTCTGGTCAACCTAAAAAAATTGATCCAGAACAAAATAAATGTAATATAATTTTATCAAAAATTTTACACACGTGAGTTAGTTCAGTGTATTTTAACATTTATTAATATTATTATTAAGAGAAGGAAGAACGTTGGGCCTAAATAATGTGCAAGAGCTAAGAGGAGTGGCGTCACAACGAACAACTTGGAGAGCACTGGTTTCTGCCTTATGCGCCGTGTTTGGCGCTTAAAGAATTTATTATTATTATTATTAATATTATTAGTCTTGTTAAATATCTGTGGGTATATCTATAACCTATTACACCACACTATATATCATAACCCTAGACACTTTACGTAGCCACATTCATTTAAAAAAAAATTAAGTGTGAGGTCGTAGTGGTAGCAAGAAAGGCCTTCTGACAATTCTCAACTACATTTTATCTCAGGAGCCTTCACAGCTGGCCTCATACAATTACATTTAGTAATATCACCATCATACAATACCATCAACACCACTACATAAATTGGGGGCTCGTCCGGGATAATTAGCCCAACAGTAATATTAGGATCTCCTGGTGGGAGAAATAAATGTAAGGAAATAAATTGTAAAATTCCCTTTAAAATTAAAAGTGTCCCTGCAGATAAAAGTTGGTGAATCTTCACAGCCAGTAATAATTAATTAGTTAACTGGTTAGTTAGAATTGGTTAGACTATAGTCATAAGAAGTACTTAGTGTATTTACTGGTTAGAGATTTATCTTGTATATTATTACATTGTCTAAAAAGTATGGCGGAGCTGGCAAAATTTAGATCAGCTGCTGTGCTCACCGCGAAGGAGATGGGAATGGATGGTCAAATTTTAATTCAATACGTAACGGCTGAATGTGATAAATATATTGAACGGGACGAAAGGAGATTAGAAAAAGAGGCTGAAAGAAAATTGGAGTCTGACAGGTTGGTTGAAGAGAAGAAGTTAGAGGCTGAGACTAAGAGGCTGCAAATTGAGGCAGAAGAAAAACAACAGCAAAGGGAGGCAGAAGAAAAAAGGTTGACTGCCGAAAGGGAGGCAGAAGAAAAAAGGTTGACTGCCGAAAGGGAGGCCGAAGATAGAAGGTTGCAAAGGGAGCACGAATTACGACTAAGGGAGCTGGAATTACAAGGCCCGGCCCCTGCAAATGGTGCCAGCCCTTTTGCCTCAGATGCTACGCCCAGTCTGGGAGCCTCAAACTCCGCTATGGGGTTTCATTTAGACCATTTTGTTGAAAAAGACGATGACATAGAGGGGTACCTAGGACGTTTTGAGTTATTAGCTGCTACATATGGGTTAGAGAGAGAGAGAGGTGGAGCTTAAAGCTATCACAGGGATTGAGAGGTACTTCTTATGAAGTATTTGTCAAAATGAACAGGGAAGACCAAGACAATTATGACATGTTAAAGCAGGCTTTGTTATTAAGGTACGAGAAGAATGGTGAATTTTATCGTAAGAAATTTAGAAATGCCAAACTGTTGTCTGGGGAGACATACCACCAATTCTCTGCTAGACTAGAAACCTATATGGAGAAATGGACGGCTCTGGGGAAGACCCAAGATCTTAAAGAAATGATCATGATTGAGCAATTGAGAGAGTCCATGGCTCCAGACATGAGAAAATTTCTCATGGAACAAGGTGCAGAGAAGTTGGGGGAAATTTTAAATGTTGCTGAGAGGTATCAGGCAGCCCAGGCAGAGGTAAGTGGTGCTAAAAAGAAGCACATAGACAATTTTAAAGCTCCACAGCAATTTAATAAATTTGATAATAGAGAGCAGGGAAATAAAGGTAGGACAAACTTTGAGCGGCCAAGAAATGACTATCGCGACAGAAACTCACAGTTCAATGACCAAAAGTTCAATGAAAGAAAACCGTTGAACCAAGGAAAAAGGTGGTGTAAATGGTGCAAGAAGGATAACCATAACACCGAATTTTGTAGAAGGAAACCTTCAAACATTGCTGCAATGAAGTCGGGGATGCAAAGATTAAAGGTTAATCCTAAGGGACAACAGGAACCTTATCACCCCCCAGTTTGTGAGGATGTTATTTGTAATGGGGTCACCATAAGGTGCCTTTATGATACAGGTTTGGATTATGATTCAGTTGTGAAGTCTAGCCTAGTGAACCCAAGTCAGTATACCACAGAAACAGTGGAAATACAAGGGGCGACTAAGGACATACCACTCATGACACTTCCCATCGCAAGGATAACGGTGAAAACTCGCTATGTGGAAGGAGAAATCAGAGCAGCAGTGATAGATGAACCAATCTACCCTCTGATATTGGGGTGTAGATACGTCTTCTTGGGGAATACCGAGAAACCTGTGATCATGGCGACAGTGCAGACCAGGTCACAGAAGAAGGAGGAAGAAGGTGAACCTATAAATGCTCATCCAGAGGAGATGAGGAAGGCGCAGGCTGAGGATAGGACACTCAAGCCCTGTTTTAAAAAATTGCCCAAATGCCACACACCTCCGAGCAAGGGGGAATATTTCATGAAGAACAAACTCTTATACAGGAAGGCCGGAACTGGAACAAATGGTCACAACCAGCTGGTTCTTCCCACTTCATATAGAGATAAAGTGATGGAACTCGGGCATGCGATTCCCTTCAGTGGTCACATGGGGATCAGCGCCACAGGACAGCGTATAGCTTGTCATTACTTCTGGCCAGGGATAACGGAGGATATAAAAAGATATGTCAAATCCTGCCCAGAATGTCAAAGGGTAGCTCCAAAGCACTGGACTGCTCCTGCAACTCTAGGGGAAATGCCCATAGTGGGAACACCTTTTGAGAGGGTTGCAGTGGATATTGTAGGACCTCTCACTCGGACCAAGAGGAGGAACAGTTACATCCTTACTCTGGTGGACACTTGCTCTATGTACGGAGAGGCGGTAGCCCTGCCATCAATTGATTCAAAACATGTAGCAGAGGCACTACTTACAATATTTACCCGATTAGGATTCCCGCATCAAAACTTGACGGATAATGGTTCTCAGTTCAAGGGGAAACTAACGGAAGAAGTTTTTAAGCTATTTCAAGCCAGACACTTTCATTGTAGTCCGTACCATCCACAAGGGAACGGCCAGGTAGAGAGGTTCAACGGGACTCTCATTTCTATCCTGAGAAAGCTGGCACACGAAAAACCGGATCTGTGGGATCAATTCCTGCCCGCCGCATTGTTTGCTTACCGGGAGGTACCACATAGTTCAACCGGGATGGCTCCCGCAACTCTGCTATTTGGGAGGCCAATAAAAGGTCCATTAGAAGCCCTATTAAGGACCTGGACAGATGAGAAGGCGGAAGAGACTGTTACCTCATCTTATCAATATGTGAACGAACTGACCAATCGTTTGAAAGCTGGATGGAAACTGGCAAATGATAATTTGAAGCAAGCCAGGAAGAAACATGCAGCATATTTTAATAGGAAGGCAAAGGACAGGGAACTGGCAGTCGGAGAGAAGGTGCTGCTTCTACTACCCGGAAGCCAGAATAAATTACAAATTGGTTGGCAAGGTCCATATACGGTTCTAGAGAAGGTGTCTAGAACAAACTATAAAATTGACAAAAAGGGGAAGGAAAAAGTTTATCATGTAAACCTGTTAAAGAAGTATCTGGACAGACCACTCCAGGAAAGCACCCCCTTATTGACCTTAGCTATTGCAACCCAGATGCAAAAAGAACCACTCACCTCACATGAATACCCATTACATCCTTGTGAAACCGCAGCACAGGTAAAAGTCAGTAAGCACCTGACTAAAAACCAGAGGGAGAGAGTTCAACAAGTTCTGGAGGAACATACAGATGTATTAACAGATAAACCAGGCCATACAAATTTGTTACAGTATGACATGAAACTGGTAGACTCAAACCCAATCTGTATGAGAGCCTATTCTATTCCGTTCGCGAAGGAGAAGGCATTGAAGGAAGAAATAGAGTATTTGTTGAAGGAGGGGATTATTTCGCACAGTGAATCATCTTTTAGTTCTAGTGTCGTTTTGTTGAGGAAACCGTCTGGGGAACACCGACTGTGCATAGATTACAGGAAACTGAATGCTGTCACAGAAGGACAAGTGGATCCATTACCAGACACAAAACAGTTATTTGCCAGACTGAACAAGGCAAAATACTTTTCAAAAGTGGATCTTAGTAAAGGCTATTACCAGATCCCAGTGAAGCCTGAAGTGAGACCTTATTTGGCTTTTAGCACTTCGGATGGACATTATGAATTCAATATGCTACCATTCGGACTGAAAAATGCTCCGAGTGTGTTTTCAAGGATGATGCGAAAATTGTTGGATCCCCTGAATAACCCATGTATCACAAATTTCATGGATGATATTCTCGTCGCCACAGAGACATTTGAAGAACACATTGAAGCTCTGGAGATGTTGTTTGATAGACTTCGGGAGGCGAATTTGACTGCTAGGCCAACAAAATGTTGTATTGGATGTCAAGAGTTGGAATTCTTGGGACACACTGTATATCAGGGTAATATGACCCCTGATCCTAAGAATTTGGAAAAACTGCAAAGAGCACCTAGGCCGCAAACAAAAAAGGACGTGCGATCATTTGTGTCGTTATGCGGATTTTATCAGAAATACATCAAGAATTTTAACGCTATTTGTGCTCCTCTGACTGATCTGACTCGCAAGGGACTTCCAGATAAAATTATTTGGACTGCACAATGTGAACTAGCGTTCCAAGAGTTAAAAGAAAAACTCACTAGCAAGCCTATTCTCAAACTGCCTGATTTGACACAGGACTTTGTCTTAAGAACCGATGCAAGTAATGTAGGACTCGGAGGGGCTTTGTTGCAAAGATCATCTTCACCTGATGGGGAACTGAAACCAGTCGCTTATGCAAGCCGCAAATTGAATAAGGCGGAACAAGGATACTCCACAAGCGAAAAAGAATGTTTAGCATTAATCTGGGCAATAAAGAAGTTTCAAATCTATCTGTATGGTAGGACTTTTGTGGTGGAGACGGACCATCAGCCTCTCGTATTTTTATCTCAGGCTAAGCATGAAAACGCAAGATTGCTGAGGTGGTCTTTATTGCTTCAACCTTATCAGTTCAGTATCCAATATATCCCAGGCAAATTGAATGTCGGTGCAGATTTCCTCAGTCGGCACCCCTGTGATCAAAATTAGAGTAGTGGCAGACGTGAGGAGTAATTTTACCTATGTGTATCGCTGGTTTTGGAACTTGCCATAGGCATGTTTTCAAGTGGGGAGATGTGTAGTGAAATTGACAGAGATACAACGGTAAAATACCTCCAAGGATAACATATAAGGATAAAAAAAAAAACATAATGCGTAGGCTGCTGATGTACATGATCGCCCAGACCGCGGGTCATCACCCTCCATAAAAATTGACTCGCTAGACAGGAGGGGAACGGCGGATAAAAAGGAAAAAAATATGACTGGAAAGATTGCGTGAGACTAGAAAGGCTAAGGAGACGCAATTGGGGGGGAAACGGAGAAAAGTCACGTTTCCCAAGTTGACATTAAAAAGTAAGCAACTCGACAGAAGGGACCATAGATATGTTACGCCACAGTCATTTATTGGACGCTTTTGCAATACCAAGCCCTTGATTTGAATTCAGCGGCTAAAACGCAGATGTTTGGAATATTACAAAATTTAAAAAGTACTTTTTTTCTTAATATTAATGTTAGGAATATAAAAATTAGCTGGCCGGATGGCCCATTCTGAGCAGTGAACTAATATGTTCTTAATTTTACAGACGGATAGATAATATTGAAGATAATGACAAAAGACAGTGTTGTTCACATCATCGACAGACTGTATTGAATCTAAAAGTGTCGCTATTTGCACACAAAAACACGACCTTGAGACGCAGGTGTTCAAATCTACGTAGTATGGAAGAGAAGGGATATTGTGGTGGCTGTGTCTAAAAATAACTTTTAACGACAAAATTTTGGAGGGGAGAGAAAGGTTGGTTCAAAAATCAAGTACATTTTTGTAGAAACGCAAGTAGAGACGGACAGACTAACAGATAAACATCCATACTTGACTGAAGCATGACTGAAATGACTTTAGTGTAGGAAATTTGAAATTCAAAAAAACCTAGGCAGTGATTGGCCACAGACAAGCATATTGTCGGCGCTTAGACGCGGATTTGGGGTCATTTCTCACTAGTTGTTCAGTGATAGACACAGATTTTAAAGTGTGGTGATTTCCATATGAAAGAAAGTGAAATAAATTTAGGGACGCCATACTATAGCCAGCAGCTCAGCTGAGTTTTGCTAGCAATTCTGTGTTATTTATTCATAATCTGGTAAGATTGAAATTATTTCTTTATATATTTTGAATATTGTTTCATGTTTGAGTGATTTGATACTGCCATATCGAAATCTAGCCTTACAAACAAGTAGGGATTTGCTCTAGACCCCCCGCCCTAGTCAGGGTCTAGGGACCAACAATATACATAAACTCCAGCAAGGGTTAGGCAAGACAGATCAAGTGTTGAGAATAATGAAACATATTACCTATCCTCTTTTAGGGCAGAAAACTAATAAATATTTTTCAGAATCTGGGAGGATCTATCTGATGTAAAACCACCATGGTAAATGTGCTGTTTGGTCAGAGATATCTGACCTGTCTGTATGATGTGGTTGTTGTGTCAGTGTTGTGTCCAGACGTGGGTAGAGAATAGATTTTGACACATGGCCCATACTTTGATTGCAGAGCTGTGAGTTTCTGTTGTCAACAAAGCAGTGTCTACTCAGTTGGTGACTTTACTCGAGTGTATCTGTGCAGTACTTGTGACAGAGACCACCATTATTGCCCGCCAGCACGGAGAGGTGGGACCACCTGATTTCAGCACCAGAGCTACAACTACAAGATGAGTGAGCCTCTGGTCTGCTGGACATTCACCAACGCTTTGTAGTTACTAATATCCCCATAAAAATTCCCACCATTTTCTGGACACTGTGTAGTCAATATAGACAGGTGTGATGAGGCCACCCCAACAGCACAAACATTAACTATCCTCCCAAGTAGATGACTACTAGAACATTTTAATAAAACTAACTAGTATAGTACATATATATATGTACACTATTGCATTTATGATATAATATTCCATGCATTTCTTTCATAATCTCTAAATCCTTTTAAGTTCTGGTCAACCTAAAAAATTGATCCAGAACAAAATAAATGTAATATAATTTTATCAAAAATTTTACACACGTGAGTTAGTTCAGTGTATTTTAACATTTATTAATATTATTAGTCTTGTTAAATATCTGTGGGTATATCTATAACCTATTACACCACACTATATATCATAACCCTAGACACTTTACGTAGCCACATTCATTAAAAAAAAAAATTAAGTGTGAGGTCGTAGTGGTAGCAAGAAAGGCCTTCTGACAATTCTCAACTACATTTTATCTCAGGAGCCTTCACAGCTGGCCTCATACAATTACATTTAGTAATATCACCATCATACAATACCATCAACACCACTACACTTGTAACATGGAATAAACATAGTACTACTTTTTCCAGGAATGAAACCCATTATGGGCAGGAAAATAAACATTCTAAGGGTCCAGTTACTTGTCAAACTCAGCACAGCCAGTTTGACGGGATTGGTAAACATATTCCCATAGGTGAAAAGGAGAACAGTTATGGTAAGAGATATAATCACAAGATTAGACAGTACCAAGGGAGTTTATCAAGTGGTAATTTTGATTCTCCAAGGAATTGTAAACAATTTAGCGGATTTCAACATTTTGATCCGAAGAATTCTGTAAGTTATAGTAGAAATAACTGTAAGAAAAACTATCAATCTAGTGATGATTTTGCTACTGGAAAGCAAGTCCTGTCTAGTGGACAATTTTGTCAAAGAAGATATGTTAATAACAACAATGCTAACTTGGGTTACAGACATAACATTTCTCATAATAGAGGAATTAACTATAATATAAAGAGAGATAATAGCTCTCAACATGTTGCTCTACATCACCAGAGTAACTTGGCTCAGCAAAAGACTACTCATTGTTTGTGAACGAAGCAACTGTAGTAATAAATATTTTCATCATGTAACAAATAATAATTGCTTCACATAAGCTAATACAGATGAAAAACCTATGGCAAGGCACAAGCAAAGAAACAAAGTTACAACTGATCAGAGCATGTATATTCCCAGTAGCAACATACGGCTGCGAGACTTGGACACTCAATAAAACAGTTGCAAAAAAGATCACATCATTCGAAATGAAATGCTACAGAAGGATGTTGAGAATACCCTGGACAGAAAAAAAGACCAACAGAGAAGTACTGCACTCACTAAACGTACAGGAACATTGGCTCCTAAATACCATCGCAATAAGGAAGCTGAAATTTTTCGGTCATATAAAAAGACATAATAGTCTGGAAAAAACAGTGATGGAAGGCATGGTCCCTGGAAAAAGGGGAAGGGGTTGACCTAGACGACGGTGGACCCAGGACATCACAGAGAGTCTGAACTTGTCTTTGGCTGATGCAGGTCGACTTGCCCAGAATCGTGATGCGTTCAGAGCAGCTGTAATGGAGACAACGTTCTGGAAAGAATATGTCACATGATGATGAACAAATAATAAGCGCAAGTATGCTAACTTTGCTCAACATGAGCCCAGAGTCAGTTGTAATAGAGATAAACAAGGTAACAATAACAGTGGTGTTTCAAATACTATTGCTGATAGTGTTATTGATTGCGAGAGAGTGTCTCGGTGTTGTGAATGTAATATTTTGTTTCAGCCTACGGCAGTGACGTCATAGGTTTGCGGTAAAGTTGTCCCCTAGTCTTCTGTGATGTCTACATGTTAAGGGGGAAGAGCTGATGGCATTGTGAAAAGACCATTACTTTACACGGACAACAGTTCTGGGTAATTGTCATTTTGACTTCTACGTTTTTTTTTTCTCATTAGATTTCACCATTCATTAAAATGGAAATTTTCATTCATATATTTTGACAGAAGCGACTTTACGATAACAGTCAAGGCTCCTGTGACATATTAGCGGTGAGAAAAGTAGGTCAACTTTGCGTCCATGTGTTCGATCAAACGTAACCTTTTCAGCGTCTCACTAAGCATCTGATGATTTACTTGCTCAGGATCAGGATATGTTGACAGGAAAGCGAGAGATTTGCATCTGATTTTTTTAAAATCAAAACAGTAAATATTTTATTTTGTATTTGTTAGTATAGTAAATGATATGTTCTTGAATTGCAATAACATGTAATTTCGTTGAAATATTTAATGCATCATTTGATTGTCATGATTTTTTGTTTCTATTGTTAGTAATATTCCATTGTTGAACTTGCAGTTGTTTGTTTTGTTTTTGTTTTTGTAGCAGTTTTGTTAGGATAACTTTTTTTACATGTTGAGTTTGCCAGCCCTATGCACAAACTCATTAGTTGTAATGGTGCAATAATTACTTTTAGATAATTCATGAGCACTTGAATTTTTTCTCATGTGTTTTATGTGATGTATATTTTTTTGAAAAAAAACAAACTTACATTTGTTAATGTGTGTCTGTTTAGAGATAGATTGTTTATATTTCCTTCATTTTCTTAAAGTCGATTTCATTGTTAGTTTATTTATTATAGCTTTGAATTGATTGTAAATGAAATATTTTTTAATGCAACTTAGTGCTACGAAACATTTTTGTATTTTATTTTTTGGAAAATGTATTTTTTCGATTATTGTAATATTTTTTCTGCTTCAATGCTAGTCTGTATATTATAGTTAGTAATGTGTAGTGACATTAGTTCCTTGAAATTGTTTTTTGATGTTTGATGTATTTTTCTGTATTTAGCGCGTGACTTTGAGTCAGTGCAAACCTTTTGATAGCGTTTTATTTTTGTTTATGTGATATCTTGTATAATTTATTATTAGTTATGTATAAGTTTTATAATTTGGTTAAATTACTTATTATTCTTTTTGTCATAAGTGTTTTACTTTGTGTTGTTAGTATAGATATACTTTATCATTTTGTGTTGTAATTTTTTATTATGATTGTATTAATTTAGACAATATGGTGTTCAATTTAGATAGTTATGATAATGTATCGTTACTATCTTTTTCTACATGTGCATCTTTACTTTTCATCTGTCTTTGTTGACTATTCGTCATCCCTTTACATCTTTTCTGTTGTCTTTTCAGCATGATCTGATATGTTGTTTATACTTCCGTGTTTCATCTTTGTCTCACTTTATGCTTCGTGTATACTTTTTCCTGTTACGCTACTTAGACTTTCATTCTTTGTATTGTTCATGTAATGATGTAACTTTAGATCAGGTAATTGGTCCTGATAGTTGTATTTGCTTTACATGATTTGGCATTGTGATATTATTTGTTGTTTTTCATATGATGATTTCATATTTTACTTCTTTTCGAATTATACTTCATTTGCTTGATATTGTCATTTCTTTTACTATTGTTTGTTGCTTGTTTGAGTATTATTGTATATGCTTAACTTAGTTCTGTAATAGATTAATTTTGAGATACTTAGCTTGGTCTTCTAATAGATTAATTTTAGTATTCTTACTTGATTACGTTGGATGATTGTTATTTACTTTACATTTACTGCTAATATTTTGTAGATATACTATTTTTGACTTATCATAAGATGAATTTTGTAAAACATATGTTAGAACTTCATTATCTTTTAATTTTTTTCGTTTTGGGAGTTAATTTTCAAAAAAAAAAAAGATAGAATCATTTTTCCGCCGGGTGTGTGGGAATCTGTTGCGAGTTGATCCTATGAAAGGGCAGTAATCCTGAATATGTTTTTTGAACAGAGTAGATTGTGGGTTGCGTTGCTTGAATACGTGAGTAGCTATGATGTTAGGTTAAATTGTGATAGGGGAATTCTCTCGTATGTTCGAGAAGTTTCGAAGTCAGTAAGCGTGGTGAACGCTGGTCAGTTCAACTGTGGAGATGTATTCACTTTGAACTGTTTTGAGCGATGGGTATTTAGCTCTTGTGTTGAGCCCCGTGTATGTATGGAGACTGAGCCGTGTTTTTGAACAGCGAAGTCTCGTAACTGTTTTGGGCGGGAAATGTGTGTTCCCGGGGGCAGTCTTTTTTTGGGCATCGACCGAAGTAGTCGGTCCCACTGGGTGTTTTTCGATAGTATGCCTGCGCAGTGCTAAAGATAAGAGGCCATTATTTGTGTAGGCCATTATTTCCTGAGAGAGGATAATTTTGAGATGTGAAGACATGATGATAGGTGAGGTTATTGGAAAATGCCGGGTGTGCAGTATTGTAAGTATTTTTAGATGTAAGGATCCATTAACATATATTGTCATATAGTCGCGCTGAGATGAGTGAAGGCGAGATTATTGCAAACTGCCGGGTGTGCAGTCTTGTAAGAAATTGCTAGTAGGATTCATTATATCATTATAGCGCAGAAGTGAGTCGTGAAAACTTTAGGCCATAATTTATGTTAACTGCTGTGTGCAGTCTTATAGCGCAGAGTTGAGTCGTGAGGACTTTAGGCCATAATTTTTGTTAACTGCTGTGTGCAGTCTTATAGCGCAGAGTTGAGTCGTGAGGACTTTAGGCCATAATTTATGTTAACTGCTGTGTGCAGTCTTATAGCGCAGAAGTAAGTCGTGAGGACTTTGGGCCATGATATTATTGTTAACTGCTGGGTGCAGTCATTCTAGCGCTGAAATTATTGTTCAATGTGTTCGTGCTGTGACTTAAACTGTACATGAATGTAAACGTGATTATGTCGTGACTTAATAAATCGTCATCAAATGTCACCAGGCGTTTACCACATTCCATGATTCTTATGTACGTGCCTGTGGCGTGAGTGTCTACCCTAACACGCACCCACTTGCAACATTCTACACATCGTGACAAGAGAACGGTAGCACATATACCTTTATGATAAATAGCCCTGTGTGGGCGTGGCTTATTCTATTATACATAGCTCGGAACAACAACAGTTGGACAATAACAGTTAGCGAAGTAATATCAACAATCGGGACTGTACCAGTATTACGAATTGGACAGTATCAGTGGTAGGTCAGTCATTACAAGTTGGAAGGAACTCTCAATATATATATATTAACAGTACATTAACACCAAGCAAAGCGGCAGAAATATTCATGACAAAATCTTAGATGCATTATTCGAAAAAAATACTCCCTGTATATGGTAATAACTTCTCGGTAAGTTAATGTACCATTCTGCATAATATCAAGTAAGAGGCGGCCTCTGAAATAACAATGCCACTTAACACACAGAATACAAGTCTCCACAATCTTAGGGGGCTTGAAAAAATACTTCTCCGGACGACTGAAAAAATACTTCTCCGGACGACTGAAAAAAACGAAAGGTCAAGACGGCTGACCGTTAGATTGCAAAAGCCCGTGATATATTACGTCATTAGTGACCAATGACGTAGCAAGTTATACGGTGTTTAATATAAGTGAAAAATCGTACACACAAACTAACTTTACTACAGACAGTTATATCTCCTCAAACCAATGGACATATGCCTGCGTGTAGCAACATATTATACCATATTAATTTTATCCTAAAGAATTCACCCCTTTCTCCTTGAAAAAAAAACAAATTAGTTTTAAAAAAAAATATTTCCTGATCGGAAAAAGCGGCCAAAATTAATTACACATAGAGCAGTAAAAGGCCACATCAAATAGAAATATCTTAGTCAAAGTCAGTCTGCATCTTATGTACTAATATTAAAGTAATAATGCAAGACAGATTGTCGTATGTCAAGTGAAGTCGTCAGTCAAGGAGACAAAGAAAACATTTGTACTATCAATGCATGTTCAATAAAAAGGAACAAGAAGGAAAGAAAATATAAACAGAAAGCATGCGTAAAATCATAGAAGATACAAGAATACAAGGTAACTAACCCATATAGGTAAAGTGCTTGATAAATTAATTAATGATCATGTCCCTTTAAAAGGACAATTACATTATGAACAAAAAAATTAGGAATGCACAAGTACACAACATAGATAGAATGGAAACAAATCAGCTGAAGTAAACACGAAAGAGAAAGATAGTATATTGAAGATACAATCCGGAAACTAATTTAATGTTAGAGAAAAAATAAAAATTGCATAAAGTATAGAAATATGAAGAAAATACAATGGAAAATTGTTAATTACTGATACTAAAATATTTAAAGTTGGAGCAAAAATTTTAATATTATTTAAATTTGACAAATGCTGATGGATTTAATTAAGCTTCTGATCGATGAGTGTGGATACGAAATAGTCAAAGCACTGGAATCATATTTCAAAGACATTCTTGCCAACAATAAATGCTAAATCAGTGTTCATGTGGTTATTTGAACCGAGTTAAACAACGGTTCTCTTAAAGAAGTATCACAACTTCGTAGTTGAAAAATACTCATGCGTCTGGCTGGAAGCATTTGCAAATGTAAATTTCGTCCACAGGCGAATAAAGTCTGAGACAAAAGATCAAGTGTAGCGATCTTATGCATTATATTGGAAGTAGCAAACACTGTCAATACGCGAAGTGAGTGTACTATACTGGTGTAACGAATGTCCAAAGCGATACTGTCAGAATGATTTCTGGTGGATGAGCACAAAAATCTCTACATGTTTGCTAAGAATAGTTCAAACATCACAGTTAATTCGATTGTTCAGTTTCTGATTGTGGACATCTAGAAAGTACATCAGCAACGACATTTGCAGAAAATGGTATTGCTTGCATTTCATACTGAAATGGCTGAAGAAGAATGGCGAAGCAAGCCATTTTGAGGTTTAAATTGTTGGATTTCTTCAGAAACGAAAGAGATTTTTGATCGGAATGAATGATGAATGCGGCACCGAAGAGTTATCGATCCAATTTCAGTAAATCCCAAATCACAGGGAGCAGTTCTTTCTCGATCACGGAGTAATTTTGTTCGGCATCAGTAAGTTGTTTCGAGATGTACAAAGTAGGATGTAGTGTACCCTCAAATTCCTGCATAAATGAAGCGCCAAGATCTTTGGAGCTAGCATCTGTTCGAAGATAATAGGATAAATTTTTATCCGGCAACCTCAGAAATGGAGGTGTAGAGAATACATGTTTAATTTCATTCAAAGCGGCCTGGCACTCTTCTGTCCACTGCATGTGATTAGGTAAACCTTTTCTAAAAAGGGAAGAAAGATCTGAAGTAATAGAAGATACGTTAGATAGAAATCTTCCGTAGAACTGGACTAAGCCAAGAAGACTATGAACTTTTCGTAGTGGAGTTAGACACATTGAAAATCTTAGACACATTCTGGAGTACGGTCTGAAGAAATCCGTGACCCACCTTTTGACCCAAAACGGAAATCTGTCCAAAAGCGATATGGATTTTAGTAGGTCTAGCAGTTAGATGATGGAGACGTTGGGTATCCAATAGCAAAGTCAGACCTAAGAAATTTTTTTCCCAAGGGGTACTAAACAAACAAGTGCCATCGATATAGATGATAATGTCGTGCCTATGAGACAAAATGTTTCTCATCATCCAGACGAACGTGGCGGGGGCATTCATAAGTCTATAAGGCATAAAATTCCACTGGTATAAACCGCGTGACGTGAAGAAAGCTGTAAGTGGCTTGGCTCTCCGTGTCAAAGGAACTTGCCTTTATACTTTAGTGAGATCAAGTTTGGTAAAGAAAAGAGCCTTAGCAAGACGAGACAAAAGATCTTATAGCAAATGTGGAGGCTCAGCATCAAACACAGTAATAGCATTAAGTTTACGATAATCAACGCATAATCTTATGTTGTTATCTTTCTTCCTAACAATAATGATAGGAGAAGAATATGCAGAAGTAGAGATTTCTATAAACCCTAAAGAGATCATCACATCGAGCTCATTTTCAACCTGAACCTGATAGTGGATGGGAATAGGGTAAGGGCGTAATCTAATTGGGCGATCGTCTGTGAGAATAACGTCATGAGAAAGGACAGAAGTGCGCCCCGGGATGTCTGTAAGAAAATCCGGAAAAGAACAAAGAAGATTCGGAATCGGAACAGATTGTGACATCCATCCATGTCTCTGTTGCATGAAGAGGTAAGATATGAAGGTTCATGTGAAGATTAGGGAAGATTCCTCCTTCTGGATGACAGAAAGAGAAGAGTACTGAATCCCTCGTTGGCTCGTCAACTGCGTAAAATATAGCATGAAGATGTTCAGGTCTGGTATGACACTCTTTAAGCATATTGATATGGAAAGTCTTCCTCTTTCTTTTTACACCTAAAACGTAATCAACATAGGAAATGCGAGAAAGTACTTTAATAGGACCATTCCAAGCAATAAAAAGTCTATTTTCTTTTCTTGGTAATGAAACGAAAGCTCCATTGCCGGGCAATAATTGCATTAACCGTCATTTTCGGTTCTGGAAGTGGCGAGATTTAGCTTTAGCAGAATCAGAGAAAATG
The DNA here is from genome assembly GCA_024509875.1 of Oreohelix idahoensis. Classification (NCBI taxonomy): domain Eukaryota; kingdom Metazoa; phylum Mollusca; class Gastropoda; order Stylommatophora; family Oreohelicidae; genus Oreohelix; species Oreohelix idahoensis. The sequence continues at coordinate 297,742 of JAMPIV010020614.1, forward strand.
TAGCCAACTGGTATGCATCAATAATGTTACGCCGGAGATCAACGACGTATTCATAGGATGACTGGATATCCTGAGTCATATCTGAGTCGGTGAGTAGATCTTTGATCAGGGACATGGAACCTCGAAGTTGAGATCCAAATACAAGCTCACAACGCGAGACACCAGTCTGCTCGTTGGCAATCTCACGTCATGCGAACAGCACAGTGGGTAAAACTCTGTCCCAATGTTGAGGAAACGTAACAGTAACCTTCCCCAGCAGTTGTTTTAATGTAAGATTTAAGCGTTCTCCCATTCTGTTACTCATGGTGATAAACACTGCTCAGCGATCTATCACTATTAAGTTGATGCATGACACTGTTCATGGCATCAGACACAAACTAAGTACTTCTATCAGAGAGGCGTGTACAGGGGAAACCAAGGTGTGGAAAGATTTAGAAAAGGGCATCAGCCACGTCTGAGTTAGAGATGTTTTTAAGAGGTATGGCCTCTGGCCATCGAGTGCACATGTCAATGCATGTGAGCACGAACATGTGTCCTCTAGCGGACCTAACAGGAAGAGGACCGATAATATCTACGGCCATCTTTTCGAAGGGGCGTACAGGTATATCACAAGCCTGTATTGGTGTCATATGATAAGCTCCCCTTGATTTTACCTCTTGACAAGTCACACAAAAGCGACAAAAAGCGGAGACATCCCTAGATGCTCCTTGCCAAACAGAAACAAGATAGCACTTACAACTTTAACCGAGAGTAGTCAATATAGCCAGCACAATGTGAATCATGCGCGTGTTGTATGTAATATATAGGTTCTAAGTGGAGTAGGAACAATAACCTGATGTCTGACAGAGGAAGAATCTATAAACTTCCTGATTAAAATATCATTCTTAAGAATGTAATATTGCTCAGGAGCATCATAAAGTTGAAGATCATCATCTCTCACTAGTCAAAAAATAAATTCATTCAAAGAGCCATCTTCTCTTTGAAGTCGTGCAAAAGACTCTGTTTATGTTAGAGTGTGCAGTAGTAATGTCCTGAGTTCCAGGATCAATATCATCATTATTCTACAGTACGTGAGCCTGGGCACGTTTAGTAACCGAGTTCGCAGTCAATATGGGAATCCGTTCCCATTCTTCGATTTCACCAGGTAAGCAGTCTTTGCTACCTTGGATACCAGGAAGTGTTACGTCAGCAATCGGCCTTCTCATGAGACACACCTTAACTTTGCCTGAAAAAAATGGGTTTTGAATATCAACATTGGCTGTGGGATAAAATTCAAATGTCACACACGTAATAAAACCACCTGTGGCAAAAAAAGGATGTTCTAGTGACTGACGCATTCCTACGGTAGTGCACCCAGAATCTCTTAATACCGACATCTGAGTATTATTCAACAGGCCCTTGTGGAAATGAAGTGAGCCTGTTCCATCATGAGCTGACAATGCAGTAAAAGCAGGTAATGGATAACCGCATCTCAATAAAAATATTACATTGGGCTGAAATAGAGTGTGGCAGTCAGGACAATGTGAAGCAACATCGTAGTCAAATGAACTGCATGAAGCAGATTGATTAGCACTAGAATTGTCCTGAGAACGCTCAAATGTATCAGCAACCTGCGCTGAGTTTGCATGATAGTTGGAACGCATAATATTACATGAGTGTGATTGGTGTCCCCGGGGATTAAAAGAATTCCATTGGTTCCTATTGTTTTGGGACGAATTCCTGGGTGAAGCGGTATGTTGGTTAGATCTATAACTATTGCAGTTACTGTTATACGGAACTAAATTTTCCAGCCTTCTCCATCCTGGGTTTTGTTGTTGTTAATACTGTTGTGTTCTTTGAAAATTTTGGTAATTGCTTCTATTCTGAGGTGACTGATTATGATAGGGTTGACCACCTCTATAAAATCATGAGTTGTTGAATCTGCTTGGACTAATATTCATGTCAAGACTGTGGAATCTATGCCTGCCATGCTTATTGATCTACGTTGATGCAGAATCAACAGGCAAAGCCTCCTTAAAGGTAGTATTACTGACATAAATTCCTGAATACAGAATGGTCGTCCTAAATCTTCTACCATAACTAAACTAGATGCCTTGCTTTCATGTAGATATGATAAAGATGGTTTGCTAACCGAAGACAAAAGTTTGTCTCGCAACAACAAGTCTTAAAAACCATCATATGTTTTCTCAATACTAGAAAGTTGGACCAATCTATTAAATGTTAAACGATTTGCACATATCAACTCTGAGAAATCGGTTCCTGTCTCAGGAGTCATTGATTTAAAACGCATAACGTAACTCTCAGTATCCAAATGATAGCGTTTTAACAGCTGAGCTCTAGCAGCATCATAATTGTTTTTGTTAGGCTCGCCCACAGTACAAAGAGCAATAAAATGTTCTCCAGTCAAGAAGTACATTAATCGTGAGCACTATTGGGATTTATTCTTCTTCTTCTTCCTCGTTCGCCTTCAGACTTCCATATTTATGACTCTAAAAAAGGCAGTAGTCAACCCAAGGTTCCCGACATCTCCAAACAGTTTATTCATCTTATGAGCTTCACATAGAGTTTCAAAACGCATAAAAAAGCAAGAAATATCGTCAACGTGAGGTTTAAATTAATGTAAATGAAACTTTGTAGAACCTCCATTATGTTTATTTGAGGGGCCTTGAACCTCAGAATCATCACTCTGTTTGCTTTGGTTTTGCAGCCTTTATTCTTCAAGATGCAAAGTAATCATTCTTTCTTCATGTGCTAAATTAGCTAATCTTTCTTGAGTAGCGTGCTCATCAGCTCGCTTCTTCTCCACCAATTGTAATTGTTCATTTCTAATTTTCTCCTCATTGGTCTCAGCCTTGGCATACTCAAGTCATTGCGAAATCTTTTAAATCCTCACCAATCCGAGTGCCATGCCGTGTTTGACAAAATAATGCAAAGTATCCATATTGGATAAAGAATGTGACTTACTTAGTCAATATATGTGAAGTAACTGGCCAGTTGTTTTCACAGTAAATTCAATGCAATTTAATTATTAATGCCTTTGAGCATTAATTATGAAAAAAATATGCACACAAAAGACAGTTGTTAATGGAGCTGGACAAGTACAGTCGACAATGACATTAGACATGAGCAGCAAGAAAAATGAAAATGCAAATGTAGAACTAAATGGAAAACAGCAAATATGACAAACTTACTGCTACGAAAAAGACGCTACAGTACCTGAGACAAGGAATAAATATAAATCTGAATAAAACCAAGCGAAAGAAAAGTTAGATCAACAATATTCCCAAAATAGGGAAAACGACAAAAATGACACCAATGTTGAACAAATATAAAGAACAGGACTACTCAACTAAACAAAGTCACATAAAGCAAGCAATGAACTAAAAACATCGGTGAGAGCCTCGAACCGGAAATGTCCATGTTTGAAGACTGAAAACAAGACTACAGACACGTCTGGTGTGAGGTCATCTTTCAATGACATGGGTCTCTAACACCAGATCACCACGCAACCATACCCGCAGAAAAACAGTTTTACATTAAATTAAACAGAGAAGGAAGCAATAAGGCTCACACCACATGCACGAGACCACAAGAATAAACAAATAAATGCCACTTACCTATTAACGCTCCGAACAGACATGATGCTGGGTCAGGCATCAGCGCTGCATGTATACAATGGTGGAGCAAGGAGAACATCTAAATTCGTGATCCCATTCAAACGAACAATTGCATAGAGTCATATTGATGGCGCTTAATTGCTCAACGAAGTAAAAACATGACGACATTGTAATGAACTTGAAAATACAGCCGAGCAGAACAGCATAAAAATGCAAAGCCTTCTCAGTCTCTAGTACACCTGACATGCGCAGTCTGAATGTCCGTATGCAAATTGCGAAAAACTGGTGAAGACACGATTTGACGAAGGGGTCTGCATGTTGAAATTAATGTCCTGGGAAGAAATCGTCCCAGACCATACTATCCGCCAAAAGAAAATTGTTACGGCTTAGATGTGACGGACACAAATACGACAGTCAATCTTGTAGAGTACATCGTGCTATGTAACATAAATAATAATTGGCAGTCATTCAAGACAAATCTGATATGTATAACATGAGCCGGTAAGTGGCAGGTCCATAGCAAACATGGCAATAGTTTATTCTCATAAAACTGGCTCCATCAAGTAATAATATATGTGGCATGGATGAATAAATCAACAATGTAGTTCTTCATAATCAGTCATCTGACCATAAATCTCAATCATAGCATCTTATAATGAGTGGAAATGAAATATAATACAATCCTCTCCTCTCCTTAATTCTGGCCGTTGTGTCTAGAGGTTCGTGTAGACCACGAGAACCCAAGCAATGCGGCAGAAATATTCATGACAAAATCTTAGATGCATTATTCGAAAAAAATAATCCCTGGATATGGTAATAACTTCTAGGTAAGTTAATGTACCATTCCTCATAATATCAAGTGGCGGCCTTCGAAATAACAATGCCACTGAACATCAGAATACAAGTATCCACAATCTTAGGGAGCTTGAAAAAAAGTACGTCTACACCGGACTGAAAAATACGAAAGGTCAAGACGGCAGACCGTCAGAATGCAAAAGCCAGTGATATAAGTAATGCGGCATTCAATATAAGTAAAAAATTGTACACAAAAACTAACTTTACTACAGACAGCTGTATCTCCTCAAATCAATGGACATATGCTTGCGTGTAGCAACATATTATAACATATTAATTTTATCCTTAACAATACTATCAGCGAAAGATCTGTGTACATCACAAGTAACAATAGAAGTGGCAAAAACATTGTTTGGTTATGGAGTTTGAAAATCATTTGAAAAGAGAAGTAATCTTGAACGAAGGTTGACACTGTCACCTTTGCAGTAGTGGTCCAACAGTGGCCAAAACTCAAGAGTATCTAAACGTAGCAAGTTATGCGACGTTCAATATAAGTTAAAAATCTTACACAAAAAGTAACTTTACTACAAAAATATCGCCTCAAATCAATGGATATATGCCTGAGTGTAGTTACATTTAATAACATATTAACTTTATCCTTAACTGTAAAAGCTACATATTATAACATATTAACTTTATCCTATCAGTGAAAGATCTGTATACATCACAAGTAACAATAGATGTGGCAAAACCTTGTACGGTTATGGAGTTTGAAAATCATATGAAAAGAGAAGCAATCTTTAGTGAAGGTTGATAATGTCACGGATTGCCTCACCTGCTTTGCATTAGTGGTCTAACAGTGGCCAAAAGAGTATCTAAATGGGTCGTCAAAGGTGTCAATCGTCGCACAAGATTACTCTTAGTAGAGATGTAGATAGAAGGTCAATGACGCTTCTACCTTACGGAAGATTTACAAGATAATTCAGAAGTCAAGAACAATGCTGCTTAGCGCTGAACATTTGTTAACATATTTCTGTCCGTCGCTCTTTGTGAAGGATTTAAGCAATGGTTTTTAGCCCGTTCAAGCCCCCAGCTGAGTTAATTCAGCGCATTTCCTCTTATAATGGTATAGCTCTGCTTAGCGGTAACTATATGTCTAGATGTGTATATGTATATTAAATATTCTGGCTCATTCGTTTGCTTTCATACATGTAATAACTGAATAAACAACTACTGTTTATTTTTAAAACAACAGGCAACAAACTTAATAATCAATTACTATTAACAGTTTGGCGTGATGCTGACCACATCACCCCTAGTGTGCCGATGGTCAAGAAAATATGGGCCTAACACCATATTCCAAATATGCCTCAATGGGCGTGTAACGGGATCTATTAACAGTTTACAATAAATGAAATGCTGGTGAATTTTATATTGGAATCACATTTTCTCTTCACGGAGTTTCAGGTGGGGATATACAGTAGTTCAGAAAATTATGTCCGGTTGCTGGTGCCTTTTTATAGCCACTTAACTGATGCAAGGAGTTTCTGCTGCCGTTTTTGTCGTCAGTTCTTCGGTGGTGAGGGCCCTTCTCTACACAACTTGTCCAATTTAGGCGGTTAGTGTTGATTCCCTGCGTTTCACTCTCGACTAGCTTCGTTCCACAAACTTTTAGACAAAATAGAAAAACAAATGCCTCTGCTAAGTAGATTTGTGGGCTGCCAATTAACATGCGCATTCTCGCTGTCCACCTACCAATGTTAATCTCTCAGAAGAATTAAATTCACGAGTATACAGTGTAGCTCAGGGAAGATGATTAAAAATCATCAATATTCTTCCGTATAAAACTGGAAAAAAGTGTCTGGACGGCGAGAATAATGAGTTGCCTGAGTTACAATTAACAAAGTGCATATATCTCACACAATATTATACACTTAAGGCACATGTGATGTAATCATCAGTCATCATTGCTCCATTTGGAGTCTGGGGGCACCTTTGCTGTAGGTTTTCCGCACGACTAGGAAGAAGAAATCACCAGCGCTTGCTCAAAGTCGCTATCTATCTTCACGTTTGCTGTCTGTATCAGAAGGTGGTGAGCCGGCTCTTCATGATAAGAATATCGCTCGCTGACCGGTTCAATAAACGTGGTATTATAACGTAAGAAATCCGGGAGTGGTAACAGAAAGAATGTAAGGCGAAAAATATTCCAAATAATCCAAATAATAAAATAATCGGTGAGGAAAATTAAGAAAAACAGATGATACTGCCGGAGGGGCTGAAGGTGTGAGAGAGCACAAAAAATGCATGCTCAAACCGTTCTGTGACATATACCTTTGAAGACCCTCATCAATATACACTAGATTTGGACTACGACTATGGAACAGAGGAGACAGTCGAGCAACACATAGATAGATAGATAGATAGATAGATAGATAGATAGACAGACAGACAGACAGACAGACAGACAGACAGACAGACAGACAGACAGACAGACAGACAGACAGACAGATAGATAGATAGATAGATAGATAGATAGATAGATAGATAGATAGATAGATAGATAGATAGATAGATAGATAGATAGATAGATAGATAGATAGATAGATAGATAGATAGATAGATAGATGGATGTATGGATGGATGGATGGATGGATGGTGGACGGATGGATGGATGGATGGATGGATGGATAGATAGGTGGATGGATAGATAGATAGATAGATAGATAGATAGATAGATAGATAGATAGATAGATAGATAGATAGATAGATAGATAGATAGATAGATAGATAGATAGATAGATAGATAGATAGATAGATAGATAGATAGATAGATAGATAGATAGATAGATAGATAGATAGATAGATAGATATAGACAGTCAGACAGAACGAACAAACGAACTTTATTTTCAAAGGGTTGAGAATTGGGCACGCAGTCCCGTCTGACATTCTGGCCTTCCTTTCGCTCACCTTTTATACTGAATTCATTTAATCCCATATGCATTTTACATATCCATGTCAAGGAATTCAACGTTGTAAAGGAAAATAAAATAGCACACCCATATTAACATTAACTACTTATAAACATGACATAAAATATGTTGAAAAGTACAAACATCGTCATTAGAATCTACAGTTAATATTATAAGAAAAGATAATCTGATTGGAGGGCATGTAATCAGAACTAATAAAGTATTCGAAAAGTCTACGATTGTATGAACAGGGACTAAGATTGTTTTTTAGGTTATGTGGAAGACAATTCCAGAGATAAGCAGCTGCACGCTAAGGTTTTCTTGAAAAAGTCAAGCCTCGGCTTGGACACGTGCAATTTGTTTAAGCGTTGACTTCGTCTTTCGTTGTATTTCGTTGAACATTGGCCACAGATATGCTGGAGCATTATGTGACAGGATTTTGTGAACAAATTTAGCTTTGTTAAACAGAAGGCGCTTTCTTAAGGGCAGTATTTGACGATTTTTATATAGATCTACATACTGAGTTAGGCAGTTGTCAGAGACTGGACGCACTACACGTTTTTGTAGTGAACAGAGTCTCTTTGTGTGGGACATTGAGCAACCATCCCAGATTGTGAAGCAATAGTCAAGGTTTGCTTGTATGTGAGATATGTAGAACAATGTTCGTGCTTCTTCATCTAGGAAGACAGACAGACAGACAGACGGACAGACAGACGGATAGACAGACAGATAGATAGATAACAAGATAGATAGATAGATAGATAGATAGATAGATAGATAGATAGATAGATAGATAGATAGATAGATAGATAGATAGATAGATAGATAGACAGACAGACTGATTGATTGATTGATTGATTGATTGATTGACAGACAGACAGACAGACAGATAGATAAATAGATAGATAGATAGATAGATAGATAGATAGATAGATAGATAGATAGATAGATAGATAGATAGATAGATAGATAGATAGATAGATAGATAGATAGATAGATAGATAGATAGATAGATTTTTTTTTTTTTTTTTTTTTTTTTTTTTTTTAACCAGCGGCACTTAGGCTTTCAGCCCTTCGGCCCAATGACATGTCATTGCGAGGCTGGGGAACCTGAGGACTTTCCTTCCAACCCGGTCAGGAGCTTCGCTCCTTCCCATCCACAGAGGGTTTATCACAGGAGCCGTTCAGGCTATTCAGTCAAATTTCAGGCCGTAAACATTTCTTCAAACGCCGACGCCCGGGTTTGAACCATGAACACCTGGTCGCCAGTACAACGCCGAAGCCATTACACCAGCGCGGCTCCCAGATAGATAGATAGATAGATAGATAGATAGATAGATAGATAGATAGATAGATAGATAGATAGATAGATAGATAGATAGATAGATAGATAGATAGATAGATCCAGCAATGTACCATCATGGCAGCCGTCGCCAATGTGACCAGGAAAACAGCTCACACAGGTTCCAGAACGTTGCTTACAGAGACTGTTATTACATTTCTCGTTGCAACTGGATAAGCAGTTGTATCCGTATGTCCCAGATCTGCATCCTCGTGCGCATGCGCCAGTGACGACGTTGCATACGTCGAAAGAGTTACATGTGCATAGTTTACTGCAGTTCAGTCCGTATGTCCCCTCAGGACAAACTGTTTCTAGAAGACATGTACAAAAATTCAGATTCTTTTTATAACAAACTTGTATTTTTATGATGGACAGAAAATAATAGATTATACATTATATATGTTTATCTCTCTCTCTCTCTCTCTCTCTCTCTCTCTCTCTCTCTCTCTCTCTCTCTCTCTCTCTCTCTCTCTCTCTCTCTCTCTCTCTCTCTCTCTCTCTCTCTCTCTCTCTCTCTCTCTCTCTCTCTCTCTCTCTCTCTCTCTCTCTATCTCTCTCTCTCTATCTCTCTATCTCTCTCTCTTTCTTTCTTTCTCCCTTCTCTCTCTCTCTCTCTCTCTCTCTCTCTCTCTCTCTCTCTCTCTCTCCCTCCTTCTCTCTTGTGACGAATTTATTGGGTCGATTTCTTTTCCTCTCCGGCAGTAGTCAGTTACTTTTGTTGTGAGTAATGATTACGTGAAATATTCCGTGGTCGACACATTTTTTTCTCTGCTATCAAGCAGATATTAGCTATTTTCTAATAACCTTACACTCTTTTGAGCAATAATCCGTCTGTCTGTTTGCCTGACCATCCCTGTTGAGAGAATAAACAGGTGATGCAATATTGACCGACAGTCATGTTGGTAAAATGCTCATGTTACAAACCTTGGCCGCGCTGGATTAGCATGATGTACGATCAGCCAGTTTATTTAACGCAGATATGGCGATTGGGATTCCCTAATTACAGCTCAGATTTTTACACGAGGATCCATGTTTGCACAAGTATGGGTAGATAAATTACCCGTCTCTGACATATTATAGACATGCATCTGGTAAACGGAATGAGGTAATAGCATCTGAATAAAAATATTACGAAGATATTACTTGAGATAAAATTAAGAAGTTCTTTGTAATCACTGATGAGAATTTTCGGAGGTTTCACGCCCATATTTGGGAGAAATGAACTGTTAAATAACATGCATAATTTTTCTATGAGGAAATGTTTTGAATAGTCTCCATTAAACCACGCATGATTTTAACTCTTGGCCGGCATTCGAGATGTAGGAATAACCACATTTCTGATTGAGGCCTGGTCTAATAGTAAACAACACGTGCCAGAAACAATAGGGGCAATATAACCTGACACTTTGGAGCCGCGATGGTGTAAAGGTTACAACGTTGTACTGGCGACCAGGTTTTCAAGGTTCAAGCCCGGGTGTCAGCGCTTGGAAGAGTGTCGACGGCCGGGATTTTGACTGAATAATCTGAACGGCTCCTGCACATAAACCCTCTGTGGATGGGAAGGAGCGAAGCTCCTGACCGGGTTGGAAGGAAAGTCCACTGACCCCCCAGCATTGCAATGACATGTAATTTGGTTAAAAGGGCTGGAAAGCTCGAGTGCCGCTGGTTAGAGAAAAAAAACCAAAAAAACCTGACACTATAGTCGGTTGAAAGCAGTGTTAAATTCAACTCTTCAGGAGACAACCAAACATGCCATAGTTAAGAATAGAATCAGATTTCATTTATCATGACCAAACTTTGTTTTGAGCATCTTGAGGAACTATCTCCCAGGAAAACTCTACCTACACTAACAAGGAAATCCTGAATCTGATGAATCTGAAACACAGAGTTACAGTGGGAACGTATTGCGTAGATATTGCGGGTTCGGTTCCAGACCATCCCAATAAAGTGAATATCGTAATAAAGCAGGTCAAACCCATTTTTGGGCTTCCCAGTGCATATGAAAGCCTAAAATCATGTTAACACTATGTCTATTAAATGCGCAATAGCGCTAGATCAAAATAAAAAACAATGTACAGTAAAATTAGAAATATGCTTTTCAAAAAAAGAAACGCATAGCTATTGAAGGCACACACATAGCCTAAGGTTCCCATTCGTCCCGTTTTTCCCGGGACAGTCCCTTTTTTTTATAAAATGTCCCGGTGTCCCGAATTTATTCCAAATGTCCCGCTTTTTAGGGTCCTTCCTGAAAAAAAAAATCTTTGGGTAACGGATTTTATTCCGTGTTTTAGTAGTGTTACTTTATCAATTTCTGGTTACAGTGTAAGTGTTACAGAAGCCAGATCTCCTTAAAAAGGTTATTGAGCAGATAATACAAATACAAACTTTAGTGGAAAGAAGAGAAAGGGACAGAATAATCTGTACTTCAAAATGCAAGAAAACACTGTGAACAATTTAATTGGGATTGGTTGTCCTGCACATGTGATACATAATGCTGTGCGGATTGCTTACTTATTGATCTTCAGTTAATAATTAACAAGATTTACCAGCATTTCCACATTTATTGTGTAGGAGTTGAGGAATTCAAATCATTTTGCGAATTCACCAATACAGAATATAAAACTGTTTTGGGTAACAGCAAGACAAGATGGCTCTCTCTCTCTCTCTCTCTCTCTCTCTCTCTCTCTCTCTCTCTCTCTCTCTCTCTCTCTCTCTGTCTCTCTCTCTTGCCTGCAGTCCAGAGAGTTATTGACATTTTCCCTGCATTGAAGTCATATTTCCTTTCCATTCACAAATGTCCTACCAGTCTCAAAAATTTCTTTGAAAATCCACTTTCAATTACACTCCTGCATTTCATTGCCAGTCAGTTAAAAACCTTTTCTGACACCATCAAATGTGTTGAAAAGCAAGAGACAACAGTAATTGAAGTGAAGGATGAAGTAAACAAACTGGTGAAAAAAATTAAACTACAGGAAGGCAGAAAAGTTTCTTACCACTACTGTGAGAAATCAGTTGCAAGAATTAGAAAAAGAAGGACACATAACAGTTGAAAAGTTTCAAAGCTATGCAGGAGTCGTGTACACCATTTCTTACGCCTCTTCAGTCTATGGATTGGATCATTTTGAAGGGAAAGGAGTCTGTGACTTGGAAGAACATCCAAGAAAGCTACATATTCATGAAGACAGTGTCACCAAATTTTACTGTGAATGAAGAGGACTTATTTGATGAGTTTGCATGTGTGAAAAAATATTGTGAAAGCAAATTTGATGTGTGGAGTGAACTGAAGGATCAAAGTGTCAGTGAAAAATGGTGTGAGATGTTCGCTCATTTTACAAAGCAGGATATAAATGCTGAGAACCTGAAATGCCAAGTTAGTTTTTGTTTGGCACTGCCAGGATCCAATGTAGCTGTTGAACGTGTTTTTTTCATTAATAAATGCGTTTTGGACAGACGAAAAAAACAGACTTAAAATTGAGACAGTGAAAGCTTTAACCATTATAAAGAACCATTTTAAGAATTTCTCTTGTGCTGAATTCTATGTCCAAATATCAGAAGAAAAAAAACTTCTTGAACAGGCCCATAAATCTGATAAATATTCTGATAAATCTGAAATATAAACTTGACTATTGTGTATTTTTTAAAGGTGCGATTTTTCTAATTATGTTTGTAATTTAGAATTCTTTTTTAAAGTAGAAGTTGTGTTAGTTAATGTGTATATTTTTATACCAGTATCTTATTTTAAGTGCAACATATAATATATAATAGATTTGTTTGTGCTTTACCTTAATTTTTAACATGTCCCGTTTTTTTACAAAATGTCCCGGGTTTTTTAGGTAGAAATTTGGAAATGTCCCGGTTTTTAAACAAAACATTATGGAAACCCTAACATAGCCATACTTTTGACATTCAATAACTTTTTTAATTTAATGAGTTAATTGTTCAAATTGCACACAAGAATACCTTAGGGTTCACCCAGTCATTTGACAGTTGTTTTGCATCTGGGTCACGAGAGTTTTTTGGTGTACGGGCTTTCCCGTTAGTATGGTGTGTGGCCTCCTCTAGCATCGATCAGCGACTGGCATCTCCTGGGCATGGATGCGATCAGACGTCTGATGTGGGCCTGTGGGATGGCTGCCCACTATTCCTAGAGTGCCTGGAACAGATCACGACGAATGGCTGGAGCAACGTCTCGGCGACAAACACGTCTATGCAGCTCATCCCACAGGTACCCAATCAGACTCATGTTTGGATACAGGGATGGCCAGGGAAAGGTGAGAATGTTGTTGGCAGTCAGGAACTGCGTGGTCAACCGTGTGTCGTAAATTTATTTTGAGAGAAAGAGTCTTAGAAATAGTGGTCCTGTTTAGAGTGGAGAATGATGGTGAAAGCTCAGTGACAGAAAAGGTTAGAGAGTAAATAGTTGCTTCACAGAGTGCTGGGGAGAGTAAGGACAGACTTATTTGCGACAAATCGTTCCTTTCAATCTTCTCCTCAAACTCTCCTGGTCAAACAATTATTTGAAAGTTTCCAGACACACACCTGCGCTCACACCGATTTGGTGCTTCAAACACACAGACGCACGTGAATACAAACTATATTAAACAGATATAGGAAATTTTGGCTTTGGGTATTCCAACACAGTACTAAATAAGTTTATGCTGTTTATTTATCAATTAAAGTCAATCACAACAATAATCATGTGTTACAGGAAAAATATCATAAGTACAGAAAATACAAATAACAAGGTTGGGGGGGGGGCCCTTCCCGCTTGTATTAGACAAAGATAAACCCAGTCCAATGATCGATAGTTATCAGGAAAATAGGTAATGTGACCCAACAGTGAATTTAATTACTCTGAAAGAGGTGTTACAATATTAGGTAGGGGTCGTAGAAACAAATCCTGTTATTCCCAATTGGTTTTCTCTTTACTAAGCAAACGAAAAAGGGTGGGGGGGGGGGGGGGAAACAGAGTTAACAAAGTATCCTACTTAAAGGAACAATGCAGGGTATACAGAAAATGTATTACCCGGAAAGCAAGTTAACAAACAGTTTGCAAAAATTAAATCTCCTGTCATTCATGCACGCTTGTGAGGGCGCTCACTCATATACTCACACTCACTTACCGATTTCAGAATCAGGCACTCCATAGAATTATATAAACAGCAATTACACTCTTGACATATGAAAATGTCTGGTACTTCGATGTCTAGCCCCAGAGTTAGCGAGGTTGGCTGATAGCAAATATTCCAACTTATCGCCGGACTTGAAGCCTAAGAGTTCTTGTGTTTTATTATATGAAAAGGAGTGTATGGGATGGCACTGACACAATTCGATTCAGGGGTGAAAATGAAGTGGTCTCTTTAATTTCGGCTCTGGTGGTAAACTTCCTTCAATGCGTGATGATCGCAACTGACCGGTACGTTTTAAATCCAGTGAGGAAAAACTAGGCCCAGTCACAGTTCAGGTAAATAGGTACTTGATAAGTGTAAGTCAATTAGTAGTGGGTTCATGTGGTAATGGACGATAGATGATTCTTGAATATCAACGCCACACAGGCACCACTGACACTTACTTACTATAATGTTTAGGACAGGATAATCCTGGTCTATTTATATTTAGGTATACGCCCACACAGAGCTCTTTATAAATATTGGTTACTGCTGTCACTATGCCTTGAATGCTCAATGTAGGTGTGTACTGGTACATTCATCCATCACAGTGACACACACTGAATTCATGTATCGTTGAAAGAATAGTAACGTTTAAATAATGGTTTATTCACGTTACACACAGACGACGACATAGACGAAAAGAAACAGCATAAAGTACATGACATTGAATAAAGGTATTCATGAAGCTCCCACACTCCACAGCGCTTAAGTACAGCGCCTAATGGCGCACACCTCATATAAATGCACGTACAACACTCCTAAAGAACTGCGCTCACCACAGTTATAAATATGGCCTCATAACTTATAGCATAATGATGCACTTCTCATTGAAGATGACCATCACGATTTTCCTCAAAGGACTACGTCCTCCCCTTCTCCACCAAGGCTGCTCCCCGGCAGTTGAATAATCATCGTCAGCTATATATATCCAAGGCCTAATCATAAATAGTGGTGCACTTCCTCTAGAAGATGCACATCACAATATTCCTCAAAGGAAAGACTGCGCACACAGCAGTCTGCAGTAATATAACCTGCATAATATCTATATATGGCCTACAAAGTCATGTCTTCCTCTCAGACTCTATATATGGCCTAATCTCCTTCACAAAAATGTCTCATAAGCTGCATCCACTGCAGTCATAAATATTAATACATACCATCCTCCAATAATCTAACACATGGAAGAATACATATGCAGGAAGAATATTCAGCTACAGGCCTGTGCAAAAGTCTCCACCAGAGACACACATTGAAAAAAACACTATACCATTTTCACCGAACACTGGTCGGGACCACACACTTAGAAAAACACCAGGGTTGACTTCCTCCGTCAACACTTTCACCCCGAATGCTAGCGGTCACTAAAACTCCCGCCTAATCAGTCACGGGACTTCGCAGTTCACCACCGCTCAGTCCCTTCCACGGACTAGCCGTGCGAACTATCACAGTTCTACAATACAGAACAGCGCTCAAGACGCTATCTGTACCCTATGACCTCTATCATATATTTGTTCACCCAATTCACCGTTAATCTAGTCTACAAGCGATGCAACCCTTAATTTACTGTGACCAACCCATATACAAAGTATCACCTCCCTGTTTAACCTTAACAGTACTCTCTCACAACAGAGCAGTAAATAAAATATCGCTACTGGCAACTGTTCATCTTCCAGTTTATCTTACAGATTGTAATTTAATTTGATGGTTTATTTAAATGTTCTAGGGTAGGCTTTCTTTCACGTAATTATAATAGCTAGGCCACATCGGACCGCCACAAGATTATATTTAAAATGTTTCATTAATATATCTGGAAGTTTAAGAACCGAGTCTGGAAGACTCTGCATGATTTCTTTATTGCTGGGATCGTAAAGGTGATCATTCTATAGAAAAAGATAGAAAAACCATGACAACATAATCATACCGCAAAAATCAAATAATATTCTAACGCGCGATAAATTTACCGTTAAGACTATTATATACACTCGCGTATTTAATTATGTATTTAATAAAACACTGCACGAGTCTAATGGTTTCACCACACATCTATATATAGGACTTAACTAAATTTATTTATTATAAATTCCTACGCAACTTTAAAAGTTACTTTAACATTTAAGCATCTATTATTTTTTGAAATAATATAATAGATTGTGGTTAACACAGAGATGCAAAATTCCGGCAAGAAACTTGCGTCGTTCGTTTCAGGGACCACTACTGCCTTTGATAGCATGCCGCTAGTCTTTCCTGAAATCCCTCAGTGCCTGTTTGATCGTGTGCCGCTACTTTCGTTTGATTCTGGCAACGCCCCCACTGGGCCAAGTTAATGAAAATAACTGCAGATGATTGCACAAGAGATATCCGTCGGCGTGATTTAACCTCTCCTTAAATCAATGCGATGACCAGAATGTACGGTAGATAACTGTCCACATATTAATCAGCAAACTTGTTGACAATCTGCGTGGAAAGGTTGCATGCTAATGAGTCCACGTTTCTGTTGTGCATAGCTAATGAGTCCAGGTGGAAAAAACTCCCGTTTGACGAAAAGTTACCACAATATTCGGGGGCACTGATGTTATCCGAAGGGGTCGTTACAAAGGGTCGTACCATATCATACAACAATTCAGGGTCAGCTGAGTTCGTCTGTCACAATTGTCCCCTCTTTTGAGACATGAAAACATCTTTTCATATTTGATTTATGACAATGAATCTGCCCTGATCGGTAGCTTTTGGATGATTGGTATCTTCAACTTCCTCCTCTTCCTCCGTAGTCCAGTTTCTACTCAGGAATTCAGCCCCGACATTCTGTTTTCCCGGAATGTATTACACTTTGAAAGAATAAACGCTTAAAAGAAGGGCCCAACGCATGATCCTTGCGTTTAATTCTTTATTGGCACTAAGAAAAGCTAATGGAGCGTGGTCTGTTTGCACCGTGAAAGATGTACCATAGAGAAACTCATGATGGCGTCTGATACTGTCAATCAGAGCGAGACCATCTTTTTCAACTACGCTGTAGTTCCGTTCAGCTTTACTTAATTTCCGACTGCCGTAAGCAACTGGAAATAGCATGTTCAAGTCACTGTCCTCGGCTTGAAGCAGTGTTGACCCAATGCCCTGACCTGACGCGTCAACCTGCAGTACAAAAGGTTTCTTGAGGTCAGGTAACCTCAAAATGGGGTATGCAGACAACTGTCCTTTCAAAGTGCTGTACGCGTGTTCGCACTTTTGATCCCAAATGACCTTATCAGGACAACTTTTCTTTGTGAGGTCAGTCAGAGGTGCCGTCAGTCCATTGAAGTTCTGGATGTATTTCTGATAGTATGCACATAGTGATAGGAACGAAAGAGTGTCTTTCTTGGTTCAGGGTCTTTTAGCTGCAATTATTTTCTCCACGTTTTTCTTAACGGGCCAACTACAGCCATGAGAAATACTATGCCCCCAGGAAGTCTAGCTTTTCAAACCCGATGAGACATTTGCTAGGTCTGGCTGTGAGACCAGTTTCCTGTAGTCTCCTGAGGAGCATAGCAACCGCAGCAATATGTTCGTCGTAGGTTTCCGATGCAATTAATATGTCATCCATGAAATTATGGATATGGGGACTTTGCAAAGGTTCTAGAAGCTTCCTCGTCATCCTGGTGAACACTCCTGGTGCGTTATGCAATTCGAACGGCATCACATTAAATGTGTAATGTCCTTCACTAGTGCTGAAAGCTAACAAAGGTTTAATTTCCTCCTTGACTGGTATTTGATAAAAACCTTTACTGAGGTTAATCTTGGAGAAAATCTTTGCTTTGCTAAGCTTGGTGAACAACTCAGAAACAGTTTGGAGAGGTTCGGGCTGGAATTCCGTTACAGCGTTTAGCAACCGGTAATCTATACACAGCCGAACTTCCTTATTGGGCTTCTGCAACAGCACTACACTGGAACTGTAAGGAGATGTAGACTCACTGATAATTCCTGCCTGACGCAGCTTGTCTATTTGTCCGCGAAGTGCATCAGCTTTAGCGTACGAGATGGGGTAAACTCTGGTTCAAACAGGGGTCTCGTTTGTTAATTTCATATCAAATTCAATGAGATTTGTTCGACCAGGTACATCCGTTAAGACTGCACTGTAATGTTTTAGTAGAGCCCTGGTTTCTGTTTGCTGTTCTGGTGAGAGATTATCGCCGAACTTGACATCTTTAAAGGATTATGTGGGTTGCAATGAGTACTCCATGCAACCATCATCATCTTCCTCGTCTTCCGTTGCTATGGCGACAGCCAGGAGATGCTCGGAGGATGGCACCGGTCTTTCCAAATATTTCTTAAGGAGATTTACGTGAAAGACCTTCACCTTTCCTTTAATGGAGATCTTGTAATTAGTGCGTGAGATCTTTTTAAGGACGGTAAACGATCCTTGCCATCCGATGCGAAGTTTATTGCTTCCGGTTAGAAGTAGCAACAAAACTTTCTCCCCTGGTTGTATTTCTTTCTCTTTTGCAGCTTTGTTGTATCTTTTAGCATGTTTAGCGTGGGCTTTCTTAAGGTTTTTTGTAGCTAGATCCCATCCTAGCTTTAGCCTTTCCTTGAGCTCATATACATACTTGCTTGCAGAGACGACTGTCTCGTCAGCATTTTGGTCTGTCAATGACCGAAGTAAGGCTTCTAGTGGCCCCTTAATAGGTCTGCCAAATGAAAGTGTAGCTGGCGCAAAACCCGTAGACGCTTGGGGAACCTCTGTGTATGCGAATAAGGCAGCAGATATATATAGGTCCCAGTCTTCCGGTTTCTCCTGACCCAGCTTACGTAATATCATTGTGAGGCTGCCGTTAAAACGTTCCACTAGCCCATTTCCGGCCGGATGGTAGGGACTTGTGTGGATATGTTTGGCCCTCAAGATCTTAAAGATCTCCTCCATTAACAGGCTGCGGAATTGGGATCCATTGTCTGTCAAAACTTGTTGAGGGAATCCCAACCGTGTAAAATTTTGCACGAGGGCTTCTGCGACATGCTTGGAATCCGTGCATGTTAGCGGTATAGCTTAGGCCCACATAGTGCAAGTGTCGACTAAGGTCAGGATGAACCTGTTACTTCTTTTGGTCCTTTCCAGGGGTCCAATGATTTTGAAAGCAACCCGTTCAAATGGAGTACCCACTGTTGGCATTTGCCCCATAGGTACTGGGGGTGTCAAGTGCTTTGGTGCGACACGTTGGCACTTGGCGCAGGATTTCACGTACCTGATAATGTCAGAGTTCATTCCTGGCCACCAATATAGGTTTTTTATTCGCTGAATAGTGGCGTTTTGTCTCATATGTCCGCTAAAGCGAAGAGAGTGCCCGATTTCTAAGATCTGGCTTCTGTACTGCGTCGGTACTAGGAGCTGGTTATTCCCTGTATCAGGATCGCCCGTTCTACGATATATTACGCCATCCTTAGAAAAGATGTCTCCGTGGTGTCTGGGGTCCTTAGCCATGGGCAGTTTTCTAAAGCAGGGCTCCAGAGTAGGGTCCTTTTGTTTCACCTCCTTCAGTTCGTTCGGCCACAAATTTTGGCGCAGGCTCCCTCTCCTTCTTAATTTGCCCTCTTGTGGTTACCGCTGCCACAATCGGTTCCTTAGGTCTCCCAATAAACACGTATCTACATCCCAGGATAACTATGTAGATAGTATCATCCATTATGGCCTCTTTAATAACACCTCTGACAAAATCGGAGTGTATTACTACCATGCGATAAGAAGCGTCCTGGGTGCATCACTCCTGAAAACTCCACTAAGTTTGACGGTTTCCTCTGTCTCCTGACCTGGTTTGACTAGGTGTCTGGCGACAATACAACTGAAACTTAATCCAGTGTCAAAGAGACAAGTAGTTGAGGCACCATTCAAAATTACAGTTCCTCGCGTTGAGGGTCGGTCGCCCTCAGGTTGAGAATCACTGAAATTGACTCTACCTGGCGAGGCTGTATGCAGGCATCCGATGCGGTTTGGCCCGGCATGCTTGCCCTGATCAGTCATCCCTGGTGTAGGGGTCTTTCCTTTTCCTTGACCTTGGTGGCCGCGCTGCCACGTAGGTTTGGTGGATTGATCAGAATTATTATTTGGAGGAAATCGGGTTTTGTAGAATTTCGATTTTTCCTGGGAAGGTCTCTGGGTATTATTTGTTCGTTGGTTATAGTGCTGAGAGGAATTTAAGGAAAATGATGACTGCTCTAGAATTTGTTACGAGATGGCTCATCTGTGGGTTTACGTTTAGTGCTTGGAAGTTCGGCCATTGCATTGGTATAGCGTTCTGCCTTATTGAGGATATCCTCAAGCCTGACTGCGCCCTGTTCAGCCAAAAATCTACGGGTTTCGTTTGACAAAGTTGAATTATCTATTCCACAAGAACAAGTTCAAGTAGTCCCTCATATGTAAGAGGTAGGTCAGATAATTCAATGCACTTTCTCAAATAGCCTGTGAGACGTGAAGATAACTGCGGAAATGTTTCCATGCTCTCTTTCCGGCTGTTTCTGAACATTTGCAGAAATTTTCGGGTGGTCATCTCAAACCGTTCTAGCAAGGCCTTCTTCAGCATGTCATAATCATGTTGGTTGGTTTCCAGCTTTGTATATACGTCATAAGCAGTACCTTTTAATGACGTTGAGAGTTTAAGTGCCCAGCGGGAACTCTCTAACCCATACAGATTTGCGAACCTCTCGAATTTCTCTAGGAAGGTGTCTATTTTTTCATTGGGGCTAGGAAAAGACTCTAAACCAAAGACATCGCAGTTAATTGGGCAGATTGAGTGCTGGAGAGATCCATTGACTGAGACTGGGGCGAAGATGGCTCTCCGTTATTCGAAGTAGAGGCGCCCCGACTCTCTAAAGCCTTAATCGCCAGTTCGTGCTGTCTTTCCCTCTCTCTCTTTCCCTGCGAGCTTCCATCTCTGTCTCAATTTTCTTCTGCTCCAATTGACGATCGTCCGCTTCTTTCTTCCTAGCTTCTGCCCTCTCATCCGCTTCTTTCTTCTCTGCTCTATCCTGTGCTTCTTTTCTCTCTGCTCTCTCTTGCTCTGCGTCATACCTTTCAAGTTCCCTGTAGACAAACAGGTTCACGGCTTCTCCTTCGAATCCTGAGTCCTTCGCCTCCTGTCTCAAAATGGATCTTATCCTAATTCTCTCTGCCATGCCAAAGAACTGGATGCTTCTAAGACTAGAGAATAGTAAGAAAGAACAAGAAAGGGAAAAAAATCAAAGCCGCTTCGAGAAAAAACACAAAGTATAAATTTACTTGTGTTACCTCCTACTTTGTAATGTGCAAACTTATCGCTGCTATTATTGTCACTTAAGACTCTTAACGCAAGCGACTATGCCACGTTAAAATGGTAAGTTACACTAGAAAAAAATCTATTTTTACTAACAGTAGAGAAAAATTTATATTAAAACAATTTAAAAGAAAAAAAAAATTTCCCTAAAATTTTAATTCTCCGCCACAAAACTCCGCCCTTGATGTCAGTTTATGAGAAGAGACGTTGTTAACTAGACTTAAAGAAGTCAGAACAAGGGGCCTTTTGCCAAGCTCAACTCTTTTAACTTCAAAAACCTTTAGTGACTGTAAAAGCAATCACGCAATCCCAGCAAATCTTATCAAGAAAAAATTTAATTTTCTCTACCCGAGAATAAAAAAACGTAACGAATTTGTGTTTATCCGTACTTTCTACTGCTGTGGAAAGAAAACAACCTGTAAATACTGTGTGGACGACCCAAATACTAAAAGGCGTTGTCTATTGGTGTAATCTATTTTATTTATTTATTTCCCTAATTCACAAAGACAGATCATTCACACTCTATCTAGTTAGACCCAGATTTAATCAGACTCAAAAATATCTTTATCCCGGCGAGCCAGCCAATTATTGTCTTAAATTTATTTTGAGAGAAAGAGTCTTAGAAATAGTGGTCCTGTTTAGAGTGGAGAATGATGGTGAAAGCTCAGTGATAGATAAGGTTAGAGAGTAAATAGTTGCTTCACAGAGTGCTGGGGAGAGTAAGGACAGACTTATTTACGACAAATCGTTCCTTTCAATCTTCTCCTCAAACTCTCCTGGTCAAACAATTAATTGCCAGTTTCCAGACACACACCTGCGCTCACACCGATTTGGTGCTTCAAACACACAGACGCACGTGAATACAAACTATATTAAACAGATATGGGAAATTTGGGCTTTGGGTATTCCAACACAGTACTAAATAAGTTTATGCTGTTTATTTATCAATTAAAATCAATCACAACAATAATCATGTGTTACAGGAAAAATATCATAAGTACAGATAATACAAATAACAAGGTGGGAGTGATGGGGGGGTGTTAAAGAAGATTAGTATCGACTACGCCCTTCCCGCTTGTATTAGATAGAGATAAACCCAGTCGATAGTTATCAGGAAAGTAGGTAATGTGATCCAACAGTGAATTTAATTACTCTGAAAGAGGTGTTATAATATTAGGTATGGGTGGTAGAAAAAAATCCTGTTATTCCCAATTGGTTTTCCCTTTACTAAGCAAATGAAAAGGGGGGGGGGGGTAAACAGAGTTAACAAAATATCCCACTTATAGGAACAATGCAGGGTATACAGAAAATTTATTACCCGGAAAGCAAGTTAACAAATAGTTTGCAAAAATTAAATCTCCTGTCATTCGTGCACGCTTGTGAGGGCCCATACTCATATACTCACACTCACTTACCGATTTCAGAATCAGGCACTCCATAGAATTATATAAACAGCAATTACACTCTTGACATATGAAAATGTCTGGTACTTCGATGTCCAGCCCCAGAGTTAGCGAGGTTGGCTGATAGCAAATATTCCCATTTATCGCCGGACTTGAAGCCTAAGAGTTCTTGTGTTTTATTATATAAAAAGGAGTCTATGGGATGGCACTGACACAGTTCGATTCAGGGGTGAAAATAAAGTGGTCTCTTTAATTTCGGCACTGGTGGTAAAATTCCTTCAATGCGTGATGATCGCAACTGACCGGTACGTTTAAATCCAGTGAGGAAAAACTATGCCCAGTCACAGTTCACGTAAATAGGTACTCTCTCACAACAGAGCAGTAAATAAAATATCGCTACTGGCAACTGTTCATCTTCCAGTTTATCTTACAGATTGTAATTTAATTTGATGGTTTATTTA
Organism: Oreohelix idahoensis; assembly: GCA_024509875.1. Taxonomy (NCBI): domain Eukaryota; kingdom Metazoa; phylum Mollusca; class Gastropoda; order Stylommatophora; family Oreohelicidae; genus Oreohelix; species Oreohelix idahoensis. The sequence goes on from JAMPIV010020614.1 coordinate 320,775, forward strand.
AATGTTCTTGGGTAGGCTTTCTTTCATGTAATTACGATAGCTAGGCCGCATCGGACCACCACAAGATTATATTTAAAATGTTTCATCAATATATCTGGAAGTTTAAGAACCGAGTCTGGAAGACTCTGTATGATTTCTTTATTGCTGGGATCGCAAAGGTGATCATTCTATAGAAAAAGATAGAAAAACCATGACAACATAATCATACCGCAAAAATCAAATAATATTCTAACGCGCGATAAATTTACCGTTAAGACTATTATATAAATTCGCGTATTTAATTATGTATTTAATAAAACACTGCACGAGTCTAATGGTTAAACCACACATCTATATATAGGACTTAACTAAATTTATTAATTATAAATTCCTTCGCGACTTTAAAAGTTACTTTAACATTTAAGCATCTATTATTTTTTGAAATAATATAATAGATATATCTTTAACTTTACCACTGGAACTTTTGAGATAAGTTTAATTTAATAGATTTAACTAAACACAAAATCCAGTGAAGTAAAATGAAAGCACTAGACCACTGATCACTTTAACAAATATATTATACCGTGCACAGAAAAAGAAATCACTCCAATGTAGCCACCAATTCAGATGGAAATCCAGCAAAATTCTAGTATAGCTAGTGAATCTTAAATCTCTGGCGAACGAATGATAAAATGGCTTTCTTCTTGGTCTGTATATATCTAACTGGAATGCAAAGTTGGGGGGACATGTTTGTTACGGTGTTATTTTAAATGACGGCGTCTGCTGGGGTTAGAAGTGCGCAACGTTTGGGGTCACTAACATTAATAGAATATGTTGATATTTTACGGACTTCTGAACGCGAAATATATGCTAAGATTATGACGTATTCGAGTTGGGAAGGTCACGCTTGGGGACTTGGTTACATTACCCCTTTTGTGCTGTCCGTCAAGCAGAGAAGTCGTGTCTTGTATTTCTTCCAAGGAGAGGCTTAGTATATAGCCGATATATGAATTCAATATAGAACTCAGGGTCAGTTCAGATATTAAGATAAAGTATAAGATTTATTAAGTAAATTAAATGATGGAAGGAGAATCGTATTATGATTCAATTTGTAGCTGTCAAGAACTCATGCGCTCATTTCTGGCTGTCTGACTACAGCAGCGCATGTACATAGCCATGACGTTCATCTGACACATTATATTGACACGGACGGATATACTTACTGATGCGTGATGCCATATGATGATGGATGGTATCCGCATGTCTGGTTTTGTGTAGTGTGTAGATGTGTTCAGTCAAAACAATGTTCATGCAACAATAACAGGGCAATCCACATAGGACGTCAGTAAACTCACGACGTATAAAGTCAATGAGTCTTGAAACAGCCGTTGACGTTTTTCTTCATTATTTATTGTGGACGCCACAGTGACAAAATGGTTACGCAAAAGTGTAGGCACATCAAACAGTCATTATCACAGCAACATTCAATACAGCAATAAACGGTAGACAGCATTACAATGATGAGTCAGATGCATGTTATATTTCATAGTGCTGTAAATGTAGTCAGGTGGAAAACTCCATCCTTTTCTATAACAGCCAGGAGATAACCAGATGTATGAGATCAGTTCACTCTCCTTAGTTTGACTTCAGCAAGACAGACACGTCTGCCGAAGTATAAATAATGTCCACAAAAATATCCTCTAGATAATAAAGGTTTTCCAAACCTAATTCATTTAACAAAGTAGCAAGTAATGGTCCTTGGTACATGCATCAACCGATGCAGTACAATGCAGCGACATGTGAGCTGGGAAAAAACATCTCGTGGCGACGACTTTCGGAGACAGGCTATGAATCGAAATCGCTCACGACCAAAAATCGATAGAGTTAATGAAAATGTTAATTTACCTTGCTTTCAAGAAATACACAGAAATATCACGCCTCCCGACATGTGGGAAACACTAGAGGTATTATCTCGAACAAACGAAATATCCATTAAGAGGACTACACATCCCTGACAGAACAAAAATAGCGGAGATCCCCTCTTCAACGAGGCATCTCTTTCGCCATTCCAAATCGCTCACTCCCACTAGTGGTGGGCGGAAACCGATCGACCAAACAACAAGACAAGTCATGCGCAGTCCAGCGCAAAAATGACCACAGCTCAAACTTAACTGCATTCGATACCAACGCGAGAAGACAAATGCTTACCGAGAAAAGTGACTATAAATTCCAAGCAGTTGTTGCCCTTGCGTTATAAAACAGATATTGAAATAAAACGATGTTGCGAGAATTTATCACGCAACATATCACCACCTCCTCCCGATAAAAAAAAAAATGTGGAACATATTTTTTTTTTTTTAATATCAAAGAGCATGCGATAAGCGGCTCAAAACGCACGAATTATGCGCTGATAATTAATTAAATTGCCAAACAATAGGCTAATTATAGAGTGTCTGGTGAGGATATACCTCAACAGAAAAATAAATATGTCTCAAAAAATATTCACATCGGGGAGGTGTCACCAACACACATCACGTTAGCATGTAAACACAATATACGTATGCAAGTTACTATAATCATCATTAAACAGCATACTCTAATGTTGTCTTTAAAAATGGATGTACAAATCTGATAGGAAAATTTTAAATAGTACATTCTTTGACATGTAATGAAATAAGTACATAGTAAAGTTAAACTACATGACGATCCAGGATATATGCTCTGGTATTCCGAGGGTAAGTACACAATCTAGAACTCGTAAGGTAAGTCCTCAGCTCAACAATGACATTCTGAGAAAGTACAAGCAATATAATGCTAATTAATAACTAATATGCTTCATAAGGTACAATACATTATTAATAATTGTGGCTGTTTAGTAAACTAACGGCCCTTATATTAACTACTCAGTCCTCCTCTATCATCTTAAAAAACGAACAGAAGAAGATGACAACAAAGCACGATAGTGTGTACATATAAAGTAAGTACAGATGTGCTAATCTATTGTAGAAATATAGGTGTGTTATGACTCTGTAATATATAGAAATATAGGACAGAAGTATTAGTTGGAGTCATGTGGGCATCTAGACAAAATGTCAGCCATCACATTATCCGCACCACGGATAGCTCGTACCGTGAAGTGAAAAGGTTGAAGAGCTATAGCATATCGAGTGGATCTCGAACTCTTCAAATTCTTAGTCTGAATAGCTGTAAGAGCTTTCTGATCAGTCTCTAGAATGAAATGTGCGCCCAGGAGGAATCTTTGTAGTTTTAGAATTGACCAAACCATCGCTAACAACTCACGGTCTAAAACCGAGTAGTTCCTCTCTGCCGCATTTAGTTTTCTAGAAATGTACATAACAGGATGCAGAGTATTTGCATATTCTTGCATCAGTGCTGCTCCAATCCCAGTGGATGAAGCATCACTCCGAAGAACAAAAGTCCTATCAAGAGTAGGTAATCTTAAGATGGGAGGAGAAGAAAATATATTCTTGATTTGGTCTAGTGAAGATTGGCATTCTTCAGACCAACGGACCAGATTAGGCGAACCTTTCTTCAACAATGTTGAGAGAGGTGCCATGATCGAAGATAAATTTGGAATAAATCTCCCATAAAATTGAATTAAACCTAAGAGACTCCTAACTTGTTTCTTCGTTTTAGGAACAGAGATGTTCAGTATTTTGGAAGTATTGTGGTCTTCTGTCTTCAAGAGACCATGACCAACACGATGACCCAGGAAAGAGATTTCACCAAAACCAACAAAAGCTTTAGAAGGTTTTGCTGTCAAATTATTCTCACGTAGAGTGGACAGTAAGTCATATAACCCTAAATAGTGATCTTCCCAGGTATCACTGAAGAGACAGATGTCATCTAAGTATGCGATGACATCCGAACGATGTGACAGAATTCGACGCATCATGCGAACGAAAGTGGCAGGGGCGTTCATGAGACCAAAAGGCATAACATTCCATTGAAATAGACCCCTAGGTGTAGAAAAAGCAGTAAGAGGTTTGGCATGCTCTGCTAAAGGCACTTGCCAATAACCTTTAGACAAGTCAAGTTTAGTGAAGAATCTAGAATTAGAAAGTCTAATCAGTAGATCTTCTAACAAAGGCATCGGTTCAGCGTCGAACTTTGTGACCTGATTCAATTTGCGATAATCAACGCAAATTCGTATGTTCTTATCCTTCTTCCGGACAATAACCATGGAAGAAGAATATGGTGAAGTCGATGGTTCAATTATATTTAATTGAATCATTTCATCCAATTCCTTTTCCACTTGCGACTGAAAGTGTATAGGAATAGGATACGGCCTAACCCTAATTGGATTATTGTCGGTAAGAATTATGTCATGTTCTATGACATCTGTGTGTCCAGGAATGTCAGTGAGAACATCCTGAAATGTTTGTAACATCGACAAGTCTCGTCGATGTTCGTCACCAGAAAGATTAGGAGAAACAGAAACGTTTTTCCAAGATTCCGTGGAATGTAATGGAACCACTGGAAGGGGAAGGTTGACATCAGAGAAGGTAGCTTCCTCATCCTGAATGACAGACAGGGATGAATAATGACCGTGAGGTGCAGGAGCATCATCCGTTGCCTGGAAAATAGGCAGCAAATAGTCCGGACGTTCGTGAAATTCCGAAAGCATGTTTATGTGGAAAGTTTTATGCTTTCCATCAATATCGACCACATAGTCAACATCGGAAATCCGAGAGACTATTGCATACGGACCTTTCCATGCAATAAGAAGTCTATTTTCCCTACTGGGGAGTAGGACGAATGCTTTGTCACCTGGACAAAGTTGTCGTAGACATCTATTCTTGTTAGCAAACTGTCTTGCCTTCTCTTTAGCAATTTCTGATGAAGCAGTTGCTAGCTTACATGCCTCAATGATCTTTTGTCTAAGAGCAATGACATACTCATATGAGGATTGAGTTTCATCGCTAATATCATCGGCAGTGATGAGATCGTGTAATAAAGACATAGGGCCGCGTGGACGCGCGCCAAAGACAAGTTCGAAGGGAGAAAATCCTGTGTGTTCATTAGGGACTTCTCTATAGGCAAAGAGAGCCGCGGGTAAAACCCTGTCCCAATCTTGAGGATGATCTTCAGTTATCTTACCAAGCAAAGTCTTGAGCGTTCTATTCAGACGCTCAACTAACCCATTAGACATAGGATGGTAGATACTACTGAGAGATCGTTCAATATGTAAGGTAGACATTACCTGTGACATAGTGTCAGATATGAGTTGAGTGCCATGGTCTGACAATATTTCTCTGGGGAACCCCAAGCGAGAAAATATCAACCAAAGAGCATCTGCGATATCTGTAGTAGATATGCTCTTAAGAGGAATAGCCTCTGGCCAACGTGTGCACATATCGACACATGTAAGGATAAACTGATGTCCTCTGGCCGACTTGACCTTAAAAGGGCCAATAATATCTATGGCCATTTTCTGAAACGGCCGAATAGGAATGTCAGCAGCCTGGATAGGCGCAGCATGTCGTGGTCCTCTAGATTTGACCTCCTGACATACCTTGCATGATCGGCAGTAAATACGAATGTCCTTATTGACAAAAGGCCAAAAGAAAGCCGCAAGGACTCTCGACTTCGTACGGGAAAAACCCATATGTCCAGCACATTGCGAGTCATGAGCATGTTGTAATATTTGGACTCTCATGCTCTTGGGAACAAGAATTTGCGAATGTGCCGACGTAGTCGAATCTTGTACCATACGTACAAGTACGCCGTTTCTCATTGCAATCCAAGATTTTCTATTTGTATCCTGATTCGGATCACCTTTCTTCGCAAGAACGAAGAATTTTTTTAAAGAAGGATCTTCTTCTTGCAATTTTATGAAAGAGTCACGAGTGATTACTAAGTGACTATCTTGGCTATCAACTTCATTATCACTATTCAGTGAAGTTTCGGGTGTTTGTAGAGCTTGTGCTCTTGTAACCACTGCATTTGTAGCTTGCATGTTATTATCTTCCCAAGCAGCAATCTGCTGTGGGGTACACTCCCTAACTCCGTGAATACGACCTATAATAAGGTCCGCAATAGGATTAGGTAAGAGACAAGCATGCACATCTCCAGTAAAGAAAGGAGTGGCAATGCGAATTACAGCAGTAGGATATTTTTCTAGAGTGCCGCCAAATGTGACACATTTAATAACCCTTCCTGTAGCACAAGATGGATCTACAAGCGATTGTCTAACACCAATAGTGGTGCATCCGGAATCGAAAAGTAGTGAGACCGGAGTATCATTAACAAGACCCTTATGTAGGATTAAAGAACCCCTCCCGTCATGCGCAACAGCAGCAGGAAGAGCGGGAAGTGGGTGACCACAACTCAAAGTAGTTATGGTACCCGGTTCGAATAAAGTACTGCATTGGGGGCATTTGTTTGCTCTTTCAAAGTCAAAAGCAGAACTAGTGACAGCGTCAAAGTTTTTACTATCAACAACATGATTACAGGCTCCCTCAGTTTCCTGTTGTACAGCATTAGCCTGCTGATATCTCTTTTTTTTTGTGTTGAGATCTACCCCGACTATTATTACCTCTGAAGTTATCAGAGTTATTATTATCTCTGCAGTTATTATTGTCTCTATTGTAATTGTTATACTGGTTCGAATTCCAGTTTCCACGATTACTATCATGTTCACATTGATGCGAACATCTATTTGTTTGGTTCTGAGGTCTTCGGCAGGAATAACCTCTATTACCGTATCCTCTTTTGAAATGCCTATAATTATTAGGGTGATAGTAACGAGTACTATCAGGTTGTCTCCAATTCTTCGAAGAAGAATCACCATGAAATTGATTTCCATGATTTTGACAGAAATTACCGCTACCCTTTCTATCAAAATTTTGTTGGGATCTACGAGCAAAGTTTTGACCATACGGAGCTGCCGAAGCAACTGGTAAACCTTCTTTCACCTTAGAGTTACCCATGGTTATGTGTGGGTGCGCAGTTACGTATTGGCAACAGAAATCTTCCATTTCTTTTATTGTTTTAGGTTTACGTTCATGAAGGAAAGCAAGGAAAGACTCATTGACAGACGACATGACTTTGTCTCTAAGTATTAAGTCCATAAGTCCTTCATAAGTTTTTTCCGTCTTAGATAGTTCAACCCATCGTGAGAAAGTAATGCGTATTCTTGCAATAAACTCGGAGAATTCAACTCCATTTTCAGGTAACATGTTTTTAAATTGTAGACGATAGCCGTCTTCATTAAGCTGATATTTCTTTAACAAAGCGGCCCTGACAACCTCATAATTGTTCTTGTCAGGTTCATCCACCATATTTAATATACTTAGAGCTTTACCTGTCAGTATCCCTGATAACTGATAAACATATTTTGCTTTGTCTATGTTATGAGCTGTACATGCTTGTTCAAATCTGTCCAGATAGAACATTATGTCATCACTGGAAGGACTAAATGTTGGTAACTTAATCTTAAAAGTATCATTATTAGCCTTACCAGAAGATGAACCCTTGTTTGAATCATTACCATTACTCATGCTTGTCAATTTCAATTTTTCCAACTCTAAAGCTAAGACCTTTTCTTCATGTTCCATTTTTGCTTTCTCTTTCCTCTCATCAGACTCTCTCTGTAATCTTCTTTCCTCAGCCTGAGCCTCTTTTTGAAGTCTTTCATTTTCAGCTTCTTTTTCAAGTCTTTTATTTTCAGCCTCTTTTTCAAGTCTTTTATTCTCAGCCTCTTTTTCAAGTCTTTTATTCTCAGCCTCTTTTTCAAGTCTTTTATTCTCAGCTTCTAGCTGTAGCTGGAGTTTTCTTTCCTCAGCTTCTGATTCCTTTTTTGTTTTTCCATTTCCATTTGGAATCTTTTTTCATCCACCTGCATCTGCAGTTTCTTTTGTTCAGCTTCCATATGCAGTTTCTTTTGTTCAGCTTCCATTGCTTTATCATATCGAGCAGTTGCAAATTCTTCTAACTTATCACCAGTCTTGCCAAGCAATTTACCCTGCTCAATAAAGTGCTCAAATGTAGACATGTTGTCTAACATATGAGTCCAAAACCTGAAATAATTAACTAATTTATTTCAAACCTAAGTGTAACAAGTCTTAATTAAACACTTGTATATTCACATCACCTTATATTATCCCAGTCTCTGTGGGAAACAAGTCTCCAATCAAAGAACTTGTATATGAAATATCAGCACTCAATTCTTGATCATAAGTGCACTTCTCATTCAATAGTGCACGACACTATTCATCATTCATTTATCATCAGTGTAGTAGTAACAGTGCATTAGCATAGCCCATTAACTAATTACTATAACTGTAAACAATGACTATGTAAACACATGCAGAATGTAAACATTGAAAATGTAAACAATACAAACAATGTAAACAATAACAATGTAAACAATAACAAAGATCAGCAACAATACAAAAACGTTCGCAGAAATCAACTAAAAATAAAGCAGAAATTAATGAAATATCACAAAAAATGTGACGATATCTGCGATAGAATTAAACAAAATACATGACACCACAGTGTATAAACAAAAATGTTGTATGAAACTAAATTATAGACAAGAGTAGGCTAACAAATACAAACAAATCAAAACAAAACTAAAGAATGCGAAATAATAACGAAAACAATATTAAAACATGTCATCACAGCTAACATAAATAGCAACAGAAGTCGCTTAGCAAATTCCAGTATCGGAAATTTGCAAACCTTACAGAAAACGCTCACAATAGACGACCTCTATGACGTGGCATAATCTAACGGAGACACCACCCAACCGAGAACCCGCTGAAATATAAACATATAAATATACAAATAACATATAGACATATAACATATAGAATGAGATGATACACAGAAGACTCAGCAGAAGTATAAGGGCACAGTTTACATACAAACAGGCCACTTAACTTATAGGCTTCCAATCGTCGAACAGCAGAAAAACGGATGTCAATCAACGTCCTAAAGAGCGAAGCTCCAACGATGATGGCACATCTGAACTGCTTCCACTGCTAACACGATGGTACAAGAGCTTCTGAAATACTGTGTGTTGAGTTGTTTCGGCACTTGACCTTCTAATCCAAAAGTAAGTTGATGGAAATCGGTACTTGGCCTTCTTCAGAAAACAACCCGTTTCAACCGGCACTTGACCTTCACAAAAACGACAGCACTGGAACCTTGACAGCAGCAACTTGCTTGACTTGCGTAAAAGATAACAGCAGTCCGAGTTATCCGGCAACATGTAACAACGCCGGGTACTGTCAAATTCTTGTTTCCGTCAAAAAATTGAAATTTTGACTTTTACCGGGCAACGCCGAGTACTTTGAAAATTTTGAAGATGTTGACTGTATTGAAGAATGTTAATTTCTTGAAGGATGCTGATGAATTCTTGTTGAAAATGAAGTGGGTAAGGGACCCCGTGTTTGCTAGTACCAGAATCAAACCAGCTTATGGCCACCAAATGATGCGTGATGCCATATGATGATGGATGGTATCCGCATGTCTGGTTTTGTGTAGTGTGTAGATGTGTTCAGTCAAAACAATGTTCATGCAACAATAACAGGGCAATCCACATAGGACGTCAGTAAACTCACGACGTATAAAGTCAATGAGTCTTGAAACAGCCGTTGACGTTTTTCTTCATTATTTATTGTGGACGCCACAGTGACAAAATGGTTACGCAAAAGTGTAGGCACATCAAACAGTCATTATCACAGCAACATTCAATACAGCAATAAACGGTAGACAGCATTACAATGATGAGTCAGATGCATGTTATATTTCATAGTGCTGTAAATGTAGTCAGGTGGAAAACTCCATCCTTTTCTATAACAGCCAGGAGATAACCAGATGTATGAGATCAGTTCACTCTCCTTAGTTTGACTTCAGCAAGACAGACACGTCTGCCGAAGTATAAATAATGTCCACAAAAATATCCTCTAGATAATAAAGGTTTTCCAAACCTAATTCATTTAACAAAGTAGCAAGTAATGGTCCTTGGTACATGCATCAACCGATGCAGTACAATGCAGCGACATGTGAGCTGGGAAAAAACATCTCGTGGCGACGACTTTCGGAGACAGGCTATGAATCGAAATCGCTCACGACCAAAAATCGATAGAGTTAATGAAAATGTTAATTTACCTTGCTTTCAAGAAATACACAGAAATATCACGCCTCCCGACATGTGGGAAACACTAGAGGTATTATCTCGAACAAACGAAATATCCATTAAGAGGACTACACATCCCTGACAGAACAAAAATAGCGGAGATCCCCTCTTCAACGAGGCATCTCTTTCGCCATTCCAAATCGCTCACTCCCACTAGTGGTGGGCGGAAACCGATCGACCAAACAACAAGACAAGTCATGCGCAGTCCAGCGCAAAAATGACCACAGCTCAAACTTAACTGCATTCGATACCAACGCGAGAAGACAAATGCTTACCGAGAAAAGTGACTATAAATTCCAAGCAGTTGTTGCCCTTGCGTTATAAAACAGATATTGAAATAAAACGATGTTGCGAGAATTTATCACGCAACACTTACTTGTATTGCTTGGAATTTATCATTATGCTGAAACTGTATATGAAGTTTGTGAATGTTGGAATTTATCTATGTGAAATCGTCAATACATGTGGACTCTAACTGAAGGCTTGATATCTTCCTTACGTTAGGGGTTTGGTTCCACAGCTGTTTAATGTTTATAATTTCTCAGCACGATAACTCTCTCACAGGAAAGATCAATTATTGTAAATATGCAAATCAGAACGTCGAAGGGACTTATTTATGGTCAGAGCTAACTGAATAATATAAACAACATTAAACAAGTCAAGAGAGTGATTAATAGTCAATCAAGTAACTAACTGAAGGAACCGCGTCATCCGTTACAATGTTAGAATTTGACAACTTTTTAGATCTAAGGAGACTATCAGGGTTCTGACCGCCAGACTAAAGAGAGATGCCGCCCCTGGTTTTCCGAATCTCCGTTCGCTGCGTCCGCTTCGGCTTTCCCGTTCGCTCCCACTGCGATCGGTTCTGTGGTTAACACAGAGATCCGAAATGCCGGCAAGAAACTTGCGTTGTTCGTTTCAGGGACCACTACTGCCTTTGATAGCATGCTGCTAGTCTTTCATGAGATTCCTCAGTGCCTGTTTGATCGTGTGCCGCTACTTTCGTTTGATTCTGGCAACGCCCCCACTGGGCCAAGTTAATGAAAATAACTGCATATGATTGCTCAAGAGATATCCGTAGGCATGATTTAACCTCTCCTTAAATCAATGCGATGACCAGAATGTACGGTAGATAACTGTCCACATATTAATCAGCAAACGTGTTGACAATCTGCGTGGAAAGGTTGCATGCTAACGAGTCCACGTTTCTGTTGTGCATAGCTAATGAGTCCAGGTGGAAAAAACTCCCGTTTGACGAAAAGTTACCACAATATTCGGGGGCACTGATGTTATCCGAAGGGGTCGTTACAAAGGATCGTACCATATCATACAACAATTCAGGGTCAGCTGAGTTCGTCTGTCACACCGTTCACAAAGTGGTCTGCCGTTGTCCTGTTGAAACACAGACCTGTGGGCAGCCAAAAGTGGAAGGACATGGGGTCGAAGATTTTCATTGACGTATCGTTGCGCATTAAAGCCTCCTTCACTGTGCACCAATTGACTCCTTCCGTTGTAACTGATCATTCCCCACACCATTGCACCTCCACCACCGTGCGGCGGAGCTTCATCAACGCAATTTAGGGCAAAACGTTCATTTCGCCTACGGTAGACCCTACGCCGTCTATCATAACGCTGCAACAAAAAAAAGATTCGTCACTAAACAAGACACGTCTCCATTGATTATCAGCTGCCCAGGGACGATGCTTGTTGGCCCAAAGAAGTCGATTTTGGCGATGGCGGCGCGTAAGGACAGGTCCTCGGTCAGGTCGTTGTGCCCAAAGTCCAGCGTCATGCAGTCTATTCCGGACAGTTTGATCAGACACATGACGTCCTGCAGGCAATGACTGGGCAGTTGAGGAAGCTGTTGTAAACCTATCTCTTGAGGTGACGAAGCCGAATAAAGCTATCCTCCGCTACTGTTGTCACTCTGGGTCGTCCACTGCTATGCCGGTCTTCAACTGAGCCAGTGGCTTGGAACCGGTGCCAAAGTCGGCTGATGGTACTCTGATGCACGTTTAGATGCCTGGCAACCTGACTTTGACTTTCGCCTGCATGCAGTCGGCCAATAGCAATGTTCCTTAAATTTATCGATAGAGACGCCATAAATTTCTGCTTGAAAATGAACTGATTTTTTGTGTGTAGCGGTATCCTTTTATAGGGTTTCAGTTGCGTAGTCAGTGAATAGTGTTCACCCTTAGTTTTGTTGCTTTTACGTGCGCGCACGATGAACTGTGGTCAAAAATTGCGTCATTAAACACTATTGACCACTGCCTTGTAACGATTACAAAAACGAACACAATTCAGGTCAACACGTGCATTTGACACTGTAAAGAACATTTGAGGCTGGTTTTTATATACCCCAGCACCAAATTTTACTTACAAACTCATAAAAACGCGCCCTCGGATAGCTATGCGTTTATTTTTTTGAACAGTATAGTTTATTGCTGAAAGAAATGTTAATCTTCAGCATCTGAGCCAAAATCTATCGGAAGAAAAAGGCGCGTTCTAATAAATAAACGAATATTTTGAAAGAAAGCGCAATACCTGCGAAGCGCAATAAAGCGAGGTATGACTATATATATATATATATATATATATATATATATATATATATATATATATATATATATATATATATATATATATATATATATATATATATATATATATATATATATATATATATATATATATATAATACCTGCAATATAACATGTCACCATATATTTCCTACTTACTCAATATGTACCGTTGTTTTCATCACACACATATAAACTTACCACCAATGGCTTGCACCTCACACAAAGTTAAAATATGGCCCTGGCCTGTAGACGTAATATTACGTCCCACTGAAATCTTCAATGAAGTTACTGGGATTCTTGAATACAAACGGACGTGGTATATGAGCATCGGCTGCAGAGCGTCATCCTGGAAGTAATCAGTTCTCTCGCCATCTTCACTGAATGTCTCAAGAATAAATCCCATGAGTCGATAACTGAAAACTGAAAGGCATATTGCAGTTACACAGTAAAAACAAGATTTTTGTTACGCTTGATAACAACTTAGCTATTCTATAAAATGCACTAGCTTTTGAATCAAATTTTTTTTTTTCAAAATTGTTTCCATAGTGTTTTGTGGAGAAATTTCTTTCTTCTAGATGACTATTACCTCTGTACAGTTTTGTTTTTCTAATCTAAGATCTTTATTGTGTTTATTTATGTTACTTTTATTTCAATCACGTCATATGACATATGTTCACTTTCTGCTGTTACGACTGTATCATCAGCGTATGACGGTGGGCTAAATTAGATCGTAAAATAGATTATGAGAGAGAAAAGGTTACATCAGTGGTTCCGAAACAGAGTGGGACGCCACACTAGAATGTCGCGAGATTATGGCAATGTTGCTTCAAATACAATGAAGGGTTTAATGTTAAAAAAATTCAAAATTAATGAATCATGTTTTTATGTAGGTGTAATGTTATACACTTTCTGGATGTCTTATGATAATATTATTAAGTAGTTGTGTTCTGTGTTATGAATAAAGCATTGGCAGGAGGTGTTTTGAAGGTATTTCTTATCAATAAAACATTTTGTGTGGCGTAAGAACATGTTCATACTGAAAGTGCGACACACAGAAACAACTTTGAGAACTACTGACCTAGACTGACATATCTCTCTGAAGTGAATAAAGAATGTGGATGCGTTCTATAATCCGTGCGACAGATCTCTCTGAAGTGAATAAAGAATGTGGATACGTCCTATAATCCGTGCGACATATCTCTCTGAAGTGAATAAAGAATGTGGATACATTCTATAATCCGTGCGACATATCTCTCTGAAGTGAATAAAGAATGTGAACACGTTCTATAATCCGAGCGACATATCTCTCTGAAGTGAATAATGAATGTGGATACGTTCTATAATCCGTGCGACATATCTCTCTGAAGTGAATAAAGAATGTGGAAACGTTCTATAATCCGTGCGACATATCTTTCTGAAGTGAATAAAGAATGTGGACACGTTCTATAATCCGTGCGACATATCTCTCTGAAGTGAATAAAGAATGTGGACACGTTCTATAATCCGTGCGACATATCTCCCTGAAGTGAATAAAGAATGTGGATACGTTCTATAATCCGTGCGACATATCTCTCTGAAGTGAATAAAGAATGTGGAAACGTTCTATAATCCGTGCCAAAAGTGGGTGTTGTCTTGATGATAGAAAGAAGTATGTTTCCCAAATATAAGATTATTGTGATGTAAAGGAAATACAACTTGTGCTAGCTGAAGAAGATTGACCTAATTAGAGAAAAATGTATAATTCCGCCAACCCTCCCAAGAAATTTAGTACAGTTGTAATACACCACAAGCCCTGAACAGTAATGCCAAGAACTAACTAACTAACAGATGTGGAAAATGATTTGGATGCCACCAGGTAGACAACACTTGTTCTTGTTCTACATTCACAAATATAAAGTGTATATTTACTACTCGAAACAACAGAAAATAACACTGGAAAATTTAACTACATTTGAAATGAAGTTTTTTCAGAATTTTTAGAGTATGTTTTTTTATGTACAAATGTTCTCTCTTGTGTTAGCATAAGTGGGAACTTATAATATGCTTATGAATTTGTAATGAAGCTAGATTATAGTCTTCTCGACTTAGCTTATACGTTAAATCTTATTGGTACTCTGATGCAGTAGGAGCGTTGCATTTCTACCGCTTGGTTTAGACTGTTAGAGAGTTTTAGTCAGCTTGTATCATGACTTTTTTTTGTTAGCCAGATTCTGGGCTGTTATCTCAGGATAGTATATGGTTTAAGTTGTCGTCCGGCATTGCTTCTAACTCCTTGTGGAATCTGGCTCCAGCACACTTCCCAAACAAATCTTCAAACTCAGCGTTAGCGCAATTATATGCTCTTACAGAATATGGAAACTTCAATGTAAAACACACAAATTTACAATTTCTAGAGATGTTTTCTACACTTTTATTAAGTCTAAATTTCTATTGATCTCTGTATAATATACCAAACTACTATTGTATTTGATGCTATATTTAATATCTCACTCCACTAGAAGTCAAAGCATTTTATGCCAAACAAAGATTCAGATAAAACCCCCATGTAAAAGCACCCACATTAATCTAGAACTACTGGAGACGTCTTTCACACTTTATTGCGACGGTATTACCTCCCCTGCTTTGCAGTAGTGGTCCAACAGTGGCCAAAACTCAAGATTATCTAATATAGGCTTCAATGGAATCTATCTTTACACAAGATTACTTTTGGCAGAAATGTAGATAGAAGAGTAGTAAAGTTTATGTCATATGGGAGTCTTTAGAAGATATTCAGATAAGTGAAAACAATGCTGGCTGTTACTGAGCCTGTCAATTCTGTAATCTGCCGAAACCTTTTATGAAGAATTTAAGCAATGGTTTATTCTAACTCGTTAAGCACCCACCTCTGAGTTAATCAGTGAAATTATTATTATATTATAGCTCTGTTTAGAGTGTGTGTAGTAATTTGACTGAGACAAACATGCAGTAACTTTAAAATGATTGAATCAAAGTTAAATTGGTATAATTACAGATAACAAAACTAAATAATCATTTTAAGGTTAACAGTTTAAAAGAAAGGAATAATAGTTAGTTACAAAATGAAGTTTTCATCACTCGGGTGATGGTTTTTGATAAGAGGTTCAAGTGGCAGCATATAGGTTAACTTTGCAGCAAATGGTAATTCTAATCCTCCTTATGGGTTGGTTCTTTTCACTCTGCCTTCGCTCATCTCTGGATAAGTTCAGGCGCCGCACGTTTCCAGAACTTCAAGGAGTAACGGCCAAGCTGGTTCAGCGTCTGTCTATAAGACACTCTTATGATGGCGTCTCGCACAACGTCAGTCTACTTCTACCTTCACTTGGTTGTAGAGATAGTACTTTCTGCTGGTACCACCAATAACTATGATAGAAGAATAGAAACAAATGCTCTTCCAAGTATTGCATTTTCCAACCCATAGTTATGGGTTCCTATCTTCCGATACAACCATCCCATGTCAGAATTTACCCTCGATAAGAATTAAATTTAGTCTCTCGAGATAAAACTTTCTTTACATTTAAACTGCATAGCTTTATTTTTACATTACATTTAAATGAAAAGGTTAAACGCACAGATATAATATGTTTTACATTTACTCTTTCAAAACTGTTCACAATATAAATGCATTTATGTTTCCTTTATATTTACACTTGCTGAAAAGTTTGAAACTTCTATTACTTAAAATGAATATTTTCACTTAGATATTTACACTGGTTTAAACTTTGAAATGTACATTAATTTTGAAGTGAATATATTTATAGGGACATTTACACTGCTTTGAAAATGTAAGTATTATACTTAGAATGTACATCATTTCTTTCATCTTTCCCTCCCTGCTCCATAGGGACCCTATAATTACTTTATGCATTTAGTTCTCTTTACAAAACTATCAACAAAGCAATCACAAGCCCGTGCAGTGGTGGTTCATGAATCATCATTCTGTACGCTGAGGTTGCCAGCCTCAAATGACTTTGACATCCAAAAGCGAGTTTCACACAATAAAATTCACAGGGTAATATATGTTTGTTAGTTCACATGTTAGTAATGAAATAGAATGAAAAATGCACTACTTACGCCAATCGTGGCTACAGACATGTTGCTTACATGAATAAAAGAGACGAATCGTTCTATTACACGCGTCTGGGATGTCTTTAATTATACAATATATTCCATGTCGGACTCCGTGTGTTTCTTCAGTTTCCTAGTCCCGGTGTTCCTTATTAAAATGAAGAGATTTCCTGTGCTTTGTACGCCTTTTCTGGATCTGCAATAAAAGGTCCGGTTAACAAAAGGAATTATGAATCTAGTGTTCACTCTGGCGAGGTCTGATGTTGTATTTGGCGAGCGTGAAATTCACAGAGAAAAAAAAAACTGCGAAATGGTCAGACTATATTCCTATCTTCCCAAGCGTTGTTTGTTATGGAGTTAAATAAACCCTCCAATCACATTCAAACAAGTCGGTGTGATACTTTCAAAATATTTCCGACTTGGAAATACTTTGCAAAGGTAACGTCTCCCATATACGGTAATAGGCTGTCCGATGTCCCTGTGTACATACTTACAGGCAGATCGGTAGACACACATTACATCATGTGTAAGCTTTAATACTTATTACTTGAAAAAAAGTGACCGGAAGCGATGATGTCACACTTGTCTGCCCACATGTGTCACACAGACAGTAATCTCGTTATCTGTCGTATGAGTACGCAAAACTCACTGTTTGCCCAGCCTGCGTTACTGTCGTAGATTTTTGATAGGAGAATTAAGACTTGGGTTGGTCCCTTCTGAATAGGTTGGAATGAGTGATAGTCACAGTGTGAGATAGAAATACAAAATAGATTTCCACGAGCGAGGTGGTAGAATTGTGATAGAGGCTGTCTCTGAGAGCACGCACATTCAAGTAACGACAGGTAGACACACAGATGTGGGAAACTATAACAAATGATTATATAGATATTTAGAACGAGCTGACCAACATGCTGATTAATTTATTGTTAAGTTTATTTATCATTGTAAACTTACGTCACAACATGTAAAATTACATCAAAAAGGCATATACACAAAGTCATAAACAAATCAAGGAATGCTACAAGAACTGGTAGACCCACAGTTATGATCTTCCCTCGATGGATAGCCCACACTCCCGCTAGGAGAAAGATGATAGCACAAAGAGTCCCAGATACATATGATTGAGTCTAAGAGTTTCCCCCGTTTAAGGTATGAACAGACCTGATACTATAATCTAGTTTAAGGGAAAATATTGTTAGCAAAACAAACTTGCATGAAGAAAGTTATGACAGCAAATAGGTGCCAAAATCCAACGGTAACAATAGCACTCAGACCTGCGTTCACCCTATTCATTCAGCCGTGGCCACGTGCGCACATTTATACTTACAGCTTTGATCGCTGCCTCTGGGAACATAATTTTTTCTAGGACCTTCACAGAGACCCGTTAATTCAGTCTCGACCAAGAAATCCCCAGTTCCAAAAAGACGTACTGAATTCTCTGTCTCAGGGAACGATTCCTTGGGTGTTCTTATTTTTCGGATGTCTGTTTAAGTCACTTAAAATTTGTCCAAGCATGAAAGTTAGCAGAGCACAGTGTCACTAGCGTAGGGTTAAAAAAATGAGGAATGTCAGGTCGGGTGCCTTATCTCAGTATATGACTATATTTGGTCACCACACTACTAGTCAAAACTCTGTCGGATTGTAGCAAAGTTGATTTTGCTGGGGAGGTTATGATGGTATCCTAAAAGAATGAAAAGGTGTCTGCTTTAACCGTGTGAGGTCAAGCCCATGTAGGCCTCTGACTCTATAAATGATGATGATGAATTATGTGCAGAGAACCTACAGCTACCTCCCTAGGTCTCACACGGTCACTCTTCTGGCTCTAGTGTATAGTGTACCTAGTGTCTAGGGGAGAAATGAAATGATGGTACACAACAGTCAAACACTTTAAGTTTCTATAAAGAAGATAATAAAACTAGCAGTTAAGTTTTTCTTTGAACAAATTTTTACAATTTATTTTGCCTGTCCATTCATAGCTTGTGGACAGGTCTTTGAAAATAAGGACAAGATAGTTTACAGAAAAGAACAATTAAAATTTTGGGGACAATTTGCCCAATAACTAAAAAGTTATTATGTATTTATATATGTCTTTCCTAAAGGAAATATTAAAAGAGTTCACTTTATTTATCTAAAGGGAGAGTCACTGTATATGAGGGCTGTAGTTCATCCTACCCCCATAAACGTCCTGTGTAATATTTTGAAACACAAGAAACTGTCAGAGATGCCCCAGACGTCTAACTCATCACCTGGGAGTCCTTGTTGTAAGTAATTTCAATGTGTAGTTGCAGAAAGTTCAATTTCACCACTCGCCAAAGCTCCTACTGTTATCTTCGACAGCATATAAGACTGGTTGGAGACTGGTTAGCGTTTATTAGTACTCAGCAGGTTTCATGTCACCAGCCGGATACAGGAACATAGACCCTCACAATCAAGAAATATATAAACAAATGACGCTGACTTTGTGAAGAAATTGCCTCAACTTCCTCCGAACTGCACAGACTGTGAATTTATTCTTTATTTAAGTTTAGAATTAACACAGCTGTTTTTCAGCGTATCTGAATACAATTTTTAGTTCAACTGGCAATGA
Organism: Oreohelix idahoensis; assembly: GCA_024509875.1. Taxonomy (NCBI): domain Eukaryota; kingdom Metazoa; phylum Mollusca; class Gastropoda; order Stylommatophora; family Oreohelicidae; genus Oreohelix; species Oreohelix idahoensis. The sequence goes on from JAMPIV010020614.1 coordinate 340,177, forward strand.
ATAGTCAAAGCCTTTTGCTAATATTTACTAGCACTGGCCAATCGAAAAGTTCGACTACTTGAATTCAAATGCAGTTTTAATGAAAAACCAAAATAATTTCGAACGATTTCTGCGTCTGGTGGTCGATTGGCCAGTCTGCTTTTGTCATGCCCAATACAAAAAGATGTTTCGTTAGGATTACATTTCTCCTACCGTTCCCCTTTCCCATTCATACTCTTTTTACCCAAGCGAATTTGAATGTACCTCCCTGCTTCTTTTCCAAGCTCGCGTCCCCCTAACGTTACCAAAAAAAACATGAGCAGGAACGCCAGTCTGTCTGGTCGAGTGTCCTTAGATATTAGTATTTCTTCAATAACTTCTCTAATACAGGGACTATCATATTATTTAAAGTACATTCTTACTGAGCTAACTCTACGTCATACTACCATATAATTTTTATGGGGAACTTCCTAATGGTTTAAAATTTCCAATTTATGTCATCGTCAATCGTCAAATAATATTTTGCACAAGTCCGCCATCTTTCCTCTCCTTCATCTTGCAAGCATGTATTTTTCAAATAACTAACTTGTTTTAGTTACGTCAGAAATGCTACCACTAGGAGGAAATTAAAATTGTCTGCGTGGTTTTGCTTTAGCTGGCTTTTTCGCAGTGTCTGTATATGCATTGCAGACTGTGTCATCGAAGCAGGGTGTAGACGGGGCGGGTTAAGAATTTGCGTTACTAATTAGTATTGTATCGTGTAATACTACCAAACAATGTAAGGATTACTACTAAACTTTGACGTTACAGTTGACAGAAAGCGTTACTTCAGATAGTTATTTTGCAGCACGCTTCCGAAAATAGTTAATTATAAGGCTAGACTACAAAGTGTATGCAGCAGATTGGGCAAATGTTAAATATTAGTAGTGTTTCTCGAAAACGAAACTAAAAGCGTGTCAGACTATTACCGTGAAATCGGTCTATAGGCTTAGCACTGTGCAAAAAGCAGCGCTGCTGGCGTCGAAGATGCCAAACGTCAGACACATACAAGTTAATGTATTTATTATCGTTTTATGCCTAAATCTTACTGAATTGAGCGTTTATTCTCGCAGATTTTGCTACACGGATGTTACTGATATTTTGCTTGCCACAGCGGCTGATCTGTACTTGTGTTATTCTGGAAGAATTAATTCTGGCGCGATAGGCCTTTTACTTTATTTAACAGTTACAGTTCATGTAATGAAAGTGACCTCTACACCTCATGGTAGAAGGGGAACGACTAAGTAAGTAAGTAATGAAAGTGCTTAAGTTCTTCACAGATAATTTTCACATACTAGAACGCTGGCAAAGTTTGGGTACCACAGTATTCACTGAATAAAGAAAAATACATATGAAATATTTTACATATTATGTACTCAATATAACTTACATTTTTAAACTGCAAGCGTATAGCTTGTCTTATAGTTTAACCCTTCCCGTGGAATAAGTTATATTTTTTAAAAATATTATCAATCCTCATGAATTAGGAATACGTGCGTATTCCGTCAACACTCATGAGGCTTCTAGCATTTATAAGTTAGTTTAGAAAAATATGTTCTCGTCTGATTATTTAGCAGTAAAATTAAATTCATTATAGCTACATTGTTGTTTAAGATAGAAATTATAATTTATTCTGCTTTCCACTGAAACACGTCACTAGAAAATAATACAGACTTATGTATTAAGCGCTCTGCACCAAATCTAACTAGTGAAATAAAATAAGCGATTTAACACTTTAAACACTTCACGAAATACTAGATAATATGTTTAATATTTTACCTCCACACAGAAATTACAGGCGATCGCACAACTTTGGAATTATATGCTTATATTTATTGGTAGTCTAAAAGTTCGGCAAAATTTTTGCCAAGAACAAACTAAGACTTCGCTATACAGCTTATTCACTTTGCACGAAACGTCCTGTCTACTGCGAATTTAGGAGCGAGAATGAAAATCTAGTTTCAAACTCTGGTTATATCTATTACCAGACCAAGAGGTAAACCTTTATTTCGCAAAACGAAATAATCCCCCTTTCCGTCTATATCACTTACGTAACTAGAAGAGGCTGTCGTAAACTGCCACTTTACGTCTCTGACACCTCCGTCTAAGAAACGGCCGTAGCGCTAAGTGTCAGATGCAAATGTAGACAACTTGTCTGCAATGCAGGGGCAGTTTTCGCACCTCACGCTGACCATGGCCCACAATGAGTGTCGTGTCAGGTGAAATTTCCAGACACATGTCTCGAACTGCACCGTAGAGGTGTCAGTTATCGCGCTTTTCCTGAGCGCTCAGCCGAAGAAGCCGCGCCTGTCAGCTGAAAGTGCAGACCTAGTCTGCTCGTATGTCTGAGATAAGCGAAAGTCACAGTTTCATGTCCTGACATCTAATGCAAATAGAAATGCATTTTAACACTCTCCCGTCTCTGTAGAGACTGACACGTTACGTCATAACTGCGTTCTCAGTTTTGAGAAACGAAACAGACAAACGTTAGAATGGGAAAATAGTAATGTATATAGTCGCAAACGAACGAATGCGAAAAACACAGGAAAAATGTAAAGAGCGATAATAAAAATAGAGGACACGGGTGACAGAAAAGAAGAAGATATAGGCAATTTAATGATCATAAAACCTATGTGACAGTTACCACCAGAGTCGCTTTATCAGAGGTTAAATCTAACACGCCGGCGACTATCTTATATCAGTTGCTCACCGCATGCCAGGATGACCGAATAATAAACCGGTGACATTATCTGCAAGGAGTGTCACAAATGTTTGTACATACAAACTACTTGCTCCGCAAGCAAAAAAAAAAAATAACGATGAAAGAAACGTGCGATAATTCATCATCATCATAAACCTCTACTCCCAAAGGAGCATAGGCCTTCAACAAACACATGCCAAGTCCTCCTCTCACGTGCCATCATCTCAAGTTCCTTCCACGTTCTCCTTATCATTTTAATCTCTGTTTCCAGCGCTCTTCTCCACGTGCTTCTTGGTCTACCTCTGCCTCTCTTGCCCTGGGGGTTCCAGAACAAGGACTGCCTTGTAATGCTATCAACAGATTTCCTCAGTGTGTGTCCTATCCATCGCCATCGTCTTCTTCTCATCTCTTGTTCCACTGGCACTTGTCTAGTTCTTGTCATCAGTTCCACGTTGGTAACCTTGTCATACAATTTTAATCCCTCTATTCTACGCAAGCACCCATTTATGAAAGTCTGTAGCTTTTTGGTTGTTGTCTTTGTTGTTCTCCATGTCTCAGAGCCATACAATAGGACTGACTTCACATTTGAGTTGAAGATTCTTATTTTCGTGTTGGATCCGATTTCTCTTGATCTCCATATATTTCCCAATGCAATGAAAGCTCCTCTCGCTTTTTGTATTCTTATTTTCATATCACTTTCTGTCCCTCCAACTTTGTCTATATTGGTGCCAAGATATGTGTATGATTCTACATCTTGTATTGGTGCTTCTTCAAGTTCAACCCTGTTTTCATTACCTGCATTTATTCTCATTATCTTTGTCTTTTCCCTGTGTATTTTCAGACCCAATTGCTGTGACCTCTCATCGAGTGTTTTCAACTTGTCCTGCATCTGATTACGGTTATGGGACAGAAGAACTAAGTCATCAGCAAAATCCAGATCATCCAACTTCTTAGTCTGAGTCCCTGGATTGTATTTCTGTTGTGTGTTGTTGATGTTATAATAAACCAGTCTATTGCTAATAAGAAAAGAAATGGAGACAAGAGGCATCCCTGTCGCACTCCTGTTCTTATCCCAAATGGTTCTGTAAGCAGTCCTTCATGAAAAACTCTGATGTCATGTCTTCATATGTTTTCTTTATTAAATTAATGATCTTCAGTGGAACTCCATAATGCCTCATCAATTTCCAAAATGATTCTCTATCTACACTGTAAAATGCCTTTTCGTAGTCCACAAATCCGATGTATAGTGGTGAATTCCATTCCAGACTTTGTTCAACTATTATTCTCAAAGTTGCTATCTGGTCTGTACAGGATCTGTTTTGTCGAAAATCTGCTTGCTCATCTCTCAGTTTCTTGTCTATGGACTCTTTTAATCTCTCAAGGATAATCCTATTTAATACTTTTCCTGGCACTGATAGTAATATTATTCCTCTATAATTTGTGCACTCTTGTAAATTTTTTTTCTTAGGCAACTTAACCAGATATCCTTCCTTCCATTCTGCTGGTATCTCTTCCTTTTCCCAGACTTTACTAAGTGGAACTCCATAATGCCTCATCAATTTCCAAAATGATTCTCTATCTACACTGTAAAATGCCTTTTCGTAGTCCACAAATCCGATGTATAGTGGTGAATTCCATTCCAGACTTTGTTCAACTATTATTCTCAAAGTTGCTATCTGGTCTGTACAGGATCTGTTTTGTCGAAAACCTGCTTGTTCATCTCTCAGTTTCTTGTCTATGGACTCTTTTAATCTCTCAAGGATAATCCTATTTAATACTTTTCCTGGCACTGATAGTAATATTATTCCTCTATAATTTGTGCACTCTTGTAAATTTTTTTTCTTAGGCAACTTAACCAGATATCCTTCCTTCCATTCTGCTGGTATCTCTTCCTTTTCCCAGACTTTACTAAGTAATTTATATAACATCTCTGTAGCCGTGTCGATATCTGCTTTGATGGCCTCTGCTGGAATTGCATCAGGTCCAGGCGCTTTTCCATCTCTTAGAAGCTTTATGGCTTTCTTTATTTCTTCCTTCGTTGGTCTTTCACTGTTAATTCGTAGGTCTTCTTCTGCTGGCTGGATGTTTGGGGGGTTTTGTGGAGCTGGTCTATTGAGAAGGTCCTCAAAATATTCTGTCCACCTCTTCATTTGCTCTTGTATATTGCTGAGCAGTTTTCCATTCTTGTCTTTAATGAGGCAACTTGTTTGCTTCTTTTTCCCTTTCAGTTTATTGTGCGCTGTTATACAGTTCTCTCATATTCCTTTTGGCTGCAGCATCTTCTGCCTCTTTTGACAACTCCTCAATATACTTCCTCTTGTCTCTTTTGATACTTCTTTTAACTTCTTTGTTTGCTTCTGTGTACACATCTTGAGCCTTGGCTTTGGAACTTCTGGTTTTTCTTGGGTTTAAATCTGCTTTCTTGTTTTTTCTGTCTTTTATCTTATTGATGGTTTCTGTTGTTATCCATGCTTTTTGTTGTCGTTCCCTTTTCCCCAGTATTTCTTCACATGTCTCATTCCATACCGTTTGATTTGCTGCTAATAGTCTTCTGTATTCTCTACATCTTCCAGCTGTTGGAGCACTTGGGATTTGTTGGATATTGTTACCGTAAATTTGTCTCTTGTTTCTTGATTTCTTAGATGTCCTACATTAAATTGTTGTCTATAATTTTGCATTGTTGCATATCTCTTGAGTTTCATTTTTACTTTGCCACATCTGCTCTTCTATATACCTTTAGATCCTGCAATGATAATCTAAACTTCTTGTTTATGCATATATGATCAATCTGATTTTCTGTTCTATGGTCTGGTGATATCCATGTTGCCTTGTGTAATCTCTTATGTGGAAACATGCTTCCTCCTATAGCCAGTTGATTTGAAGCACAGAAGTTTGAGAATAGTTCCCCATTTTCATTAATTATTTCTAGCCCCTGTTTTCCCATGACTTCTTCAAAGCCGGTGTTGACTGTACCTATCTTTGCATTCATGTCACCCATCAAAATTGTGATGTCTCTTCTTTTTACTTTTTCCATAATTTCCTGTAGTCTTGTATAAAATGCTTCTTTCACAGACTCTTCTTTGTCATTGGTTGGTGCATAACATTAGATGACATTTACATTTATTTTCTTTTTAGCTGTTTTAAAAGTAGCTGTTTTTATTCTGGGTCCAACAGCTTCCCATTCAGTGAGTGCTTTCTGTGCTTCTTTAGATAACATAAGAGCTACCCCTTCACTGTAGTGTGAACTCTCGTCTTCATGTCCTGAGGACAGCAACAATTCACCTGCGATGAGTTTCTTCCTGTCTATCCCCTTCCACTTTGTTTCACACAGTCCCAGAATCTCGATTTTATATTCCCTCATCTCTGCTGCTACTTGTGCCACTTTCCGTTGTTCGTTTAATGTCCGAACATTCCAGGTGCCAAATCTGTAAGTCCTCCTAGACGAAAGAAGGTTAGTCAGTAACACAGACTCCTTTCGGCTTTCACTGTGTTGCATCATACGCCTCCCTGCGAGAGGACATTCCGCTGTCTTTGATGGATGTGTTTTATTTTCTTTAATTGACTTGTCCATGTTTGTTGAAGTTTTTTGGGGTTTAAATGTTCTACAGGATGGGGTAACAGGCCCCATGCCCAACCCTCCTTAGTCGTTTCTACGACATGCTTGGCAGGGAACAGTGTCACTATTCTTTGCTCCCCTTTGGGGCCCCGGTAACACTCGGGTTAGTGCGATAATTGACAGCACATAATAAAAATCAGTATCACAAATGTACCGATACTGCCGGAGAGAACCAAAGATCGCGAAGAGGTCATCCATTTCGTCACATTTATGTAAATTCTAATTATTCTCCTATATGCCATGTTGTAACGTATTATATCATGTAGTATATATCAATGTATTTTATGGAGAATAAAGATTCTGTATATATATATATATATATATATATATATATATATATATGTATATATATCTATATATATATATATATATATATATATATATATATATATATATATATATATATGTGTGTGTGTTTGTGTGTATGTGTGTGACTAGTGCACAGTCCGTTAATTCTTTCCATATGTTGAATACGTTTGTAGTCAGCGCATTACTGGAGCCCGATATTGAGTAGAGTAGAGAAATGCAGTTTGGAATGCTTCTGATTAATAAGGCTAAGTGTGCTTATTAAATGTCTGAATATTCGATGCAGTTGAATCTTTTACAGAACCGTCTTCTTTATACAGAGCCGTTCGCTCACTTCCCACGTGATCGGTCGTACGAGTCGAAATCAACAGCATCCATCAAGTTCTAAACAAAACCTAATTCTCTTGAGGGAACGCCGCTTTCGACAAAACCAACAAAGGCACAAACGGATAGGTATTAAAAGTGGTGGCTACTCGATGATGAGTATTTAAAAAAGTTAGTTGCTTATCCTTTACAGGACGTGGCAATCAACCCCAGCTTTTATTGGCTGTTTGTGATTTTTCTAGGCAATTTTTTCATTCAGTAGTTTGCCATTGCTTTCTGAACGGTACGGCGCTTATACCATTGTTAAAAATCCACACAAAGCGATCTGCTACCAAACCGCCTGCAGCAGGTTTCGAACCTGGTATATCTGGATTATGAAACTGCGTTCATATCCATTAGGCCACAGACGCCGACGATGAGTATTTACACATGATATTCATATAGCTGAAACTGCCATATGGTATTGAAATGTTACAGACTTCACTATACTAGGTCCAGCTTTATGAAGTAAGTTTCCCTTTCTAAATGCCTTTGCCTTGACTATAACTAAAATCAGAGTCGGGTATTCTTTTAAAGCTGGGTAGACTGGTGCGTGGCGCTATCAGCTTTTGAGCCAGGAACCTGGTATCCATGCAGCAAAAGACAAGTAGTCTAGCGAGTGTGCCAGTATTAAGTTAAGCTAATATCACAACACCTAACTCTCTTCAGACCTGATATTTTGTATCATTTTCTCATACTCTGACTTATCTGACTTCTAATGTTCCTTGATACATTATAATTTGAAGTCTACCCAAGAGTGTTATTCATCAAATTGTTTGTAATTGAACAGACTACCATATTTAGATGTAAAATTAATATTTTAAAAATTTAGATTGATGTGAGTTTTAAAAAATTGAAGGAAAGTCAACAGGAAAAATACACAAAAATTATGAACATGATATTTCACAAAGAAGAAAAAAATAAAGTACTATCAGAACAATTAACAACAGTCATATTTTATTGTAGTCTGACAATTTTTTGCGTTATATGTTACATTTCCAAAACAATTCAACATTAAATAATAAAATTATGCAAATTTTTGAAATGTTACATAACTATGCTTTTCAAAAAAAAAAATTTGTAAATCTTTCACTGAATACATTACAGTTATTTTAGGTAGCTGCAACATCTTAGCTAAAATAATGAAATATGACTTCAGTAGACATATTTCTAGTGTAACACTGTATGATCACTAACACATAAGTAAAATCAGTTATGAGGGTGACATAATAAAGACTCAACACATCTTTTTATATTTCCTACTTAGGCTTGTGGTATTCTGACAGACAATTCCTACCTGCATGAAAACATTTCTTAAAAATATCACAAACTTTACATTTAACTTTTGTTTTTTTTTTAAATCTTTACAATCTGATATCAAAGCTTACAACTTCTTTTTGTTTCTGTAAACTTGGGGTCCATGGTGTGCCGAGAAAAAAAACTGGTGGCTTTGAAGCGAGTAGTGCATCATCATACAAACTTATGTTCCCCAATTCCGGATTAGTTCTTCTGTAAAATCTAGCTGACCATATCTAGCTGGTCTTCCACATCTGGGTGTTTTTTTCTGCTAGTCTTGAAATAAAATGTAAGCATCTAACATAGCAATATAAAGAAAATGAAAAAAAGAGTTATCCAATATTTATTGGTCTTTCTCAAAACATTGTACTTGTTAATTGGCTGGTCACTCTTGTCCACTACTTTCATAACTAACTACAGTATAAGCTAAACCAAATGGTCCATTTGCAGTGATCCTACCTAAATAAACATCAAAGTATATCCACTAACAGCATCAGCAAGAACCCATAATTTCATCCCCCATTGTGTTGGCTTGTCTCTAATATACTGTCAAAAAGAAAACACCCTTTTCTTATATATATTTTCTTATATTCTTTCATAAAATTACAGTTTGAAGAAGTCAATGGGTCTCAAAAACTGCTTTGTATTTTCTCTGGTGCTTACCTCTGACAGTTGCAGATTGGAACCCTCTCAGGCGAAAAAGGTGGAGGGTTGGAAGGTGGGCCTTCATCAAGTCCATCATAACCAAAACATCTGCAAGAAGAACAATTTAAAATTAATTTTTACAGATCAACAATAGAATTCAAAGTTACAGTATAGTGTACACAGGAAAATTGACACACATTAAATTTTCCGTACAAAGGAATACTGTCAATCATAAAGTCATATGATGTAAATAATAATTTTTAAAAGCAGAGACACAGGGCGAATGAGATCAGAAAAATCAGCTGATTCAGAAGTTACGTCAGATCCACTTTATATTTATTTCCTGGTGCCATGAGTTCTTTGTTAACTGTTTGAAAGGTGAAATATTTGTTTCTTTTTTTCAAAAACAAACAGAAAGCAGCTATACTGACTACAATAGCCAACTAAAATGACTGTTTTACTACGTTTCAAAATCAGCTGTCATTTCGTTAACGAAGTAACATTACCTTTACATGTACGGCTGGTGATCTGAGTTGTTCTGAGCTGTATTTTCGCCATCCAACTCATCAGACGTTTCCAAGTCCTCTGAATAATCATCAAAACAGGAATCTACATCACTAGATGCATTGTAGTCATTTTCAGACTGCATTTTGTTTACAACCTGTTAAGTCGAGTTGATCGGAAAAAATCCAAAATGGCAGACGGACAAATTCGGTGTTTACGTTTTTCTGCGTGTAATTTCAAAGTCAAAATAAGTGAAAGCTGTATATTTTTTAGCACAAATATAATTTTTAACATGTATTCTTAATATAAAACATAGATTTGAAGTCAAAATTAAAAAATAAATGTGCTTTTTTTACTTCAAATGTCATCGTTCCATTTAAAACGATTTTTTATATATCCGGTCTGAAGAATGCTAACGTAACTATGGCATATAGTACCATAAAACAACCAAGGCATATTTCTTCTTATATCAAGACTCCATTGGAAAAACCAGACATGTCACATTAAAAAAATAAAAACTGTGTTACCGACGACAGCGCATTAAGCATAATCTAGAGAAGGTGTAGAAGCTAAACATATATTTGACAACAAAAACAAAACATTCGTCTCCAAGAAAATGAAGCATAAAAGCAGGCCATCGTTCGTTGTGTCATACCGTTTCAAATTTTAGAATGCAATTGTCTCGAACTTCATTTTTGTATGATATCTGGTTTTTACAATGGAATTTTCATATGTATTACCCTACCAATAAAACCTACCAGTGATTCTGCTCTGTTATAGTACTTTTATATTTTAAAATTGTGTGGTGTTGGGAAAATGTCTGACCGAGAAGCTCTGTTCGATTATCTATCACTACTTTTTTTTTTTTAAAGTAAGCGTTCGACCTGTAGTTTACTACTCCAGTATATTTATTAGATTTTTAGACGATCTACTTTACTGCCATTTCATTTCCTTCTATGTCAACATGTGAAGGTTAGGCAAAGCTAGTCGCTTAGTAGCTAATGCCGAAATGGAGTGAAGTGTTAGAGACTTTACTATGCTAGGTCCTGCCTTATGAGATACGGTGACCAATTCCTCGTTTGGCGATGTGCGCTTCATTCAGCCTAGGCACAGGGTTCATCGGCTATATTAGGGCGCACGTCCAAATATTAAAGACCTTGTAGTCTCTTTCAATTCTCTTTATTTGCTGCCTTTGCCTTCTCTAACCCAAGAGCAGATTTAGGAACCAATTTACAACTGAGCAAACTCGAGCATGAGACCACGAGGTGTCGATCTCAACACCGCTGTAACGTTGCCAGTATTAAGCTAATATCACAACATTAGTCTCCTTCTCCCGCGTCTTTATTGCACCGTGCCACGCGATGGACAGCGATCACGAGCACTTATTATTAAATAGCGGGTTCCTCTTGATTTCTTGAGGTAGAATTTTAACATCTATTTGAGGCAGTCATCTAAATGAGGCTGTTTCTCATTGATCACAAATTTGAATTTAAACACTTGTAATGACTTGTCATGGTTTCAGCTCATGTGTGTTAACAGCTATTTTCCTATTTTTGAACGCACTCAGCTCAAAGTACCAGTGCTACTACCAGTGGTTCCTAATGATGTCATACTCCCCCCCCCTCCCACCCCCCAACCCCATCTTCCGGGTACGGAGATCGGATGCCTAGCATTCTCGGATTAGTGCAACCAAATATGAGGCCCCATTGTGCACATTGCGCGTAGAAAATCCCTCGGCAGTAGGAAATCATGAAGAGTCGACCATACGGTCGCTGTCTATGATGTGATTAAGGCAACAGTTAAGACATTAAAGTTATGTGACCGTGTGGCCAGAAAGGTGTACTTTTTGACTGAGTAATAGTTGTCGATCTTGTCTACGGTGTATATTTGTGCTCATGTAGGCATTCTCACACGGTAATGGGCAATTTAAACGAAACACACCTTTGCCATCCGTGAAGAAGGCAAACGTGTGAGACGCAGAAGATCTAATGGGAGACAGCCCTTACAATTCAAGACATCTCGGCGTTGTCTGACACCAGAGGAAAACACCTTGTTGAGCACGAAACCGTGAGGTGTGACTCCAGGCAAAAGATATAATGGGAGTGTAACCACCAGTGAGCGGAACTTGAATTGTGGGCGTCTAGGAAGATAATCTTTACTAAGATCTGATCTCTTTCATCCAAACTGAGCATAGGACTCCTGATTTGCTCCCTAGAGGGATGGGTGGAGCTTCCCTTGACATTCTGACGTGGCTATCATGTGGTACATGGGTGAAGATGTAGATTTAAACTAAAAGAGTTGAAGGTTTCGGTCAAAGATGAGAAGTAGCCAGATCGTCTTCGTGTGCAAAGCGCGCCCTCGTACGATAACCAAGTGAGGTTTGGGGTTTTGCATAGTTGCGTCTGTGCTAAGAGAACTAACGACATAGAGGTATGCTTGCATATAAGTACATTTTATAATACTTAATATAAAGTAGTATTAGACGTTTCAGGTTTAGAAGTTAATGCTTTGTAGCGTTTGTCTATCTATAGTTTGATAGTAGCTGACTGGCGATTTATGTTTGTTTAAGTGTAATTTCACGTGTATCTCATTGATATTTTCAACAGTGAGACTGTGTGTTAAATGTGTAAAGTACTAAGTGAATTTATAAGAGGAATTCTAGTGTCGCATTGCGCTGTATACAAGTGTGTATTTATTACCATTATTATTATTATTTGTGTAGTGTTAAGCAATAGCTATATTGCATTCTTGTGAGCCGTAAGTGTGGTTAATTTTATATCAGTGATTATCGTGAGAGGAAGATTAGCGTGCCCTCTAGCTCCGTGAGTAGCCTATGCTTATTACATTTAGTATAGAGCTGTAAGAATAGAGTATATATCTCCATTTTCTTTAGAGCAGCTAGGCCTCTCACATACTGATAAATTGATGTCATTTAGACCAGTGCGCTGTGGGGAATATTTCATCACAGATAGAAGTGCTTCATTTACGTTTTCTCTCGCGTGATGATGTAGTTAGTAATTAGCAGGGGTATGACGGCATTATTGTTGACTTTGAGATATGTTTATTGATGATTACACAAACACACAACACACATACAACACATGGTCATTTAAGCGCATCTACTAGCTTATTTTCACACATGTGTAACACCACACACACACACACACGCACATATGGACACATAAGTGCATGTTCTTGTATATTTTCACACATATGTATGTATTATTAAGTAGATGATATTTGTCCATTAGTACGATGCTAGTTTATTTTGTTTCATTTTATTTCACGGAGTCCAGCAGTCTGTGCTGGGTTATATGGTGTTACGTAGAGAATACTAAATATAGAGTCATACGCGGAATGCTCAATGCTGCAACAGAGCACTTCAACTAGTGAGCACAAAAGGTACCTGAGCTAAACCTTACAAGAGTATTACAGCATCCAGCACAGACGGAGCAGCACATCTGCCCAGTACATCTCCCCAGTGAAGATTTGCACCACCATAGGCCCAGCAAAGAATCGCACTATCGCATGAAGATTCGAATCACCATAGGCCCATTGAAGAGTCGCACCAACGTAGACCAGGCGAAGAGTCGAACCAACGCAGGCCCAGAGAAGAATCATACCACCGTACATCCATTGAATATCTTATCAAGCCAGGGACTAGCCGTTTGCAGTTATATCAATTTTCCTGCAATAGTATCCTCGCTAATGATATTCCTATTACAACAAACAGGAACACTATTGCTACGCCAGTGTTATTATACCAAACCAGTGGCCGACCTACCACGATTGACATTCAGCCACGGACTCAATCGTACCACCAGGCAGCACATGAAACTGCTACAGACCACAACAGCGAAGAGAAGACAAGAGCAAGCACAAAAATAAGAGACACTTGCTATTATTTATTGTAATATTATAATAAGCGTTTTCTTTCCATCTGTTTTTGCATTGTATTTTGCTAGGATAGGAGGCTAGAGCAGTGATGTCAACTCAGTGCGCAGACGCAACATGCCGGTCAGAGCCTGGGAGCGCCTCGACAGCTGGAAGTGGCTCCCGTGAAGAAATTCTCACACCAGGAAAGAGCCAGAGCAATGCGCATGTGAAGATGATTTACATAACAGTGCCGGAGGTAAAACGATTTGGTGACAAGGCAGGCCCCACTTAGCAAGAGTTTGTAAAGGAGGTAAAAGCTGCATGGAAGGTAGGGCCCTTAACTGTAGAGGATAAGTTAGACATTGTGTGGAATAATGTTACACCAGTAGTCTCTAGGGAATTACGGATACGTGGCGGAGCCAAGGCCAGTCCTGAGAAGTTACTCGAAATAGTGGAAGAAGCCTACAGTGAGCGACAACTAGTCAATGAGATGACTAGGGATTTCTATGCAACAAGACAGGGCCTAGCTTATCAGTAACGGAATTCTCTCACCTGTTGCATGAATTATTTCTGAGATTTAATGCAACGCGGGTGAAGATAGGCTTGGCTCCTGCGGACCCATCCATGCTCATGGATCATTTTGTTGCCCAGCTGAGAGATGATTTGAGTAAGTCATTTGTGAATAAATACGTCACAGAAAATCCTGGTGTCTCATTTAGGGAAGTTAGGGACTACGCTGTTTTCTGGGAAGGCAAAGAGCCTGATACGCTAGTGCAGATAGCCAGTGCAGAAGCTCACAATGAAGAGGAGGCACTCAAAGCAGAAGTAGCTAGTCTTAAGTCCCAGATAGCACAGCTATCACAGACCAGTTCGCCAGCACAAAAGGAGACGCGAAGAAGAAGGAAACAGTGCCAACCGAGTGAAAACCTAGAGCGGAACCAAGGTTTGGATCAACTGGAACCAAAACTAGACCTTCCTGTAGGTGAGAGTCAAGCAGTGGATAGTGAACGGAGTGATTTAGAGGTAATTAAAAACACAGATGCACCAACAAGGCGACAAGGATTTTGTAAATGGTATAATGTCGACAAAGGATGGGGATTTATTACACTAGATGGTGGAGGTGTTGATGTATTTGTACATCAGACTAAGATTTTTAGAAAGGGATTCCGTAGTCTGGCATAAAAATGAGCGAGTAGAATTTGACAGCAAACCATCTGTTCAGGGCATTGAAGCGGTCTTTGTATGCGGCATTGGCGGCCAGGAATGTAAGGGTAGCAGGAGGCGACCCATGGCACAGAGGAAGCCCAGAAAAATAAGATGCTACAATTGTGGAGACTTTTCAGACCACATGGCAGCCAAGTGCCCCCAGGGCCCGCTTCCGACGCGATGTTTTCAGTGTTAAGTCCCCAGAGCATTTGATATAGGTTTGTCCCTCAAAGAGCGCGCTCACTAAACGTACCGACACATCTAGGTTGTCTTCAGGGTGCAAGCCAAGAGATGGCGGTGAAAACTGTTACCATAAGGTCGCCAAGAAAAGCGGTCAACGTTCAGAAGAGGAAACCCATCTTAAACAGATAGGAGGGAATACACGCCGACGCTCCAGAAAGGACACTAATCTAAATCGGATTTGGGGGAATGTACGCCAACATCGACGGAAAACAAATGTAAAACCAGTTGGAAGCAATCCCCCGCCAAGGACGACAACTGCAGGCACTAACTCGCTGAAATCTCAACCAAGTAGCGACGCTGTACGAGCAGACGATTCTCCCAGACCACGACAAGCAAGAAGAAATAAACTTAGAAATGACAATGGAGCAGAGTACGGTTGTGGGGACCACAACAAATTTAGGGGTGAAATATGTGACCGTGTGGCCAGAAAGGTGTAATTTTTGACTGAGTAATAGTTGTCCATCTTGTCTACGGTGTATATTTGTGCTCATGTTGGCCGTCTTACGCGGTAATGGGCAATTTAAACGCAACACCTTTGCCATCCGTGAAGAAGGCAAACGTGTGAGACGCAGAAGATCTAATGAGAGACAGCCCTTACAATTCAAGATATCTCGGAGCTGTCTGACACCAGAGGAAAACACATTGTTCAGCACGAAACCGCGAGGTGTGACTCCAGGCAAGAGATATCGTGGGAGTGTAACCAACAGTGGGTGGAACTTGAATTGTGGGCGTCT
The DNA here is from genome assembly GCA_024509875.1 of Oreohelix idahoensis. Lineage (NCBI taxonomy): Eukaryota > Metazoa > Mollusca > Gastropoda > Stylommatophora > Oreohelicidae > Oreohelix > Oreohelix idahoensis. Next base: position 355,685 of record JAMPIV010020614.1, read on the forward strand.
AGGAAGATATTCTTTACTAAGATCTGATCTCATGTCATCCAAACTGAGCATAGGACTCCTGATTTGCTCCCTAGACGGATGGGTGGAGCTCACCTTGACATTCTGACGTGGCTATCATGTGGTACAGGGGTGGAGATGTAGATTTAAACTAAAAGAGTTGAAGGTTTCGGTCAGAGCTGAGAAGTAGCCACATTGTCTTCTTGTGCAAAGCGCGCCCTCGTACGATAACCAAGTGAGGTTTGGGCTTTTGCATAGTTGCGTCTGTGCTAAGAGAACTAACGACATAGAGGTATGCTTGCATATAAGTACATTTTATAATACTTAATATAAAGTAATATTAGACGTTCCAGGTTTAGAAGTTAATGCTTTGTAGCGTTTGTCTATATGTAGTTTGATAGAAGCTGACTAGCGATTTATGTGTGTTTAAGTGTAATTTCACGTATATCCCATCGCTATTTTCAACAGTGAGACTATGTGTTAAATGTGTAGAGTACTAAGTGAATTTAAAAGAGGAATTCTAGTGTCGCATTGCGCTGTATACAAGTGTGTAATTATTACCATTATTATTATTATTTGTGTAGTGTTAAGTAACAGTTATATTGCATTTTTGTTAGCCGTAAGTGTGGTTAATTTTACATCAGTGGTTATTGTGAGAGGAAGATTAGCGTGACCTCTAGCTCCGTGAGTAGCCTATGCTTATTACATTTAGTATAGAGCTGTAAGAATAGAGTGTTTATCTCCATTTTCTTTAGAGCATCTAGGCCTCTCACATACTGATAAATTGATGTCGTTTATACCAGTGCGCTGTGTGGAATATTTCCTCATAGAAAGAAGTGCTTCATTTAAGTTTTCTCTCGCGTGATGATGTAGTTAGTAATTAGCAGGAGTATGACAGCATTATTGTTTACTGAGATATGTTTATTGATGATTACCCAAACACACACACACACATTGTCATTTAAGCTTATCTACTAGCTTATTTTCACACATGTGTAACACCACACACACACACATATGGACACATAAGTGCATGTACTTGCATATTTTCACACATATGTATGTATTATTACGTAGATGATGTTTTTCCATTACTACGATGCTAGTTTATTTTGTTTCATTTTATTTCAGAGAGTCCAGCAGTCTGTGCTGGGTTATATGGTGTTACGTAGAGAATACTAAATAGCTTGGTTATATGGTGTTGCTTAGGAATTGCCTTCAAAGTAAACTTGTGGGCAACATTGTTTTCTGTATGATTCAAAAGCTACCTGATCAGGTTTCATTAATAAAAGTGATACCCCTGTCATCAAGAAAGTTTTTATGTGACTGCGGAACGTGTGTGAAAGTAGGCCAGCGAGAGTGACGACAACATTACACACAAATCCGTATTCTTCTTCACATATCGTCTTCGTACTATCAAAGTTATATTGACAATAACAAACATAATAAGTTTTATACTTTGAGTAACTGCCTTTCAGCAACTCAGCATCAGCTTCACGGCAATAGTTCTGAGTGCAGGAAGAAATGCAAGTTTGTCCCTGGAAGTTCTTTTGGGAAACTCTTTAATGTTTTCCAATGATGGGGAAATGTTTGGTGGAAAAACCTGTTTATGGCGACTGAAAATTAACTACCAGTTAATAAAGAATATCAGCTAGTGTTGTCTATTTGAAGATTGTAGTTTTTTTCAACGACCTTGGTAGAGATTCAATAACTTGCAAAGACCCTATATCCTGATGTTTCAAGAAAAGCAATAAAGTTTAAGCCGGTGGTACCACCCTGGTACGAATCAGACCGACTTCCACTTGGCAGCCATAATTAATAAAGGAATAGAATCCAGAAAATAGGTACCATTAATATCAAAGGGCGGGACCTCAAGACGCAGCAATAGAGACCGCAGTCAGCGACTCATAGCTTGACTGCCTGCGTCAGGACCAGCGAACCAGAGCTGGTCAAGACCGCACTCCACCTCCACGTGGTGGTCCTGGAAACAGTCTGCAGCTGTGCAGGCTGGCTGAGCGAGTGTGGATCGAAATGGGAAGGCAAACCCGGTCCTTAAAAATGCCGTGCAGAAGTCGGATGTGTCGACCGAAAGGTGCAGATATCACAGCTACGTTGTAAACAGACACAACGCAACCACCGTCCTTTTCAGGGCGAACGAAGAAGAAGAAGATATCAAAGGGCAGTTTTGCACTGCAGATGAGTCCAAGTGAAGAAAGAACAATATAGAGATAATAATGTGTATTCTAACCTGAAAAAAATTGTACAGTTATATAGCAACATACACAATACATGTATTTCATAACATAGACGGCGGTATTCAACAAGTACAGACTAGACATTTGTACAAGATGTGTACTTGTATCTTTGACATGGCAGCAACACAGACACACATCCAAGAACGGACACTGATGTCAGATGAGGAATAAAGTGGGTACGTATGACTTTCATTGCATACTAATTATGAAAATTATAAGAAATAACAATACAATTTAATGGATACATATAGCCATTCTTGTGGTTGTTCGTCCATCACGGGTGATGAAGACCACTCTGTTCATCCAATTATTTAAGAATATGTTAGGTTAGTCTATGGGTACGAAGGTGACTGAAGAGCCCGATGCGGGCCTGGAAAGATCTTGGACAGTGTGGGCAGGGAATGTTTGCTTCATGTGAAGGTTTTATTTCACGGTCCTTTCTAGCTTGTCTCCGCTGTTCTGCTGCTGCTCTTCTGGATGATTCGCATGCTGCTGCACCTTTACGAAGAGATGTGCGCCAAGCAGCTCCGATTCAATTCCTGTTGAGGTTTATAAAGATGGCGGTGCAGTTCTGATAGAGAAACTTCATATGATCTTCCAGCAAATGTGGCAGAGTGAAACCATCCCACACGATCTCAAAGATGCCTCAATTATACATCTATATAAACGTAAAGGTAATCGCCAAGACTGCAACAATCATCGAGGCATCTCTCTTTTATCAATCGCTGGGAAGATATTCGCCAGAATCCTTTTGAATCGCCTTACGGCTCATCTTGACAAAGGTCTTTTACCTGAAAGTCAGTGTGGATTCCGGAAAGAACGTGGAACCACAGATATGGTGTTCGCTGCAAGACAGCTACAAGAAAAATGCCAAGAACAGCACTGTGACCTGTACACAGCTTTCATCGACTTGACAAAGGCGTTCGACACGGTCAGTAGAGAGGGTCTATGGAAGATCATGGCAAAATACGGCTGCCCAAAGAAATTTATCACAATAGTGCAGCAACTGCATGATGGAATGCAGGCTAGAGTTCAGGAAAACGGTGAGCTATCAGAGCCTTTCCCCGTCTCAAATGGAGTTAAACAAGGGTGCGTACTTGCACCGACTCTGTTCAGTATCATGTTTTCTGCTATGCTGACTGATGCTTTTAGAGACGGGGACACAGGAATCGACATTAGTTATCGTATTGATGGAAAATTGTTTAACCTTAGGAGGCTTCAAGCAAAAACCAAGGTCAAATCACACACCATCAGAGATCTTCTGTTTGCTGATGATTGTGCCCTCAATTCCTTCTCAGAGGCTGATCTGCAGCATAGTGTGGATAGATTCTCCGAAGCCTGCGCCAACTTTGGGCTTACCATCAACACGAAGAAAACAGAAATCATGTACCAACCAGCTCCTGGCACAGTTTATACTGAGCCAGTCATCAAGGTTAATGGTGAGAAACTGAATGTTGTGAACAGCCATTCTTGTATTATGGCTCAGAATGTGGAGAAAACTAGAATCGACAAATTTTGAAAATTACGGACTATCATAATTACGATTTTGCTCAAGTGGAAGGATAAAAAGAGCGAGGCATGATTACGGAAGTGAACCTTAAGCAAGACACTCTGAAAATAAGAATAATACAAGAGTTTGGGACATGCACTCAGCAGGCCGTGATAAGAAATACACTGACGAAACGCGTGAGTATGTGTAGACCAGCGGTTCTTAACCTGTGATCCGCGGACCCCTGGGGGGGGGGGGGGGGGGTGATCTCACAGGGGGTCCGCGAAGGCTTGGAGAGATGTTAGAGATTACAGTAAAAATAGAATGAAAAAATGAGTGAATGAAAGAAAGGAAGAAAGAAAGAAAAGGAAACGAAGAACGAAATCTTAATTTCTCTCGCTTGTTTATGGAAAACTTGGCTTTTCTAACCTACCGCCTCCATTGAAAAACAAACAAAAGTAAAAATCGGTTATGAAAATAACTGTTTGATAACAAAAAATGTACTCAGCACTTGATACTTCTGCACGCGGTCAGAACATGAAAGTGAATGACGCTGAGTGGCTGAGAGAAAGCGCGTGATATTTCTTGCTACCGCGCCTTTGAAGCTGCACCGAACTCTAGTGTTGTCCTCGTTGTGCCACCACATTCTCGAAACGTCTATTGCTTCCCAGAATTCTCTAGCTGTGTCGAGAATGTTCTCTAAGAAATTCTTGAATAAAAGGAAGATCGTGTTCACGGGTAGAGAGAGTCGGAGTCAGTCAAAATTATCGTGTTTCTTCTTGGATTTCTGCGAAATGAAAAAGTACTGATGATGTTGATGAGGGTGCATCCTGTTCAAAGCAAAATAAAGCTTCTTAAAGTCATCTTTAAAAAGTGCCGCAGTTACAGCAAGGAATATCTGTTGATTGGCTTCACGTGTACAGGCTCAGAAGACAAGCGACTGCTACAGTGTGTGTTATGTTACGATATATTGTCCAACGAGGCCATGAAACCTTCAAAATTGCGAAGACCTCTTGATACTAAACATAAAGACAATGCCACAAAGAGCATCGATTTTTTCAAAATGTACAGGAGTCTCGGGAAAGTAAGAAAATGGTAAATAATAATGAAAATTCAGTGAGGGCCTCATTTGAAGTTTCTCAACTAATAGCAAAAACCGGAAAACTGTACACTGTTGCGGAGCAGTAATATGCATTTACATCTGACCGTTCAATTTCTTACTTTGTTCCTTAACAGAGAGTAGGTAGGGTTACTGGCCAATCTCGCCAGAGTTTTTAATTCCTCTCTAATTAATGGGACTCCCGGTTCGGGGATGGTTCTCTTAGATGTTAGTACTTGAGCAATTATAGAGTATCATTTCTTTTTCAACAGACATACATTTCTTCCTTCCTTCTATTGTTAAAACAAATGGGTGACTGCCTGAGGTTGAATATCAACGTGAATTTTATTTAAAAAGATAATATGCATGCAATAAATGTTCGTTTTGTACATGAATGGGCATTTTATATACAACGTTCAATTTAAAGGCAGACATTTCCTTTCCAAATGCACCCATCCGTGATTTGAGTATAAAAGCAGCATCCTTCTTATTAAGAAAATCTGTTTAAATTTTCCTCTTATATCTTTGGCGATCTTTTTCTAATTGTATTCATTCTGATTGTCGTTTTATTTCCTTCTGTAACTTGTGACTTTATTACATTTTTCCTCTCCTGAGGTGTAGATTGAGTTTCATCATAGTTTCTAAGTACTCGCTGAAATATTCTTCAAATAAGTGCATATCAAACATATTACTTACTGATTTTTCCTGAATAATGTCAGAAATAGGTTAACTCTGAAGATGCACAACCGCATGCTTATAACTGATGAACAAATCAGTTTCAAAGAATAAAACACAGTCTTTGACTTGTTAACACTTATGCGTCTGGATAGTCTCAAATTCTTTCAGCAACTGACTTTAGCCGGGATTTCCGCTACGCTAGGGAGCGTGCGTGTTCCACTTATTTTCAGCTCAACGATTGGTCAAGGATCTGCCAAACGCCATTTTCCATCATCGCTCCTTCCCTTCTGTATTTTTATCTAAGTTATGGATATAGTCTGTTTTCATTAAAACGAGCAGTTTATTTTACTTGATTTTATTTTATACAGCTATCCTCTGTTTCAGTTTAAAAGGTGATAAGTTATTTTTCTTAGTATAATTTCCTGAAACGACGAACGTCCGGTCACATATATATCCTGGGGCTCTGCAAATGTATCCCGTAGAGAGACATGTGAGTACTATCAATATCAAAAATTATCCCCAAAAATTAAAAAAAAATATTTTTCAGAAAAAAAAAAAATTTAAAGTCCAAAAATTTTTCAAAGTCTAAAAATATTTCAGAAAAATTTAACCTAAGTCCTAAACCTGGGTGCCTATATGTATATATGGGATTGTCTTCTTTAAACAGGCCCTATTAATGGACATCATATCGAAAAATGCAAACTATCTTCCATATCAGGGCATATGTTAAACCAATTTTCCGATTAGCAACACTGGCCAACAGAATTTTCAAAACATCTATCTAAACCATAAGGTCGTCACTAAAAAAAATGTGACGAGTGGGAACATTGGGAAACATGAACAACTAATAATTTCATTTGCATAACACAATTGCATTTTGTTTAAAAATATGGTTGACAACACTTTATTAGACATGGTGGGGAGGGGAAATGTTATATCTTCTCTGTTCCTGTTATTGGCTCCCATATCAGAAAACTCCAAGTACTTCAAAAATGTTCATGTTATATTCCTCCTGGTGTTCCAATAATTTTGGGCTTACATTATTTATTTAGTTTCCAAGTATTGTACAATTATTCAAAAAGATTTCCGAAATCTTCAAATCCTTATTATAATGGTGATCCACTTTCATAAAACAGGTAATTTCCTCGTGGGTACTCATCGTTTTTTTCTTTTCTAGTGAATGATCTACTTGTTCATTATTACAGGTGGAAAACATCTCTAGACATATATATGCAAACATTTTCAAACTATCATGTAACAATTCATTTTGATAAGCAATTATAATTTACACAATTAAAATGATTCAAAACCTCATGACTTATCCCTGTTAATATTTTTTTTCGTCATATAGTCGATATTCTCTAAGTGACACGTGTATAGGTGCGTTTCACGTGTCTATCATTGTAGAAAATGGTCCTTTTTTTCTTCAAAATATGCAATGTTTTGCTCCAAAATATGTAAGTTATACGTTTGGTGGTGATCCTGTCCATAATTAAGTCGGTTATTTCCAATCATTCATGGATTTATCCTTATTTTCTATCAACACAGTATTTTCAATGTGACTCATTTCCTAGAAATATATATATATATTTTTTTTTCGAAAATCTTTCTTGAACTACAATTCAGCAATTATCAGACATCAGACAATTCAGCAATCAACAGACCAATATGTTTCCAACATGTTATTACAAATATACAAGGGGAAAGAAAAAAATTTCAAGACATCATGAGTTTTCTATATTGGTGTCGGTATCACTTTATTTTCCTTGTTAAGACAAACTTCCTGGTACTCCAGACAATATGTATCTATGTTATCTCAGGGCATCCTTGTATACAGTTTACCATTTTCTTTTTTTCATAACTCCAATTTATCATTTATGGTGCTCCAATATTTTATATCATTGTATCCTTTCTAGTCTTCCTGTTATCTCGAAAATTCATCATTAGTAACTCCCTATGTACCATATCTAGCAATACATTTATCAAAAACACATCAAACAATTATTTATGGAACAATCAACTTAAATGTCAGAACTTTTTAACAATACGAGATTTAAAAAAACTGTGTACACTATGTGCAGTATTTCAACACCAGCTTTGCCTTCGCAGGTCGAAGATTTGTCAAAGCTATGCAGTGTTTATAACATCTGCTGTCTACTACAGCCAGATGGGTAGTCTAATGTCCTTAAATTCAAAATATTTTAAGTCATTTATTAAGTAAGTGTAGGTCATTAGGGTATATGTATCTCATGTTATCCATGACTCAGCGACATGTATTTCCGATCCAGGTATATATATATATATATATATATATATATATATATATATATATATATATATATATATATATATATATATATCTATATATATATATATATATATATATATATATATATCCATCGTGTCTATCCGTGACATGTCTGTCCCTGGGACAACATTATATTCAGCCTATGTATTATAAGGGTGATCAGATCTCAGTATGTCAAAATGCATCAGTCATATTTGACCCTCTGGATTATCTTGTTATTTTGTGATTCTACTGAAATATCAGAGTATCACAAACATCTCGATATCATTTAATCATCACCAAGCAATAATCATTTGCTATACATCTTATATAACAATGTCCATATAACAAAGGCAATGGGCAAAAATCGGGGGAAGAGCCTCTCCTATATGGAGGTATTTTTTTTTCTATTATCTTCTGGGTGCAGAAAATATTCCATTATTTCTTTCCATATTTTCTCCAATGTTGTGTCCGTAACACCTGGGGTTCCCATAGAATTATCATAATCCTTTTGTATCTCTTGTCCATGGATAATCCATACACTTATGGTTCCCGTATGCGTCAATCATCTTTCTCTGATTTGTTCTATGTTCATAGAATCCATAAAAAAATATTCAATTATTTTCTCGTCTTTATTTCGTAACCACGAAAAGACTACATTATTATTCATTATACAACAATAATGTGGGTCATTTGTGCATAAACCGCATAACAAAACATCAGTTGTGTCCACATTAAGTTTCACCATAACATGGTGCACCATGTAAAATGGCATCTGCATTATCAATAAATAGTTGCCTCTTCATCTCATGTGCCATATGTAGTATCATCAGATACTGGGGGGTGTTCAATCTGGGGTCAGCATATACAAATGCTACTAAGGGTGTTTTCATTTGCAAAGTCATCATGTGCAAATGCTATTGGGGTATCGGGCATAGGCAGTATCATTAACTAGTGGCAATGTATTCAATCTGGGGTCAGCATATACCAATGCTATCAAAGGGTATTTCCATTTGCAAAGTCAGCATGTGCAAATGTCATTGGGGAATCGGGCATATGTAGCATCAACAATTAGGGGCAGGGTATTCTATTTCACCTTGTAATACCAGTGGAGCAATGTATATCAACAGTCATTTGACTATGTATCTCTATTTTTCTTTGCAATTGCTATTTCATACACAAAATCCTTCATAAGGTTACAATGACCATACAAATGCTATCAGCATTTTCTGATATCTGTGTTACAATAATTTTTATTAGTAGGGCCATTAAAAAGTTAAGTCAAAAACTAGCAAGAGCATTAGCAACAGCTGTTGTCAACAAGTGTAAGGACAGTATTTTGTGGTGTCATCATGGATAGAAGGACAATAGAATATCTCCGGATTACAACAATATTGTAATTCAAAAGAATGAAGATATTGCTAGGCGAAAGATTTTCAAGATCAGCATGTCTTCTCAGAATAGCAAAGGCGAAAACAGTAAGATAAAGGTGAGAGAGGTGGAGTGGAAATATGTTATAATGGTGGGTCTAAGGTGGGATGTACAATCTGTTTTGCAAAGTGCAATAATTTCAACCAAATTTTGTATACATGCAAACATAAATAAACCTGTGGAGAGAAAAATAGCATAGAATGTGCTTGTGATTTACATTTATAAACTTGGAATAATTCATATGCTGTTAACAACTATATAGTGGGATCACTGTAATGGATAAAGGTGATAGGTATAAATGAGTTTGGCAGAAACATGCATCACGGTGGAAGAGGATACATTAGTAAAGGTGATAGATGGACTACTAGTGCAATATGGAAATTGCCTGCGTGAATATGCACACAGATGCATGTGGAAAGAATAACTAGTCTCTGTAATGGTGAGGAAAAAGAAGGGCGAAGAAATGGAAGATAACAAAGTTACAAAATATGGATCATGTTACATGGCAAAATGTGTGTGCAATTTCGTGACATGATTCTGGGTTGTGCAATTAAACAGTTTAAACATCAAAATTGTCTGTGACTAATAGGTGTGTCTGCAAACTGCTAACACCTTATCTTGTGTGTCATCTTTATTTGAATAATCAATAGGCTGCTTAATTATCATCTGTTGGCTGCTCTTGAGGTACTCTGGTCATCAATAGGATGGCTAGGGAAAAACTTTCCTGGTTAGGCTTTGACATCTCACACTGGAACAGGGCAATCATTGGATATATTGTCAGTGTGAAAGAGTTGGTCTGTTAGTTCTTGAGTGTCCATGTCAGAGTCTGTTCATTAGCGAAGGTGTAACTTGGGGCCCGGTGATGAAATTTTGCCTTTCTGACAGGACTATTGGTTGTTTCTGTGGAGTTCTTTCCATGTGTGGTTATCTTGCCTGTATCTTGATTAACAGTGGTGGTGGATGAATACTTTTCGTGTGCAGCTGTCTTGCCTTAATTTTGATTATCAGTGCTGGTAGATGAGTACTTTTCGTATGGGGTTATTTCTCTTTCATCCCTGTTTACCACGTCTTTTATCAAGCAAAGAATTTCGTCTCGTTTGGCAGATAAGTCCATATCAAATTTAATCTCCAGCATATAATACACCATCTTGAATGTGAGTATGTTGTGGTAACCCTTTCTCACAATCTTATTTACCTCTGTCCGCAGCTCCTCTTTGCTTGGACCAGTAACTGGGATAGGTCTCAGGGGTGTTTGCGTGGCCGCCTGTCTCACCGCCGTTCGAGTATGTGTTTCTATTTGGTCATAAACCTGAATCGATGTGTCAGTATCTGTCTGTGTGGTGACGCAGATCATTTTAGGTTCATTTATACATTTGTCTTGTTGGTGCTTGATTCGGGTTAGTCTATTGGAAATGGGATTACATATCGTCGTGTTTACTTTCTCAGAACTGACCTGTTGACATTCGAAAAATGGTCTTCGCTATGGCTGTAGTGGTTTTACAAAAGCACGAAAACCGTCATCTGTGGTGATGATGCATTCTTTGTCAGATGCGTGGAGATTCTTTATCTCGCAGTTCCTATGACTTTTGACATTGGTGAATATGCTTCGGACTGCAATACGGCAATCTCTTCTATTTAAACTCGTCCAGTGGTTCTTAGCACGTCTGTTAAAATGTAACAGCGTACTGTCTGTGTCCTCGTTATAATGTGTTGGTAGACATGGGTATCGTAAGTTTCTTATTTCATTTACAGAGTGGCATTTCGCATCCGCGTGTGTCACTGCATTCATCTTGATATATGAGGCTTCCCCATGAATATTAGGACGTAAGATGAGAGATTCTCGTTTGGGATTTCCTCCTGTTAACAGACGACTGTTCCACTTGTCAGAGTTGGGGGGGGGGGGGGGGGGTGTGGGGGGGTGTGGGGGGGGGGGGGGTGGGGGGGGGGGTATGGGTTGGAACAACTTGAGGAGGAAAACTGATGGGTAAAACTGTGATATAGTGACCGCTCATGCTGCCTAGGGTAACTTCCCGTCAGCAAATATTTTCTGGACATGTTAGTCGATGGCTTTAATTGGTTGGCCTGAAAATTTTCCATTAGTTGATCCATTTTTCTTTATTTTCTCAGTAGTATGATGATCTCCGCTTATCTGTTTATTTGCTCTATATAGAGGACTCGTTACGGCAACGTTTAGGTATAATGCAGATGCCATTTTACATGGTACACCATGTTATGGTGAAACAATGTGGACACAACTGATGTTTTGTACACGGTACCATATAACAATATGTGGCGGTGCAGTAATATGTATTTATATCTGACCGTTCAACTTCTTACTTTGTTCCTTAACAGAGAGTAGGTAGGGTTACTGGCCAATCTCGCCAGAGTTTTTAATTCCTCTCTAATTAATGGGACTCCAGGTTCGGGGATGGTTCTTGTGATAGTTTCAACCCAGGTTCTGTTCTTGTGTAGTTGTTGCTACGTTGACCCTCGTGTATGTTCTCGTCTTAGTGTACCTTTGTCTGTTGTTAAATATGTCACTTAACTCTTTAAGCCCCAAGAGCCAGTATACTGTACTTCCCGCTAGACCCATTTGGCTCAAGAGCCAGTATACTGGCTTTCGTATCTCTTGATTCTTTCTAGGGCTGTTTTCTAATTTTGACAACTCAAAAACGCTATCTTCTTAAAGTATAGCCATCCATTATGGACTTTTGTTATTTATGAATATGAACATTAAAAAAAAATTATTTCCAAACAAAAACAATAAAAACATACTGGTATGGCCATTTTTGTTTAGGCCAAACCCACCTTTTTGCTTGGGACTGAAAGAGTTAATAACTGCCTGCCTTGTTTATGTGATGTGTGGTAGTACGTTATCAGACAACTCCAATGCCTGAAATGACTTGACGACTCAGAGTAGACAACAAAAGTTCTTTATTTGTTGTCAAGTAACATATTCACAGCTGGCAACCCTGTGCCTGATTATAAATGGTAATAGCATACATGAGACTTCAACAATGTCCTTCATATGTCATGTAACTCACTGTTCATAGACTACTTGATTAACTCTTGATCTACGTTGAATACTGAACACCCTTCACTTCTGATGCTGTCTACTATACACTACTTCTTAAGGTGCTGTTCACAATAAATGCAGTATGGTTTTGAAGTAATAATCTGGATTACCACCAGTGCTGGATACTTATTCTATACCACTGCTGTCTTATAAAGTATGCTTCATATGTCCGAACTGGATCACTACTTCGAACACCTGTCTTCGATCACTTGCCCTTGACTAATTATTCGAGAGTTTACATACCATGTTTACTTGAATAAAACTGCTGATAATACCCCCCCCCCCCCCCCCCCCCCCCCACTTGGATACAGCTCGACATGAACTTTAATTGTCATGGGAACATCTTTCCCTTTCTGCGAAATGCAGCGGTATCATAACACAATGATACTTGAGCTGTCCACTAAGTTTCAGATGGTCATACGGTTAGTCTAATTTCTAACCTGTTCACACGCTGACGACCATTTTAAGAGTGACCCCAACTCTTCCACTTCAGACACTGATTTCCCGTGTTTTGGTGACGTCAGAGCTAAGTCTTACTACTCATAAATTATTCCTACTTAGTCATATCTCAGTTCTTTCCCTTGCCTATCACATTACCTCCCCTATCCTAAAAAAAAGATTTGTCCCTGAGGACAAATTTTTCTCTCCCCTTAATTACTACACCTACCTCTACCCTAAATCTTAATATGTCTACTTCCTTGACCAGCATTTACAATACATAAACACTTAAATCAAATATATATCATCATTCTACTCACATGGAATAATCCATTATGTGTTCATCATCATCTTCCTACTTCCTCATCATATTGTACTCATATGATGCTGACCACAAAAACATAATCTGTAATCACTACTAACTGTGACCTATTTATACCTTGTACACTTCTTTCATCCACAATTTATTATATCTTTCACACTCCATTTTCACTCTGAACCTCACCATTCCCTACTTTGTTTCTGAGCTCAGCATTGTTTTTACATAAGATGTCATATCTCAAATCTATTTGTCTACCATTGTAAGTCATCCCATCATGACCTACCGAACATCATCCTACCCGTACTCACTTTCTTATTTACTTTTTCTGTAGTTAACACGTTTTCACACAATATATTGTAACTGCCTGTTACACTTTATAATATATACAATCGTTTGTGACCCATTTAAACATCATGGTGTCACTGATTCTTTGTTCTTGCCATCCCCCCCTGACTAAACTTCCACCTATCTTTGGACCTAAAAATACCTTATGTGGTCCCCTAATACGAACTACTTACGTTTCCGTATGGTCAATCTATTCCTAACTCTTCTTTCTATTTCTCTTATTTCACGTGCCTGTGCACTCATCTGTCCTGCTTTCCATATTCGTGTATTTCAATCTCTTTCTTCCCTACTCTTTTGTTCCTCATAACATTCTGCCCTTTTTCGTAAACCTTCTCTCACTACATTAGTTCAGTCCTGAACTCACATTCACCTCTTGTCGTCTCACCTATAATTCCTCCGTTATATGTTCGTCACATTTTGCTTTCTGATGAACCTTTCTCTATATCTCTGCCCTTTTACACATGGATTCTCCCAACATACTTATGTGTACCTTCCATGTATCTCTCTGTTATATCTCTATGGTTTCGCAAAACTTCATTGTCTCTGCCATCTCCCATGGCCTCTGCTCGGACCTCTCTACACTCGAGTCTTAATTATTCTCTCTCTTCCTGCAGTAGTCTATCATTCAGATCTACTCAGCTTTTTAATATGTTCAGTGTAAACTAATTGCATCTAGTTTCCCCACAACTAGACTCCCGCTGCAATTTCTTCTTCTCTCCTTCTCCCATTTATCTCCTCTACCTCTTGTTCCCTCATTGGAACTGTACTCTCCAATTTCTCAATTATACACTCTATTCATCTCCAAATATTTCTCACCATCAATTATTTTTCCCTATCTCTATCTTCATTATTCCTACCGTCGTCACCACGGCTTTTCCTATAATTTCGCCCATACTACTATGGCTTCAAATCTACCTCTTACCTCTCTCTCTTACTCATCTCCTCCTATACTGCAGTACCCTATTGGTCAGGTGTACTCAGTTTACCTCATATGTGCGGTATAGTCCAATCATACTTGTCTCTTTAAGACTAGCAACCTCCGCCACCTTGTTCTGTATAACATATGCTATGCCTTCCTCACATAGCCTCCTCTCTCCCTATTACCTCACTATCTCTCCCTATTTCCTCACTACTTCATCTCCAAAAATTTCATGATCATGGCCTCTTTCGCCTTAAACTTCTCCAACGCAATCTGTTTATCCATATCTTGAGTCTCCTCTACTCGTCTAACCTCGTCAACACTTTGCTTCCTTTCTACCTCTGTATCTCGTGTATCTCCAGAGTTTCTCTTAACCTCTCTACTCCTTACTTCTTCAACCATTTGCTTCGGTTTCTCTTCTACTGTTTCATCTCTCATTTTCCCTGAGTTTCCCTCAGGTTCTCTACTCTTTAACTCGTCGCTGCCTCGACCTCTACTTATATAACCCTCTCGCTGCGTCCTTTTTTCACTCAGTGGTATCCTGGATGCTCTGACACTGCTACTAATTGATGTGTCTCTGCTTCTATTTCTCAGCCTATCTCGGCTCTTGGATCGGTATTCCCCTCGATCCGTATTTCTTCTCTCTTCTTTTTTCAACTCTTCATATTTTCTATCCACATTTTCGCACAACGCCTTTATATCCTCTTTCTCTCTTCTATTACTATTTCCTGTCTTATTCTTCTCACTAGATCTCACATCTACCTGTTCTACCTGTCTCAACTTTTCGAGGCGCCTTCTATAATCTGATGAATTGTCTGTAGACGACTCACATCTCTTCGTCTTTTGTGTACTCCCTTCCTCTATCTCTCTTCTATGGGATCTCCGTTTGCTATGTCTGTGACACTTGTCACACTCCTCAGACGACGTACTGTCTGAGTCACTTGACATCGATACCTCTTCTGGAGTCCTTCTCTGTCTGCTCCTATTTTGTACATAATTAATCGTTTTCCGACCCTTTCCTCGTGTTGGTCTATCGTCCTCTTGTATTTCCCTGTGTCTGCCTCTCCACTTCGGACGTACTTGCATTTGTGCTGTATTTCTTATTTTCGCGAGTGGCATATTGTATTCTGACGAATCGTCGGATGACGTATAATATCTCTTCTTTCCACGTCTAATGTCTCTTGTCCTGTCCTTGTGATCATCTGTTTGTCCATCTTCTTCCATCTCCTCTTCTTCCTGCTGATTTTCTTGTTGCCTCTCCGCTTCCTGCATCTGACGTAATTGTTTCTCTTGCTCTGCTAATCTATTTTCTCTCTCTTGCAATCTCTGTACATATTCCATGAGCGGAATGTCCTCTTCGCTCTCTGAGTTATCTCCTACATTTTTTAACCTCCTTAATTCTTCTGGTATAGTTCTGTCACCTTTTCCTCTCTCCGACGTTCTCGCCTGATCACACTGCACATCTTCCTCTTCTTCCTCTATTTCTACCTCTGTCTGTTTTCTCTGTCTATTCCTCTCTGTATCCTGTTTGTCCTCCCCATCTTTCTCTCTTCCTCTCTCCTGTTTGTTTTGTGAATCGTTAAAAATTCCAGATCTTTGGTTTGGGTTTTTAGGTTGTGTATGTATCTCCGCTCTAGTGACTATACGACTTCCACCTGCTCTTGGTCTGTATGACTCTTCTGGAGAACTTTCTTCTGATGTAGCCTCATCTGTGTCTTCTGGTACCACTACATAATGGGTCTTCCTCTTGTTCTGTTCCTGCGGTGGTATGTCTATAGGTTTCTGTGTTTGTAACCTTAGATGTTGTACATGCGCCTTGATGGTTTTTTTTTTAACTTGTTTCCATATTTGATATGTTGTTTCTGAAAGGCGTCGTAACACCTGCCAATTCGGAATCCAGTTCTGGTCTAATTTTCCACTCCTAACGTGTTTCCTATAGAACACTATGTCTCCCGGCTTGAATTCCTGTGCAACTGCATTTTTATTCGCATTTCTTTGCCTCCTTTCAAAATCTTTCTTGATGTTCCTTTGTGCTAAGGTGTGTGCTCGGTTCTTTTCCCGGATTAGTATTTCTATGTCATTTAGCGTAAATACATCATGATGTTCCGTGATAAAGTCTTTAAATTTTCTTTTGTTTTCTTTTTCTGTCCTTAGCTGTGACTTCATCTCTTTCATCCTATCCTTCATGTTATCTTGTTGTGTATTCCGTCCCTGCATTCCATCTCTTTGTTGACCGGTTCCAGTCTCATATAACTTCCTATTGGTATGACTATCTTCGAAGTAAGGTTGTCGACTCCTTCCTTGAACCATTTCTATCCTATGTACTTTATCGTATGTATAATACGGTCTGTGACAATAGTTTGTCCATCTGGTGTCTCTTTCCCTGTATTCTCTGCGATTGTTGTTTCTATTGCTCCATCTTCTTTCCCTCCACATGCGTTCCTGTTCTCTACACGCTAGACAATTACTGGTATTCATATAATCCCATCTTGACTGTTGGCTACCCCTCCTAGTGTATGTTTTCCTATCTTGGATACCACTATGTCTATCTTTCCTTTCATTGTAATTATCCTGTCCTTGTCCGCTGCCTTCAGTGTGTGACATGTGTTGTACTCTCCCCACAATGAATCCTCTTGGTATCGTGACATGCTTTGCTGCTGTGTTGAGTAACATAACTGGAAATTGAGACCTGTTTCCTATTACTACTATCCCCTCCGTCATGTTTATGCACGGTTCATCGGCTATGTCTGCATCCTGGAATTCCACTGTTCTGACCATCTGTCCAATTTTATAATATGGTGACCTCTTAATTTTTCCTGTGACTATGTTCACCGTATTCGGACGTAAAGTAATCGGCTTTTGCAATCTTATCACTGATGCGATATGCATATCATCCTGCATGTCGATGTATTCGTCTTGAATCCTTAACTTTTGTATGTCAAAATACAATCTTACGCTGTATTTCTTCATAAAATCCCTGCCTAATATGCAATTCCGTGACATACCTTTCACTATAACAAAAGTTTGCATCAATGACTTCGTTCCAATGTTAAACCATAGCGTTGACATTCCCATCACCTTTAACCTTTCACCTGACACTGACGTGAGTTGCATGCATGTTGTTTCCAATTTGGGTGGCTGACGTAGCTGTTTATACAACCCAAATCTTAATAAACTAACACTAGCGAATGAGTCCAAGAGACTTCTGATTTTTCTGTCACCTATTGTTATCAAACACGAACTCGGATCTGTATGGTACGTTTCGTGCACTGTTGATATATCTCCATTCTGTTTCCATATCCTTGGTTTCTTTCCCATAGGTACCTGTTTATTCTCCTGAGACCTATTATTCATCCTACCCATGCCAGTCTCCCTCATGTGAATAGGTCTGCCTTTTTCCTGACTATTGTATCTACTGTACCGAGGCGTCTCGAAAGCCCTCGTGCGATGCGTGCATGAGTGTTCTCCTTGTGTGCGGGTGTATTGGGGTTGACACCATGTGTCGTCCCTGTCCCTACACATAGTCTGTCGCGGACCATGATAACCACCCATATGTGTAGCCCTACTGCTTTGATACCTGCGTGGTGGTCTCCATGTACACACGCTAGCTCTGTGTCCCCGCTGGTGGCAATTGTAACATTCCATGTCCTGCAACAGTCTGCTACCTGTTTGTTGTCTTCTTACAGTATCTATCTCCATAGGTTCTTCTTCATCAAACCTTGCCTGTTCTACTCTCAACTCAAATCTTCTCCTTATGTTTTCCTCTGCAATGGCAGAAGCCATAGTGTCTTTTAACGTCTTATGATTTTTCCTTATTAAGTGGAGTTTGATGGCATCACTATATAATCCGTCTACGAAGATACCGATCAATTGGTCTTCCATTCCTTGTCTGTCTATCATTTCAGCTGGAAATACATCTTCAATGATGTTAAACATTCTGTCAGTGTACATCTGTATCGTTTCTTCTTTGCTTTGTTTTATCTTTCTAAGTTTCTGCCATCCTAGGTGTACATCTTGTAATTCTCCATATCTCTTCACCAATTCATGTTTGAAATCTTGCCATGATTCCTCCGGCACTGTGTCTAACCTTCTTCTAATGAAATCAGCCACTACATGTGTGCTGGTAAGAAAAGCAAACAATCTCTTTTCATTGTCTGAGGCCTGAACTGATAACGAATATCTCTCTATTTGTAAGAGCCAGGTCTTACATTCAGTAGATTTACCTGAAAACGTGTCAACACTTCCCTTAACATTGGTCAGTTTGCTATTTTTATCTAACTTATTCAATGTCTCAGATAGCTGGCGTAAGACGCCTGCTACAATTTCTGTTCCTTGTTCCATTTTAGCCCTGAAAACCAAAAACATTTATGTTAGTGGGACTTCTTGGGGCTCTGAAAAAAAATTCTCCGGTTAATTATCTTGGTATTGTAACAAAATAATTACTATTCCTAGCAAATCTCTATACTAAAAATATGAAGGAAATTATAATACACGAATATGTTCAAAGTTGTATACAAACAATAATACTACTTAATTATAACTAACTAACTGGTTTGGTTGTTCGTCCATCACGGGTGATGAAGACCACTCTGTTCATCCAATTATTTAAGAATATGTTAGGTTAGTCTATGGGTACGAAGATGACTGAAGAGCCCGATGCGGGCCTGGAAAGATCTTGGACAGTGTGGGCAGGGAATGTTTGCTTCATGTGAAGGTTTTATTTCACGGTCCTTTCTAGCTTGTCTCCGCTGTTCCGCTGCTGCTCTTCTGGATGATTCGCATGCCGCTGCACCTTTACGAAGAGATGTGCGCCAAGCAGTTCGGTCTTGCGCAGCAGCTTCCCATGTGTCTGGGTTTATGTCAAAGGTTTTCAATGACGTCTTTAACGTGTCTTTGAAGCGCTTCTTTTGGCCACCATGGGAGCGTTTACCCTTCTGCATCTCACCATAAAAGAGTATCTTTGGCAGTCGATGGTCTGGCATGCGGACTACATGACCTGCCCAGCGAATTTGTGACTGCATCAGAATAGTATCAATACTAGGGATACCAGCTCTGTCAAGAACGGCGGTATCCGGGATCTTGTCTTGCCATTTGATGTTCATTATCTTCCTGAGACAGACTGTATGGAAGTGGTTTAGCTTCTTTACGTGGCGCCTGTATACAGTCCATATTTCACATGCATATAGCAGCACTGGAAGCACCGCAGCTCTGTACACCTTCAGCTTTGTCTGTAGACTAATGCCACTTCGATGCCAAACGTTGGTGTATAGTCTGCCAAATGTGCTGCTGGCTTTGGAGATCCTGGTGTTCACCTCATCATCAATGACAATGTTCTGGGATAGTGTGCTACCAAGGTATGTGAATCTGTTCACAACATTCAGTTTCTCACCATTAACCTTGATGACTGGCTCAGTATAAACTGTGCCAGGAGCTGGTTGGTACATGATTTCTGTTTTCTTCGTGTTGATGGTAAGCCCAAAGTTGGCACAGGCTTTGGAGAATCTATCCACACTATGCTGCAGATCAGCCTCTGAGCCAGCATTGAGGGCACAATCATCAGCAAACAGAAGATCTCTGATGGTGTGTGATTTGACCTTGGTTTTTTGCTTGAAGCCTCCTAAGGTTAAACAATTTTCCATCAATACGATAACTAATGTCGATTCCTGTGTCCCCGTCTCTAAAAGCATCAGTCAGCAAAGCAGAAAACATGATACTGAACAGAGTCGGTGCAAGTACGCACCCTTGTTTAACTCCATTTGAGACGGGGAAAGGCTCTGATAGCTCACCGTTTTCCTGAACTCTAGCCTGCATTCCATCATGCAGTTGCTGCACTATTGTGATAAATTTCTTTGGGCAGCCGTATTTTGCCATGATCTTCCATATATCCTCTCTACTGACCGTGTCGAACGCGTTTGTCAAGTCGATGAAAGCTGTGTACAGGTCACAGTGCTGTTCTTGGCATTTTTCTTGTAGCTGTCTTGCAGCGAACACCATATCTGTGGTTCCACGTTCTTTCCGGAATCTACACTGACTTTCAGGTAAAAGACCTTTGTCAAGATGAGCAGTAAGGTGATTCAAAAGGATTCTGGCGAACATCTTCCCAGCGATTGATAAAAGAGAGATGCCTCGATGATTGTTGCAGTCTTGGCGATTACCTTTACGTTTATATAGATGTATAATTGAGGCATCTTTGAGATCGTAAGGGATGGTTTCACTCTGCCACATTTGCTGGAAGATCATATGAAGTTTCTCTATCAGAAATGCACCGCCATCTTTATAAACCTCAACAGGAATTGAATCGGAGCCAGGGGCCTTTCCACTAGACAGTTGACGAATCGCTTTTTTAGTTTCCTCCAGAGTTGGTACATCATCTAATGCTTCATTTATAGGAATTTGGGGCAGGCGGATGATGGCTTCGTCGTTAATAGATGATGGCTGGTTCAAGATATTATTAAAATGTTCAGCCCAGCGTTGGAGCATTTTTTTCCTTGTCTGTAATTAGTGTTTTTCCATCTGCATTAAGGAGGGGAAATGATCCTGATGATGTTGGACCATAGACCGCTTTGAGTGCAAGGTAAAAGTTTTTCAAGTCATGGCTGTCAGCAAAGCCTTGGAGCTCATCTGCTTTATTACTCAGCCATGAATCCCGCATCTGGCGTAGTTTATGTTGGACGATTCTACGCATGTTGTTGAAAGCGTCTTTCTTGGATGTAGATTTTGGATCATTTAAATATGCTTTATGGAGATGGTGTTTCTCAGCCAACATCTGCTTTATATCATCTGAGTTCTCATCAAACCAGTCATTTTGTTTCTTGATGGAAGGACCCAGGACCTCTGTAGCAGTGTTGTAGATCTGCTCACTTAGGGCTGCCCAATTTGTTTCCACACTTTGGCCGTCTAGCGAGATAGATTTGAGACGGTCTTCTAAGGTGTCAGTAAATGACTGTTTGATTTTTGTCTTCTTTAGTTTGGTGACATCCAGCCTCTTTTGAGTTTTCTTCCCCTGAGGGCGCCTGGCTGGTTGGATACGAATTTTAAGTTTAGATACAATGAGGCGATGATCAGTCCAGCATTCGGCACCACACATGGACTTGGTCACCCGGACATCTTGCCTGTCCTTCTTCCTAACAATTACATAGTCAATTAGGTGCCAATGCTTTGAGCGAGGGTGCATCCAGGAGGTCCTGTTGCGGGTAGGAAGTCGAAAAATGGTGTTGGTGACAAGGAGGTCATGTTCTGCGCAAGTCTGGAGGAGACGAAGTCCATTACTGTTACAGCGACCCACGCCGTACCTACCAATAGTGCCATTCCAGGAGATGTTATCTGAGCCTACTCTTGCATTAAAGTCACCAAGAATGATGAGCTTATCTGCTTTAGGAACTGATGCAATGACTGCATGTAGTTCTTCGTAAAACTTATCCTTGACATCATCCTGGTTTGTCATAGTTGGTGCATACGCGCTAATGATGGTGGCATGTTTTCTTCCATAGAACAGAGGGATCTTGACCGTCATGAGTCGGTCATTTATTCCCTTTGGGGGCTCCGCTAACTTGCTGACAATTGCTGTTTTGATTGCAAATCCAACCCCTGCTTCTCGTCTTTCTTAAGTTCCTCTTCCGCTCCAAAAGAATGTATAACCTGCACCCTTTTCGCAAAGTTGGCCCTCGCCTGCAAGTCGAGTTTCACTCAGTGCTGCTATGTCAATGTTGTACCTGGCCAGTTCTCTCCCAATCAGGGCAGTTCGTCTCTCAGGTCTGTTTGCGTTAAAGTCTTTGTCAAGTAAAGTGCGCACATTCCATGCGCCTAGAATGAGGGGGAAAAATCTGTCCTTTCTTTTTCTTATATGTTGACCGCCGAAGTAGGGTACCCACCAACCGCGGTAAGCTGGTTAGGTAATGGTGAAGCAGGCAATGTTTAGGGCACCTTTTCTAGCCCCTTCCTCACGCCATGGAGGTGAGCAGTGCTTTCCTAAAGAGGGCTGCTCAGACACTCAGGGGGCTGCCGAATCCCACTGCTGCTCCGATCAGTGGAAGACGACCATATGGCCTGAGCCGCCTGTGTGTAGGTCTGCGACTACGACTGCCAGCGTACCCACGCCTGCCGCTTCGCCGCTCGCCCATCGCCACAGGACTTGTTGTGAGTGGATGGATGAATGGATGAAAGAGTGACTTGCGCGGTGATTTGGATTAAAGTGAGGAAGAGTTGCGCAATTCGTCGACCTCACTCTCTCGCCTGGGTCCATCTCAATCCAGTGGCAAGACAAGTCAAGACGACTGGAGATGAAGTCAGGTGCAGTGGATGACCAGGGCTTTCTACGTGCCTCGCCGTGCTCCTTACGCTCCACAGCGCTTTGCTGGTAATCGCCGTCATGCCCGTTGAACCAACAGGTGGTTTCTTCCGCGCAGTCTATCGAATCCAGTCTTCGCATGCATGGGTAGGCAGACCCTAACTCACCGAAGGTTTATAACCATTCGGCTACCCTCACCTAGTTTAGCCGGCCTGTCAAAGCCGTTGTCCGGGGCTGGCCGCTGTCGCATGCTGACAGCTACGAGGAGCCACAGGTGAGAGCTGGATGCCAGGTTTGGACCAAAGGTGGCTGAGCTGCCCTGAAAAGGGCATGACAGCTCCTTCACCAGAGGTACTACCAATACCTGACTTCCCAACACCCCCTACTACTAACTAACTAACTACACTGTATCCGGACGTTGTTTCCTGATGAATGTGTCTTTACTGGACTGTTGACTTGAGTGTGCACACTGTTTTTGTTTCGTTCTTTCTTCCTTGTTGTCGTCTGTGTTATGAGCGGCTGTTGTTGATACTTGCTACACTGTTCATAGAAGGATCACTCTGTTGTGATGATGTTTGACCCGTTCCCGACTGTGGAATTAAGTTGTAAAAAGAATGTATCTTCGTCACATTTGACTTGGGTTCTTTCGTTGACCTTGTCACGCTCGGCTGCTCTTCATATGTCTCGGCACGTAACTGTCTTGTTTTCTTCCCTGTTAGCTTGAATTCATGCTTCGTTAATCTCGACGTTGTTTTTTCAATCGCCTGCGTTTTGATAAGTACACTGTCTTGTTACACACGTAATCTTCCCACAAGTGGTCACTGGCACAAAAACGAATTGTGCCCGATTATAAATCATACATGAGTTGTCCCACAAGTGGTCACCGGCACCATAACGAGATATGTGTGATAGTTTCAATTGATTGTCAACCCAGGTTCTGTTCTTGTGTAGTTGTTGCTACGTTGACCCTTGTGTATGTTCTCGTCTTAGTGTACCTTTGTCTGTTGTTAAATATGTCACTTAATAACTGCCTGCTTTGTTTATGTGATGTGTGGTAGTACGTTATCAGACAACTCCAATGCCTGAAATGACTTGACGACTCAGAGTAGACAACAAAAGTTCTTTATTTGTTGTCAAGTAACATATTCACAGCTGGCAACCCTGTGCCTGATTATAAATGGTAATAGCATACATGAGACTTCAACAATGTCCTTCATATGTCATGTAACTCACTGTTCATAGACTACTTGATTAACTCTTGATCTACGTTGAATACTGAACACCCTTCACTTCTGATGCTGTCTACTATACACTACTTCTTAAGGTGCTGTTCACAATAAATGCAGTATGGTTTTGAAGTAATAATCTGGATTACCACCAGTGCTGGATACTTATTCTATACCACTGCTGTCTTATAAAGTATGCTTCATATGTCCGAACTGGATCACTACTTCGAACACCTGTCTTCGATCACTTGCCCTTGACTAATTATTCGAGAGTTTACATACCATGTTTACTTGAATAAAACTGCTGATAATACACTTGGATACAGCTCGACATGAACTTTAATTGTCATGGGAACATCTTTCCCTTTCTGCGAAATGCAGCGGTATCATAACACAGTGATACTTGAGCTGTCCACTAAGTTTCAGATGGTCATACGGTTAGTCTAATTTCTAACCTGTTCACACGCTGACGACCATTTTAAGAGTGACCCCAACTCTTCCACTTCAGACACCGATTTCCCGTGTTTTGGTGACGTCAGAGCTAAGTCTTACTACTCATAAATTATTCCTACTTAGTCATATCTCAGTTCTTTCCCTTTCCTATCACATTCTCTTAGATGTTTATACTTGAGCAATTATAGAGTATCATTTCTTTTTCAACAGACATACATTTCTTCCTTTCTTCTATTGTTAAAACAACTGGGTGACTGCCTGAGGTTGAATATCAACGAGAATTTTATTTAAAGATAATATGCATGCAATAAATGTTCGTTTTGTACATGAATGGGCATCTTACATCCAACGTTCAATTTAAAGGCAGACATTCCCTTTCCAAATGCACCCATCCGTGATTTTAGTATAAAAGCAGCATCCTTCTTATTAAGAAAATCTGTTTAAATTTTCCTCTTATATCTTTGGCGATCTTCTTCTAATTGTATTCATTCTGATTGTCGTTTTATTTCCTTCTGTAACTTGTGACTTTATTACATTTTTCCTCTCCTGAGGTGTAGATTGAGTTTCATCCTAGTTTCTAAGTACTCGCTGAAATATTCTTCGAATAAGTCCATATCAAGCATACTACTTACTGATTTTTCCTGAATAATGTCAGAAATAGGTTAACTCTGAAGATGCACAACCGCATGTTTATAACTGATGAACAAATCAGTTTCAAAGAATAAAACACAGTCTTTGACTAATTAACACTTATGCGTCTGGATAGTCTCACATTCTTTAAGCAACTGACTTTAGCCGGGATTTCCGCTAGGCTAGGGAGCGTGCGTGTTCCACTTATTTTCAGCTCAACGATTGGTCAAGGATCTGCCAAACGCCATTTTCCATCATCGCTCCTTCCCTTCTGTATTTTTATCTAAGTTATGGATATAGTCTGTTTTCATTAAAACGAGCAGTTTATTTTACTTGATTTTATTTTATACAGCTATCCTCTGTTTCAAATTAAAAGGTGATGTTATTTTTCTTAGTATAATTTCCTGAAATGACGAACGTCCGGTCACAACACAATATCTGAAGAACTTATATTACCTGCTGAAAAAATCATGGTATCTGCATTGATCAACGAGACTGCTGCCAAGGACCTTTCCTTAATACCTTTGTCAAATGACACAGTTAAGAAGCGAATCGACGGTTTGTCAGCCAATATCAAAGAACAGTTATTAGAAAAAAATCCGCATGTCCCCCTATTTTGCTCTGCAACTGGACAAAAGCACAGATATAACAACCAAAGCGACCTTATTGTGCAACGTTAGATATGGGAACGAGAGACATATTTTCGAAGACTTACTGTTCATCTCCTCCTTGGTACACACTGCAGCTGAAGAAGTATTTAACAGCTTATACGAGTTTTTAACATCCCTTGACATGGACTGGTTGAAATGCGTTGGAGTTAGCACAAACGGGGCATAAGCGATGTCTGCAAAGCTTACATGACGTAGCACGGAAATCATACCGTCGGTGACTTGGTGCAAATGCTGCATAAATATGGAAGCTCTAGTTGCTAAGAAGATACCAGAAAAACCATAACAGACCTTAAAAGAATTAGTCAAAATTGGCAATTTTATAAAAAGCAAATCACTGAATTCAAAACTTTTTGAGCAGCTTCGCAAAGATATGGTCGGTGAACACCATCAACTTTTGCTACACTGTGAAGTTCGTTGGCTATTACGAGGTACAGTTTCGTCTGGTTTTGGGGAATTGAGAGACAAGATAAGATTATTCCTCATGGAGCAGAAATTTCACCTCAGCGATCATTTGACAGATTTTTCCTGGTTATTAAACTTATCGTATATGTCAGATATCTTCACCCATTTAAATATGCTCAACTTAAATCTTCAAGGAGAAAAAGTAAGTTTTTCAAGGTGAAGACAATATCGAACTAATGAAATAAAAGTTGGAATTGTGGCATCATCGCCAATCGAACCGAAACTATGAAACAGTTCCAAACCTTACAAATTATCTTGGTTCCACCGATGAAGAGTTGTTATCGCACGACATGTGAGAGATTTGCAGCATAGTTTCCGTGAATATTTTCCTGTTCCTGATGCAAACACAAACTGGATTAGAGATCCATTGTCAGTTAATGTGTATGAACTAGAGGGGCTCATAGCAGCAGAGGAAGGTAGGCTCATAGAAATATCCACGGATGGTGCTCTGAAATTGCAGTTCAAGGAAAAGTCCCATCCACATTTCTGGGCTCACTTACAAGCAGATTTTCCGGAACTATTGAAGAGGGCTATGAAAGTATTAATGCCTTTCGTAACGACATCCTTGTGTGAAGCATCATTTTCTGCTCTCGTTTATCTTAAAAATAAGTATAGAAACCGTTTGAAAAAATAGCGTCAGAACTCAGAATACGTGTTTCAGCTATTAAGCACAATATAACAACGCTTGTAAGTAAAATGCAGCACCAGCCTTAATTAATTAAAATTAACAAGTAATATTAGGCCATGGTTCGGTGTTCATGTATTACACTGGTATACACACATTTTGGTGCCTTAAATTTTATAGCTGTTCTTGGGTAATTTTGGGGTGCTGATTCCAAAAATGTAATCAGATTTTTTTCTATAAGCTCTAGTTTTTGAGACAACTAAGAATGACCATATTAGTAGGGCAATTGTTATGTACAATCCTAGAGTTAGGTGCTATCAGTGGCATTTTGACTTTAGTCTGCATTCATATTATATGTAATTACTGTGCATATATTACCAAAAATGTAATAAAACTGTATCACTAATACTTGTTTAGTCAACACGCAAAAAGGATCTTTTCGAGGACTTCCTGGAATGTGATATGCCCAGACAGTCCCCTGGGCGAGGGGTGTCAGTGTTTATCCCAAGGTGTCCTTGGGGGTATGTGTGTTGGATCCGCAGATGATTTGGGTGTGTCTTTGTTTTGTAGGTGAGTTGCGTGTGTTGGGGGCGTGTTGGTACCCGTCACACAAGAGGGGCCAGAAAAGATTTGGGTGAAGTAGGATTGGGGAGTGTTGATCTAAATGGTAGAGTGGACGGAAGTAGGCGCGGAGTATTGGTAATAATAGCGGATCAAATTCTCACGTGTAGCTAGGGTGGTGGGTTACCAACGAATAAATCGAACGTACCAAGAACAATGTTTGTTGTCAGGGTGGGCGTGGGTGTGTGTGAATAATTGGGGTGTTTGCTTCTGGTATATGGGGGTTGTTGGGTTGGGATACGTCGGGATTGATGGTGGTGTGGGGTTAGTTTTTTAATTTTAATTGAGAGTTAGGTATCCGCAGTGTTAGAAAGCTGTAGAGTTGATGGAACTCCATGTATTAAGGGGTGTAATTGGTTGTTCATTATGCAGAGATTTACTGGGAAGAATGAAAGTTGTAAAAATATGGTGTTGAATAAATTGATCTATGTATTGATTTGGTTTGTGTCCACGAGATCAAAATTCGGCGTGATGCTTTAAGAATTGATTAGGTCTCTATGTATAGCCCCACAACTAATACTTACAAAGTCGAGTGATTTGGTGTTTTATCGTAATTGGATTGAAGGGTTGTGATCTCTTCGTTCAGCTGTGATAGCCTGTGATGGTTGGATATTTTGTAATCGAATTCAATGGATTCGCATTATAAATGCTGTTAAATTCGTGATAAGTGTGGATTGAATTCGTCTATATGCTGGAAATGTCAATGAAAGAGGGAGAGTTGGAATGGAGAGGCTTAATCAATATTGAGAATGGGTGTTTTGGTGATCGCAACTTTAAATGTGAATGGTCAATCCCATCGGTATGGGGTTGTAGGTTGTTTGTTGTGTGTTGATTGGTGGATGGTGTATGCTTTGCTCGCTGTTTTGACTTTTTGTTCAATTGAGTTATACGACCACTTTTTTTAGGTTTTGTTTTTTTTATGCGGGTTTTTGGGGGGTTGGGGGTAGGGTCTTTGTTTATTATGTTTTTTTTTTGGGTTTGGTGGTTTTGTTTTCTTGGGTTGATGTGGTTGGGTTGTCTTTTTATTTTGGGGTTATTGTTGTGTTTTGGGTTTGGGGTTGGGGGTGGGGGTGGGGTTGGGGGTTGGGGGTGTTTGTGGGGGATGTTGGCTTTGGGTCTACATTATGGGGGGGTTTGTTGGGGGGGGGGATGGTGGGGGTGGGGGGGGTTTGGTGGTGGGTGTGTTGTGGGATGTGGTGGGGGGGGGGTGGGTTTGGTGTTGTTTGTATGGTGAGTGGTGAAAAAGTTTTGTTTTGGGTTGTTGTGTTGGGGCAAGGTGTGGTGGTGGTGTTCGGGAATTGGGGGGGGTTGGGGTGGTTTTAATCTAATTTTTTTTTGTATGTTGAAATGGGGGTAGGTGGTGGTATTGTTAAATGTGTTGATTTGGGGGGTGGTCGGGGGGGTGGGGGAACGGGGGGTGGTTGTTTGGGGGGTGAAGCAAAGGTGGGGGTGGGGGTTTTTTTATACTCATTGGTCTTAATGTGAAGAGGGAGTGGGGGGGGATAAGGCGTTCGTTATAAAATTGTAACGTGATTTTTGTAGTTTGGTTTTCGTTTTGAATTTTTGTTGGTTTTCGTTTAATTATTTTTGAAGTCAAAATTTTTGGGGTGCATTGAGTTGTAAGTTGGGTTTGAAAAGTGTGGTTTATTGGGGGGGTTTAGAAATACTGTTTTTTTTGTTCTCGGGGTTATTTTTTGTTCTGCTTTTGAAAAAGTTTTCTTTTTTATTTTTTTTTTGTGTGGGTGGATGGCAAAATTTGCCTTGTGGTGTATTAATGTCTTTATTAAAAATAGTTGAGACATTTTTTTTTTATGATGCAATTGTGTTTTTTTTATCCAAGAGAAAAAAAATGTGTTTTTTGTTGAACTTTTTTTGCCCGGGGGGTCTTGGTGTGTGTTTTTGGGTGTAAAGGCGAGGGGTAAATGCAAATAGTTTCTGGACTGGTTTGTTAAATTTTATTGGAAGTTGTGGGAAATTTTGTGTGGGGGGGTTATTTGTTAAATTTTTTTTTAATAAGGTCACCCTATTACAAGTATTATTTTAAATATCAAGGATTTTTTTTATTTTTAGGGTGAGAAGTTTTTTCCATTAGAGATGGTGTTTTTGAAAAGCATAATTTTTTAATTTTCACAGTAGGGAAAAAGAATAATTAAATGGTTTGGTAAATTTTAACTTGGGCCGTCATTTTTTTATTTAATATTTGGGGTTGGGTATCATTCAATTTAATTTTGGATATTTTCTATTTTTTATGTTATTTTTTATTTACAAATATCGAGAATGGTTTTTGGGATTATTGTTTATTGGTCATTTGGTGTTTACCATTAGTTTGGGTAATGGGATTTTTATTTTTTTTAATTTGTGGTAAAGCCCCCCTTTTTTTTTAGAGTAGCTTTTTTTAGGTTTTTAATGAAAAAAGTTTAAAGTTAGGTAAATTTTTTTAGTTTCAAATAAGTTTAATGCGGGAAATCCGTTAGTAGGGGTAGTTTTTGAGGGGTACTTTTTTTTGTTTACACCATTATAAACGTATTTAGGGGGTGATAAGGTGTACGTAAAGTTAATAAGATTTTAACATAAAATTTACCGATGTCTTAAACTATTACGGGGGATAACTATGATGTCCCCCATATTTTAACATCAAATTAATGTTTATAAAATGGAGGTTTTACATAAAATATAAGATTCTCATATTCCCACCTTTTTATATAGTTTTCCTAAAAATTAATTCCACAGTTCTTAATTGTAACCTATATATGATTAAATATAAAGAGACCTTTTCCCCCAGTGGTAAATTAGATTTAAATCAGTAGATATAATGCGGCCCTCTTTTCCATTTCAAGCTAATTTACCCTAAGTATCGCAGTCCATACATTTTAATCTGTACCCCAGGTTCCCCCTTAACAAAACAATCAATTTTTCAGGTATAATAAATTTAAATAATATTATTAAAATATCCAAATTTCCTGTTAATTAGACACCATGGGTAATAAACACAATATATGCCCAAATATCATTGACTAAATTTTCACATATTTAATAAAATTATAGCGTCAATACGAAAATGCAATCCCACTTTTGTACTTAAGTGCATTAGTCTCTTATATTTTTATTGATAGACATTCATTAATCTTATATTATTTATATAAGTTTTTTATTTTTAATTATAAATAAATTTTTTATGCCACATTTTAATAATCTTTTTCCAAACTATCCAAAGTACATCTCGAGCTTTCCCAAGCTAAGACCAAAAATTTCTTAATAATATCCTTTAGTTCGATCCCCTTATTTAACCCCTATATAATTTATTATGTGGTGACCTTGTCTAAACCCAAAAATGTCCTAGTTTGTAACTCTTTAATTGAACCCTAAAATTATACAATTTAGTATTCCTTTGTGTTATAAAACAAAATTAATTTCATAAGAGAGACCATAATACGTAAATCTATTGAGGGGTTACTAAATTATCGGAGATAAAACATACTTTATTTAATAATTTTACAAAAATTTATATAACTATTATTTAACATTGTACTTGTGATTTTATTCCTACACACTTTAATTATACATGTCATACCCCAAAATACCTACTTTTAATGTTACCTTTACATCCTGTTAATTTGTTTCTTTCTTATCAAAGTCAATTAGAATTGAATATTTTTGTTTACCCACCCCTTACTCTAAACACCTTTCCCTCCCCATTTTACAATTGAAATCCATTCAATTTACATTTAAAATATTTGTTACCATTTAGGTATCTAATAAATTATCCATATTTAACTTTGCGAGGTGGGGGGAGGGGGGGGGGGGGCGGGCAATTATAACCAAAAGTTTGGACTAACATTTTAAACTATTAGCAGTTTATAATGGCATATTTTATTTTTTAGTAATACTTATTCAAAACCAAATAAAAAATAATACATATAAAAAATATAACATAAACTTTTGAAAATATCATTGGGGCAAATTATATAAATACTTAATAAATCTATTAAAAACATCCTTAGCATTTAGTTAAAACATGCAAACTAAAACCTAGGAATCTTATTAATTCCCTTCCAACATATTGTTTTTATTACAATAAAGCGTCCAAAAACTGATTCCTTCTCCTGTAGCTCATTTAATAACTTTTTAAATTTATCAAGGATTCCTTTATATCGAAACTTTGAAAATGTTAATCCAATTATAAGTCATCATGCAAACAATCTCAGTAATCGTATTTATATTAATATATATGGCAGTTTTACATATACCCCATTTTTTCACTTCCAATGATTGCTAACTGGGAATACTTATGCCATCACCATTTTTTTAAATATATTAATTCGCACGTACCTACATTATTTGGGAATGAAATCCCGTAATATGTACCAGCTGAACGTTCGACAACAAAATAGTTAATGGTTTTTAAACATACAAATAGACATATTTTAGTACCTAGAAAACCTATATATGCATAAGCGACAGCCAAATATTAAGTTAATACGCTAGAAATATCACGTCCAATGTATGTTATAAGTCGGCCACTTTTGCCAGTAACTAGGGTATTTAACCTCCACGATATTGTTAATTTAAAATTTCCTCATGTTACGGTCAATATAACTGCCCCTCCATTTCCCAAGAATAAAGGGGGTGTTCTAATTTACACCCATTGTTTTGGCCAGTTTTATACAAACAACAGATCATTGAATTTAATTTGAACAGGCCCACCCAAATTAAAATTTTAAAGTGGATGACATAGGAATTCTGGTTTCAAGATTATGGCTCTGCCTACATGATTCATTTGTATGTTTTTTTACGCTCTTAAAACGTGGTCCTGTTTTCTAAACCATTTAATATATTCTGCAAAATTAATAAGCCTAAAAAAAAGTAACATTTAACTAAATGTACCCAAACAAAAAAATTAAAACCAATAAAATTTTTTCCCCATGGGACAGCTCATAACTTCATGGGGGGGACTTTTTTTTTTTTACGAAGACAGTGGGGGAACTCCCTTTTTTATAGGAAAGCCTGGTGCATTCCTTCGTCGATTCTTTTTTTTTCACAACCTTTCCCCCTTTTTTTACGAAGCACAATGATCCAATGTTTAGTCCTGGTAGGGAGGTAGGATTGCACTATGCAGGTTTATCAAAATTAGGGTCTGGCATAAACTGGAGAGGGAGTTCTTAAAATGGGAGTCTGAGTTACATGTTCCGATGGAGTTCCGAATTATCATGGTGTACGCATCCGTTCCTTAAGGAGAGTCTCTACATAAACTATAGTAACTAGATGCCATTTCCTTGTAAGAAGAAAACCACTTCATGTTTTTTTTCACTTTTTAAACCTTAAGAATGTTACCAGTGTCCAGCTTCCTGAAAAAGGCACGGGGCAAACCATTATACCAACATCTGGAACTCAGCGACGACATGGTCGCGAACTCTTTACAACTCATAACATCCGAAAAGACCAACTTAAAAAATACGCAAGAATCTAGATTCTGGTACCTACATCCAAAATATAAGTTCCAACTTGAACATACAAAAGGTATACAATGATTCTACTGAGAATCTACTTGCACTAAAATTAGTAACACAACATATGAATTTTCAGGCCATAACACATAACAAGCAAAATAATCTATTTTCTGGCTCCAAAAAATACAGTACACAGGACTTAGCGATATACAATATCATCCATTAGGGCGCCGGATTCATACATATCAAGAAACGGAGTCTAGGGGGGAATCATTATCATCAAAAGTGTAAATCAAACGCTATCCCCATGAAATACCATAGACTAAGCGTTTCATACCAAAAGATGGATGTCGTATATTTTCAATACACAAATGAATGCAAGTATATATTTTCCATATTAAAATAGGGGCCATTATCGTATTTTTGTAATATGTGCGTCAAAAATATGCACGCAACAGATTACCACACCCCTCGGAAAAAAAAAATGGTAACATTTTTTTTTTTTTTGAAATACATCTAGGAGCAACATACAATAGGCTGAAAAAACTCTACGCAACGCACCAATATTTACAATGCGCAGATGATAAGCATTGAGAATATATTTATGAACTTAGAGAAAGTATTTTCTCTAAGTATAAATATATTTTCCAGAGAGGTGTCACCAACGCATACTACAATACTTAGCAATGCCACACTTTCTACATCAGTTTATACATAAAATTTCATCTTAGATATCTTAACATCATGATCATCAAAGACGAAAAAACATTGAAAGATCAGCGGTGAATAAACATCAATGAACCGCTAAGTAGTGTTACAATCAATATATGATATATTACATATGTGTACACATTTCAACATAGGAACAACTGTAGCAAAGTTAGGCATATAATTTAACAGTTATGAATCATGTGGGCATCTAGACAAAATATCTGCCATCACATTTTCTGACCCACGGATAGCTCGCACCGAAAAATGAAACGGCTGCAGAGCAATCGCGTATCGCGTTGATCTCGCGCTCTTCAGATTTTTACTCTGAATAGCCGTAAGAGCTTTCTGGTCAGTTTCCACAATGAAATGCGCGCCAAGAAGAAATCTTTGCAGTTTAAGGATTGACCAAACCATAGCCAATAATTCACGGTCTAGGACCGAGTAATTCTTCTCTGCGGCATTTAATTTTCGAGAAATATACATCACAGGATGCAGAGTTCCAGAGTACTCTTGCATTAGTGCAGCTCCAATCCCGGTGGATGAAGCGTCACTACGAAGAATAAATGTCTTATCCTTAGAAGGCAATACTAGGATAGGTGAAGTAGAAAACATAGTTTTAACCTTATCCAAAGAGGATTGACATTCTTGGTCCAATGGACTACATTAGGAGACCCTTTCTTTAGCAAGGAAGAAAGAGGTGACATAATGGAGGACAGATTCGGAATGAATCGTCCATAAAATTGTATTAGACCTAAGAGACTTCGTACTTGCTTTTTAGTCTTAGGAATAGAAATGTTAAGTATCTTACTTGTATTATGGTCTTCTGTTTTTAGGAACCCATGACCAACACGGTGTCCTAAGAAAGATATTTCGCTAAAACCAATACATGCTTTCGATGGTTTCGCTGTTAGGTTATGCTCGCGTAAGATAGACAATAGTTCATTTATACCATTATAGTGATCGTTCCAAGTATCACTGAAAAGACAGATGTCATCAAGATACGCAATGACATCTGAGCGATGAGATAGGATTCGACGCATCATGCGTACAAATGTTTCAGGGGCGTTCATAAGACCGAAAGGCATAAAATTCCATTGGAATAGACCCCTAGGCGTCGAAAAAGCAGTAAACGGTTTGGCGTGTTCGGATAGTGGAACTTGCCAATATCCCTTAGACAAATCGAGTTTAGTAAAGAAGTGAGAATTCGATAGTCTCGTAAGTAGCTCTTCTAGTAAAGGCATAGGTTCAGCATCGAATTTAGTCACTTGATTCAATTTGCGATAATCCACGCAAAGACGTATGTTGTTGTCTTTTTTTTCGCACGATAACCATCGGTGAAGAATATGCTGATGTGGATGGTTCAATAATTTTTAACTCTATCATCTCATCCAACTCTTTCTCTACCTGTGTTTGAAAATGTATCGGGATAGGATACGGTCTGACTCTTATAGGATTATGGTCAGTAAGAATAATGTCATGTTGAATGACATCAGTTTGACCAGGAATGTCAGTAAGGACATCCTGAAATTGTTGTAACATAGTAGAAACTTGTTTCTGTTCTCCTGGAGATAATTCGGGAGAAATCGCAACATCTTTCCATGATTCATTAGAGTGAAGCGGAATCATTGGAAAAGGTAGATTTACATCCGAGAAACTCGTTTCCTCATCCTGTATTACTGACAGTGATGAGTAATGTCCATGTTGGACTGGAAAATCGTCCGTTGCCTGGAAAACAGGTTGTAAATAATCCGGACGTTCATGGAATTCCGTGAGCATGTTGATGTGGAAGGTTTTATGCTTCCCGTCAACATCGACGATATAGTCAACATCGGAAACTTTTGATATTATATCGTACGGACCTTTCCAAGAAATAAGAAGTCTGTTTTCTCTACAAGGTAGCAGGACCAATACTTTGTCACCTGGACAGAGTTGTCGCAAGCGTCTGGTCTTATTGGCAAATTGCCTTGCCTTCTGTTTCGCAAATTCAGAAGAAGCAGTTGCCAATTTGCATGCTTCAATAATCTTGTGTCTAAGTGCAATGACATATTCATAAGAGGATTTTGTGTCATCGACAATATTATCAGCAGTTATGAGATCATGAAGTAAGGACATAGGACCTCGCGGTTTCGCGCCGAAGACAAGTTCAAAAGGAGAAAATCTTGTATGTTCGTTGGCGACCTCTCTATATGCAAAGAGAGCCGCGGGTAAAACCCTGTCCCAATCCTGAGGATGATCCTCAGTTATCTTACCTAGTAGGTTTTCCAGAGTTCTATTCAGACGTTCCACCATCCCATTGGACATAGGATGATAAATACTACTCACAGATCTCTCTATCTTTAGAGTCGACATTACTTGAGACATGGTATCCGATATAAGTTGGCTACCATGGTCCGATAATATTTCTGCTGGAAATCCCAGACGAGAAAATATTAACCAAAGAGCATCTGCAATATCAGCAGTAGTTATGCTCTTTAGAGGAACAGCCTCTGGCCAACGTGTGCACATATCCACACACGTCAAAATAAATTGGTGTCCTCTAGCAGACTTTATCTTAAATGGACCAATGATGTCTATCGCCATTTTTTGAAATGGTCGAATGGGAATGTCTGCAGCCTGAATAGGTGCAGCATGGCGTGGACCTCTGGATTTAACCTCTTGACATACTTTACAAGATCGACAATAGATTCGTATGTCCTTATTCACAGCAGGCCAAAAGAAAGATGCAAGAACTCTAGATTTAGTACGGGAAAAACCCATATGTCCAGCACACTGAGAATCATGAGCGTGCTGTAAGATTTTAACTCTCATATTTTTAGGCACACGAATTTGAGAATGAATGGATTTAGCGGAGTCTTGTACCATACGTACGAGTACGCCATTCCTCATCGTAATCCAAGATTTACGATTTGTATCCTTATTCGGATCACCTTTTGTTGCCAGAGTAAAGAATTTCTTCAGAGTAGGATCATCTTCCTGCTGTTTTATAAAGGAAACATGCGAAATCTCTAAGAGATCACCTTGGTTCTGGTCATCATTATCTCCACAAGGCGAAGATTGCGGCATGTTTAGAGCTTGAGCTCTAGTGACTACAGCATTTGCAGTATGCATATTATCACTTTCCCACTCGGCAATTTGTTGCGGAGTGCATTCTTTCGCACCATGAATGCGACCGACGATAAGATCAGCGATCGGATTCGGCAGCAGACATGCGTGCACATCTCCTGTAAAGAAGGGAGTAGAGATGTTGATAATGGCAGTGGAGTACTTCTCCAATGTGCCACCAAATGTTATGCATTTGATTATCTTGCCAGTGGCTCGAGAAGGATCTATAAGTGACTGCCTCACTCCAACTGTTGTGCACCCGGAATCGAAAAGAATTGAGACCGGAGTACCATCTACTAGACCTCTATTCAAGACAAGAGCACCTCTTCCATCATGCGCGACTGACGCAGGAAGAGCAGGTAGAGGATGACCACAGCTTAAAGTCGAAACTGTGGTTGGCTCGAATAATGTTTTGCATTGGGAACACTGAAATGCTCTGTCAAAATCGAAAGCAGAACATCCCACACTATTAGAATCTTTCTTATCATTGGTTTGATTACCGGCTTCGTGAAACTCTTGTTGTGCAGAGTTAGCCTGGTAATGAGATTTACCATGTCTTTTGTGTTGTGATCTACCTCGGTTATTGTTGCCTCTGTAATTATTATTCCCTCTGTTATAACCCCTATTTGGGTTTGAATCACAATATTCATGACCATAATCATCATGCTCATTATAATGAGTATCCCTGTAATGTTGGTTTTGTTGTTTCCATGAAGAACTTGGGTAGTTCCTATGGTTATTCCCTTTTCGGAAATTTCTATAATTATGGGCACCCCTCGCGTATCGAGGACTGTCAGCCCGATTCCAGTTCTTCGAAGAAGAACCCTGATTTGAGTGGTTACCTTGGTTTTGATACTTATTCCAATTAACCTTTTTATCAAATTTATTTTGAGCTCCTTGGAATTTGTGTGAGTAATTATGATTATATTCTGTTGCTGAAGCAACTGGCATACCCTCTTTAATGTTAGTGTTACTAAGAATCATGTCAGGGTGTGCCGTGGCATACTGGTCACAATATTCTTCCATTTGCTTTAATGTACTAGGTTTACGCTCATGTAAAAACTCTAGGAATGGTTTATTTACCGAAGACATGACCTTGTCTCTTAGCAATAAATCCGTAAGACCATCAAATGTTTTCTCTTTTTTGGATAATTCAATCCATCGTGAGAGTGTAAGTCATGCTTTTGAAATAAAATCTGAGAATTCTACACCTACCTCAGGTCTCATTGTTTTAAACAAAAGACGATAACCTTCTTCTGACAGCTGATATCTCTTTATCAAAGCTGCCCTAATAGCATCATAATTATCCTTGTCGGCCTCTTCAACCAAACATAACTTAGTCAGAGACTCCCCTTTTAGATTTTCAGACAACTGATTCACATACTGTGATTTGTCAACATTATGAGCTCGACAAGCACGTTCAAATCTAGAAAGCCAAAATGATATATCATCACTGGCAGAGTTGAACGCTGGCACCTTGACCTTATAATTAAAGGGTTTACCATTACCACCAGATGCCTGATTAACATTACTCATACTTGTCAATCTTAAATTCTCTAATTCAAACTCATGTTCTCTTATTGCTTTTCTCTCTTCAGCTTCTCTATCTAATTTTTTTTGTTCAGCAGCAGCAGCAGCTTCCAATTTTTTCTGTTCTGCCACAAATCTCCTTTCCTCCGCCTGCATCTGCAATTTCTTTTGTTCAGCAGCAGCAGCAGCATCAGCTTATCTTTCTAATCTTTTCTCTTCAGCCAGGGCTCTTCTCTCTTCAGCAGCAGCAGCAGCTTTTCTCTCCCCAGCAGCAGCCTCCAATTTTTTTTCCTCCATTTGAAGTTCTCTCTCCTCAGCAGCAGCTTTTTTCTCCTCAGCTTGCATCTGCAATCTGAAATTCTCAGCATCTATCTTCTTTTGTTCAACTTCTGCTTTCCATTTATTCTCATCTTTTTGTTTTTTCTCTTCTGATTTTAATGCAATAGCAAATTGAGCAGTTGCCCATTCTTCTAACTCTTTCCCAGTCTTATCAAGGGATTTCCCTTGTGCAATAAAGTAATCTAATGTAGACATCTTGTCTTATTAAATCAGAAACCTGAAAAAGTAAATAAATTACCTTATTTCACTTTCATGGGAGACAAGTCTATACTATAGACTTAGTCTTAGTGAAAAACTTGTATGGTTACTTGAGTACCTGTGGAAAACAATATCTGTATATCCCAAACACTGTGGGAGACAAGCCTTACAAAGGACTTGTATACTTCTTTAATGTAATCAATGATCATTTGAGTACCTGTGGAAAATAATATTTCCTATCCCAATCACTGTGGGAGACAAACATTACAAAGGTCTTGTACACTTTCTTAGTGTAATCAATGATCATAAGTACTGGTCTGTACTATAATATAAATATATTCAAATATACCTTATATATTATTTGTCAACCAAAGACATTAACAAGGACCAACAAGAAAAGACAATATGAAAACAATTGCAGGAATCAAATTAAATCAAATAGAAAAAATCAAAAAATAATGATCACCGAATCTGTGATGATAACCGCAATGAAATCAACAAGACAAATAACGCCACAGTGTATAAACTTAAGGGTGTAAAGAACTTAAATGAAAGGAAAGATGAGACCTACAATTATACAAACAAATCAAACAAAACTAAAGAACATAGAAATATTACAAAAACAACAAGAATACAGTCTTCACAACTAACAAATATTTGCAAACAATGTTGCATGCAAATTTCAATTAAGAAATTTGCTCCCTATAGAACGCTAGAGCAAGACCAATGTCACTTGGTATTTCTTGTTCTAGTCACCTCCCATCCAGGCCCGCAGAATACAAACTAACTTAACACACAACAAATAACATATAAACATAAATACATGTAAACCTTAATAGCATAAATGCATACATAATATGATTAAATAGAATGTATTGTGGATAGAATGTGATGCTGGTATAGTGTTGTAACAATAACCTTCCACTTTTAATGAACAATTAAATAATAGATTTGTTTTCTACACTATTACAATGTTCAATTATTTTTTGAGCATATGAAGATCCAACGATGAAATATGCAATTTATGTTAAACAACACTATGATTCTTCTGTACAGGATCAACAATCACTTCTCTCTTCTGTATGATGAGAAATGTCAACAGTACTGCTCCTGATATTTTCTACACTTGATACAACTGTCCTGTGTAATACCGTCTGTACAGCGAAAAACTGTCAACAAGCGCTGACCTAGATACAGCATTCGATCGGTAATACAGGTCAAGCTGACATCGACTGCCCCGTTGTAACTTGTACACTGGTGTTCATGCGTGTCGTATGTGGCGTCAGGGATGGTCTGGTTATCATAACCCCAGGAATCTGGTTCACCACTGTAGAGTATCTATATGTTGGTTGGTGGTATTCCTACTGTAACTGTAGAGTCTTGGTTCCTTGGTAAGGTGTACTGTGAAGTTCCTTGTCTGATGTAATGGGTGAGTGTAAACATCAATGGTAATAGACGCGAATGGAGGATAGTTCGACAGTTTTGTTGCACACTCACTCCGATCACAGGTGTAAGTCAAGGATGACTGGAACTACAGTTGACGTTTCACTGACTTTAATAAGGACGTACATACTTGGGCAGCACGGATACAGTCATGGACACATGTTGACATACATTCATTGGTTATTTGAATCGTGGATGATACATTCATGTAGTAGTGAAATATCATTCAACCCAAGGTAGCATTCACTGTTCTGGTAACTAATCGCCGTATCCTCTACTGACTGAACGCGTCAATGAGGATCGGTAAACATACAAAAGTCATTGGCCGAACCTTCATTTCATAGCTAAGTTCTTAAGCTGAAATATGTCCAATGTTTGTATAACACTCATAAACCACGATAGTGGGTTTTCACCTCATAACAAGATCTCGAGACCACTGCCCGATAGTAGGATACATAATCTGTTCTCTTGACAGTGATCAAAAAATATGATGACAGGAATATAACATGGCCGCCTTCCTGAGTTGTCGCTCACTCACTCGTAGGAAGGTAGATATAAGCCAAAGTTACTTTATAATGTGCATATAAATAATTTCATAAAGTTTTCCATACAGCTCTACAGTAATCAAGTTAATTCACGTAGACATAACTGCTGTAGGAAAGCCTGCCATCTTCGTCGATACAAAACGTGCTTGTCGAGCTCATAATGTTGACAAATCACAGTATGTGAATCAGTTGTCTGAAAATCTAAAAGGGGAGTCTCTGACTAAGTTATGTTTGGTTGAAGAGGCCGACAAGGATAATTATGATGCTATTAGGGCAGCTTTGATAAAGAGATATCAGCTGTCAGAAGAAGGTTATCGTCTTTTGTTTAAAACAATGAGACCTGAGGTAGGTGTAGAATTCTCAGATTTTATTTCAAAAGCATGACTTACACTCTCACGATGGATTGAATTATCCAAAATAGAGAAAACATTTGATGGTCTTACGGATTTATTGCTAAGAGACAAGGTCATGTCTTCGGTAAATAAACCATTCCTAGAGTTTTTACATGAGCGTAAACCTAGTACATTAAAGCAAATGGAAGAATATTGTGACCAGTATGCCACGGCACACCCTGACATGATTCTTAGTAACACTAACATTAAAGAGGGTATGCCAGTTGCTTCAGCAACAGAATATAATCATAATTACTCACACAAATTCCAAGGAGCTCAAAATAAATTTGATAAAAAGGTTAATTGGAATAAGTATCAAAACCAAGGTAACCACTCAAATCAGGTTTCTTCTTCGAAGAACTGGAATCGGGCTGACAGTCCTCGATACGCGAGGGGTGCCCATAATTATAGAAATTTTCCTTACAGCTCTACAGTAATCAAGTTAATTCACGTAGACATAACTGCTGTAGGAAAGCCTGCCATCTTCGTCGATATAAAACACAACCCTAGCGATACGAAGCACAATGTTCCATCTAGGTCTAATCGACTCGAGATCATCAAAATTAGGGTCTGGCATAACTGGAGTCCGAATCACACATATGAGGAGGATCTCTGACAAATAGACTCTTGCAGAGACACAAACTTCTCCTAGAAAAACATCTATGAATCACTGTTAAACCTTAAACAGTGCCAGCCCTGGAAAAAGCACTCAGCCATTTCTTGGTGACATTATCGGAACTCTTTACAACCCAGTAGGACTACGAAAACCTGCGCTAGATTCTGGCAGAAAGAATATAGTCCGACCTAAACATACAAAGGTATACAATATACGACTGAATCTACTTGCACTAGACAAGTAGTACACATGAATTCAGGCCATAAACATAACAAGCAAAATTAATCTATTTTCTGGCCCGAACAAATAAGAACGGACATGAATACAATATCCATGCGCCGGATCAATATCAAGAACGATCACTCATATCATCAAAAGTGTAAATCAATCATGAATTATCTAGCTTTACCAGAGGAAGCATTTTCATACACAAATGAATGCAAGTATATATTTTCCATATTAAATAGCCATATCGTATTTTTGTAATATGTGCGTCAAAATATGCACGCAACACAGGCCTCATTTATGTACAATCAAGAGTAAAATGTTTGGCACTGTCGTGGAATATTCTAATCCACATATATAAATTATTAGGTAAATATGAAGCCTAACAAATAAAATTAATAAAGAAAAGAGCAATGGTAAAATAAAAGTGCTGTATTTCTTGGAAAAACATTGAGAGGCAGACTGCGTAATGACCTAAATTAATCCTAACATTAATTATACTGCGTTACCAAAACGAACGAACAGAAGGACTCAAATAGAAAGAAAGAGAGAGGGGCGAATAAAATCAGGAACGCATGCAAAATTAAACACGCGTCTCGCTATTAATGCCACCCCCAACACGCGTCGCGCGATACACAATTACTACTATCACGCGTGTAAGACTACATGCACTAACTTTTTTTCAGACGGACAGTGATAAATTCACTACCCTTCCCAGAGTTAGGTTTTAAAATCACAAAAAACTCTTATTAGAAAAGATAACATTAGATGGGTTTACGGTTGAAAACATAACAGTACCCAGACAGCACATCTTCGAAACAGGAGGTAGAAAATTGCATATTTTGAACGCAGCCACGTAGCTCTTTTAAATTTGGATATTTGGGTTCCTTAGGGCTTGCTGACAAAGAATATGTAAAACGTTACGCAAATAGTCCAGGAATTAATAAATTATAACCAAAATAAAATAGTGGGGATGCCTGACAGCATGGAATCATTTCTGCTCATAAAATTTTTTTATAACGTGTTTGAAAAAAATCTTACGTTACAGAATTAGCCTACCATGTAAACTCCAAATTGATTGGAGCGCAACAAATGAAAGACTAACCACGATTGGTCGGGCTATAAATACTATCTTTCGTTGTTAGGGGAGACGTGAAAAGGTAACATTTTTTCAAACACTTGTCGAAACGTGGCCTCATTGGCTAGACTCGCTGATATACTCACTTAGGAGCGTTAGTTCGAGACCACTAGTGCAAATAATCTTGATAAAGCAACAGTGCGTTGAAGCCAGCTCATATTTGTGTTAAATAAAAGCCTGGAACATAAGCAGATGGGAATTTGTGCCAGTAAATGTGCCAGAATTCATTGCTAATCAACGTATCTGTGTTTATTCTATGAATTGTGGTAAGCTTGAACCATTCAGTATCTTTTAATGAAAATTGAATGTAAATTGTTAATTTATGCCTGTATATATATGTGTAGTTCAGTGGCAAACAGGAGATAAAGCCTATAATGCTCCAGCCTGAACAGAAGGTGTCGGAGGAAAGTAAAACTGCATGGAATGGCCAAACAGTACACTGACACCTAGATTGTTGATTAGACAGAAATAATGCTGGAAGTGCAGAGGCGTAGTAACCATTAAGGAGGTTAATACTGGTATAAAGTATTTCAGATGAAGC
This sequence comes from Oreohelix idahoensis, assembly GCA_024509875.1. NCBI lineage: Eukaryota > Metazoa > Mollusca > Gastropoda > Stylommatophora > Oreohelicidae > Oreohelix > Oreohelix idahoensis. The sequence continues at coordinate 399,223 of JAMPIV010020614.1, forward strand.
TGACAGTTGGCCTAACGCTCTGAACTCAATGTTTGTGATGTATTGTGCTCAGTGTAAAAAGAGAGTATAAATTAGTTATGAAGTAGAAGGTACATCCTTCTTGTTTTCAGGGACCGTGGTCTTGATGGTACTGAGCAGCACCTGGTCAGAGCTTTGCTGAATCCAGAGTCGGACAGCATACTCCTTGGTCTTTTTAGCTATCAGTGAGGTGTCTCCAGAGCCCAGGGGAGAATTCGAGCAGAGGAGTCCTTTCCTGCCGCCATCACGCAAGATAAGCTGATTTGGCCAGCTGAGCTCAACATTATGTCCCCTCATCTTGAAATGACTTTGTAAAAATAACATTCAGAGGGGAATTTAATTGTCTTAATATCAGGAACTGAGAACATCTCCAATACTAGTCCCAAAAGACAAACTATTGAAGTCATGATGACAAATACCAACAGAGCTTGAACAAAACAAAACCAGTATTACCTCCTATTACTACTACACAACTGACACACACATAGGATATTTTTAATAATATATGTCACTACAATATTCATATTGATAAAGTCTGTACATATACTTGTAATTAAAATTGATTGTGATTCCTGGTTCCTTTGTATTTGAATCAGGACACATATTCATTCATAATAACAATGAATACATATTGTTATTTGAAAAGTTATCAGTGACTCCTTAAGATATTCTCATAGAGTGTTATATGTATGTGAGTGTCACAGTGTTGTCAAGAGTAGTGGATTAAATTAAATTGTTTATCTGTCTGTTGTTGTGACTTACACTTCATCATACACATACCCTAGACACATAACGTAGTCATCACACTATTCCAGAATAATTCTGACTGAGATATATAGATATGTGGTAGCAAGTAAGGTTATCTATAATACACTACTCTTAATAGATATAGATACCTTCACAGCTGATCTCAGTCAGTACACTAAGTCCCCTATAAATATTTATAACATCCCACTTCACCACATATATTGGGGTCTCGCTCTTGGGATTTTGAATCTTTCCCTATTAAAAATATTGGGGGTAATTCACTTCAGGGAATATAAGAATTAAAAAGGTATCCTTGGGTGGAATTAAATAAGGTTGAGCTCACGGTGCCTGTGTTGTCCATTAGATATATTTAGAGATTAAATTGTTGGTTAGACATTGTAGAAATTTACCTGATAGACAATGGCGGACCTGGCCAAGTTTCGATCTGCTGCTGTACAGACTGCAAAAGAGTTAGGATTAGATGGGCAAGTTATGGTTGCCTATGTCACTACGGAATGTGACAAATTTATTGAACGCGAAGAAAGAAGATTAGAAAAAGAAGCCGAAAGAAAGTTAGAGGCTGACAGGGAAATTAAGAAGTTACAATTTGAAGCTGAGGCTCAGACTAAGAGGTTGCAAGCTGAGGCTGAGACTAAGAGGTTGCAGATTGAGGCTGAGGCTAAGAAATTGGAAACAGAAAGAGAAGACAAAAGATTAGCTGCAGAAAGAGAAGAGAAGAAATTAGCTGCAGAAAGAGAAGAGAAGAAATTAGCTGCAGAAAGGGAAGCAGAAGATAAAAGATTACAAAGGGAACATGAGTTACGACTAAGGGAGTTTGAGTTTCAGGCCATGCTCCTGAAAATGGTGCCAGTCCCTTTGCCTCTGATGCTACGGTTACTCAGGGAGCCTCAACCTCAGCTATGAATTTTCATTTAGATCATTTTGTTGAGAAAGACGATGATATTGAGAGCTACCTAAATAGGTATGAACTATTAGCTACCACGTATGGGTTAGAGAGAGAAAGGTGGAGCTTAAAGTTATCTCAGGGACTTCGTGGGGCAGCTTATGAAGTTTTTGCAAAAATGAGCAGAGGTGATCAGGAAAATTATGACATGCTAAAGCAGGCTCTTTTGTTAAGGTATGAAAAGAATGCAGAATTTTATAGAAAAAAATTTAGGAATGCTAAACTACTGTCAGGTGAAACCTATCACCAGTTCTCTGCACGAATAGAGACATACTTGGAGAAATGGACTTCTCTGGGGAAAACCCAAGATCTTAAGGAAATGGTCCTTATAGAGCAACTAAGAGAGTCCATGGCTCCAGACCTGAGAAAGTTTCTCATGGAACAAGGTGCAGAGAGGCTGGGTGAGTTGCTAAATGTTGCTGAAAGGTATCAAGCAGCTCAAGCAGAGGTAACAGTTAATAAAAAGAAACAAGTGGATAACTTTAGGGCACCACAGAACTTTAATAAATTTGATCCTAAGGATCAAAATAAAGGTAAGCACCAATTTGATAGGCCACGGTATGAAAAATAAAAATAAATTCCCACAATTCGATGAAAGGAAATATGATGAAAGAAAATCTTTCAACCAAGGAAAAAGGTGGTGTAAAAATTGTAAGATGAACAATCATGACACTGACCATTGTAGAAGGAAACCTCCTCATTTTGCTGCTATGACATCGGGGAAAAAGGAAAAGAAGGGCAAACCTGAAGAATTACAGGAACCATACCACCCCCCAGTGTGTGAAGATGTCATCTGTAATGGTGTCACTATAAGATGTTTATATGATACCGGTTTAGATTACGATTCCGTTGTGAGTTCTCACCTGGTGCAGGCCGATCAATACACCACAGAAACAGTGGAGATTCAAACTGCAACCAAGGATGTAGCTACCATGACACTTCCCGTCGCCCGAATAAAAGTGAAAACGCGATATGTGGAAGGAATCATAAAAGCAGCAGTGATAAATGAGCCAATCTACCCTCTAATATTGGGGTGTAGATATGTCTTCTTGGGGAATCCCAAGAGACCTGTGATATTGGCAACAGTGCAGACCAGATCACAGTCAAAGAAGGAGGAGGATAATCCCATAAATACTCACCCAGATGAGATGAGGAAGGCACAGGCTGAGGACAAAACACTCAAGCCATGTTTCAAGAAGTTGCCCAAATCTCATACACCTCCAGGCAAGGGAGAGTTTTATATGAAGAACAAACTGATATATAGGAAGGCTGGATCTGAATCCAATGGTCACGGACAGCTGGTCCTTCCCACTTCATATAGGACTAAAGTGTTGGAACTAGGGCATGCGATTCCCTTCAGTGGTCATATGGGAATCAGCGCAACAGGACAGCGAATAGCTTGTCACTATTTCTGGCCAGGAATAACTGAAGATATCAAACGATATGTAAAATCCTGTCCAGAGTGCCAACGAGTAGCACCTAAACATTGGACTGCACCAGCAACTCTGGGGGAAATGCCCATAGTGGGAACACCCTTTGAGAGAGTTGCCGTGGATCTTGTGGGACCTCTCACCCGAACCAAGAGAAGGAACAGCTACATTCTGACTCTGGTGGACACTTGTTCTATGTGGGGAGAGGCAGTAGCCCTGTCATCGATTGATTCAAAACATGTGGCAGAGGCATTGCTCACAATTTTCACAAGGTTAGGCTTTCCCAATCAAATCTTGACTGATAATGGCTCTCAGTTCAAGGGGAAACTAACTGAAGAAGTTTTCAGGATCTTCCAGGCCAAACACTTCCATTGTAGTGTGTATCATCCCCAAGGGAACGGCCAAGTGGAAAGATTTAACGGCACATTGATGTCGATCCTGAGAAAGTTGGCACACGAAAAACCAGATACATGGGACCAGTACCTGCACGCCGCCCTCTTTGCTTATCGGGAGGTACCCCATAGTTCAACCGGTATGGCCCCGGCAACATTATTGTTTGGAAGGCCAATAAAAGGTCCACTCGAAGCTATGTTAAGAACGTGGACTGATGAAAAGGCAGAGGAAAACATTACATCTTCATACCAATATGTGAATGAGCTGACCACTCGGTTAAAAACTGGCTGGAAACTTGCCAATGAAAATTTGAAACAAGCCAGGAAGAAACATGCTGCCTATTATAACAGGAAGGCGAAAGACAGAATTTGGCTGTGGGAGAGAAAGTACTGCTTCTTTTGCCCGGGAGTCAGAATAAGTTACAAATTGGATGGCAGGGTCCATATACAGTTCTAGAGAAGGTGTATAGAACAAATTATAAGATAGATAAGAAGGGGAAGAAAAAATCTATCATGTGAATCTCCTGAAGAAATATTTGGAAAGAGAACATCAGGAAGAGACACACTTGTTGACCTTGTCCATCGCCATGGAGATGAAAAAGGAACCACTTTCATCATTTGAATATCCATTACACCCCTGTGAGACAGCAGCACAGGTGAAAATCAGTACACATTTAACGAAAACTCAGAAAAGAGAGAGTGCAACAGGTTCTAAATAATCATGCAGAGGTGTTAACAGACCGACCAGGGCATACAAACCTATTGGAATATGATATGAAACTGATAGACCCCCACACCTGTCTGTATGAAACCATATTCGATTCCGTTTGCTAAGGAGAAAGCTTTGAAGGAAGAGATAGACTATCTGTTGAAGGAAGGAATTATTTCGCACAGTGAATCTTCGTATAGTTCCGGTGTTGTACTCTTAAGGAAGCCCTCTGGAGAACATAGACTCTGTATAGATTACAGGAGACTGAATGCTATTACAGAAGGACAGGTGGATCCATTGCCGGATACAAATCAACTGTTTGCCAGGCTAAATAAAGCTAAATATTTCTCAAAAGTGGATCTGAGTAAAGGATACTATCAGATTCCAGTAAAGCCTGAGGTTAGACCATACCTAGCTTTTAGTACCTCAGAAGGACACTATGAGTTTAATAGATTGCCATTTGGATTGAAGAATGCGCCTAGTGTCTTCTCTAGAATGATGAGAAAATTATTGGATCCTCTGAATAATCCCTGTATAACAAATTTTATGGATGATATCCTTATAGCAACAGAAACATTTGAGGAACACATTGACTCTCTGAACATGCTGTTTAATCGACTTAGGGAGGCAAATTTAACAGCCCGACCAACCAAATGTTGCGTTGGATGTAAAGAATTGGAATTTTTGGGACACACAGTTTATCAGGGAAACATGACCCCTGACCCAAAGAATTTAGAGAAACTACAGAAAGCCCCGAGACCACAAACCAAGAAGGACGTGAGATCCTTTGTCTCATTATGTGGTTTCTACCAGAAGTATATCAAAAACTTTAATTCCATATGTGCACCGCTAACTGAATTGACACGTAAAGGACATCCAGATCGCATTACATGGACACCACAATGTGAAATGACTTACCAAGAATTGAAGGAAAAGCTCACAAGTAAACCCATTTTGAAATTACCTGACTTAAGTGAAGAATTCATAGTAAGGACGGATGCAAGTAATATTGGGTTAGGTGCAACTCTACTACAGAAATCAGATGCATTGGATGGGGAATTAAGCCCAGTGGCATATGCTAGCAGAAAGTTGAATAAAGCTGAAATCAACTACTCAACTAGCGAAAAAGAATGTCTTGCAGTAATATGGGCGATAAAGAAATTCAATATTTATCTATATGGGAAGGCATTTAAGTTGCAAACAGACCACAAACCTTTATCGTTTCTAGCACAAGCTAAGCATGAGAACTCTAGGTTACTCCGATGGTCTTTACTTCTGGCTCCATATAATTTTAGCATTGAGTATATATCTGGAAAAACCAATTTGGGAGCGGATTTTTTAAGCCGCCATCCGTGTGATGAGAATCACCGTAAACCCCAGAAATAATAATAAATTTCTCTATGTGTATATAGAATAAAGGACTGACATGTAATGTCTGTTTTAAGAGGGGAGGTGTCGTGGAATATTCTAATCCACATATATAAATTATTAGGTAAATATGAAGCCTAACAAATAAAATTAATAAAGAAAAGAGCAATGGTAAAATAAAAGTGCTGTCACAAAGAAGGTACTCGAAATCCCCCTTGTTTTCTGCTTCGTCTGCAAATTGTAACGCTTTCACGTTGATAGTAAAAGCTTACTGTATTATACCCGCTTTCTTCAATGAAACGTGTGCTGTATTTCTTGGAAAAACATTGAGAGGCAGACTGCGTAATGACCTAAATTAATCCTAACATTAATTATACTGCGTTACCAAAACGAACGAACAGAAGGACTCAAATAGAAAGAAAGAGAGAGGGGCGAATAAAATCAGGAACGCATGCAAAATTAAACACGCGTCTCGCTATTAATGCCACCCCCAACACGCGTCGCGCGATACACAATTACTACTATCACGCGTGTAAGACTACATGCACTAACTTTTTTTCAGACGGACAGTGATAAATTCACTACCCTTCCCAGAGTTAGGTTTTAAAATCACAAAAAACTCTTATTAGAAAAGATAACATTAGATGGGTTTACGGTTGAAAACATAACAGTACCCAGACAGCACATCTTCGAAACAGGAGGTAGAAAATTGCATATTTTGAACGCAGCCACGTAGCTCTTTTAAATTTGGATATTTGGGTTCCTTAGGGCTTGCTGACAAAGAATATGTAAAACGTTACGCAAATAGTCCAGGAATTAATAAATTATAACCAAAATAAAATAGTGGGGATGCCTGACAGCATGGAATCATTTCTGCTCATAAAATTTTTTTATAACGTGTTTGAAAAAAATCTTACGTTACAGAATTAGCCTACCATGTAAACTCCAAATTGATTGGAGCGCAACAAATGAAAGACTAACCACGATTGGTCGGGCTATAAATACTATCTTTCGTTGTTAGGGGAGACGTGAAAAGGTAACATTTTTTCAAACACTTGTCGAACCGTGGCCTCATTGGCTAGACTCGCTGATATACTCACTTAGGAGCGTTAGTTCGAGACCACTAGTGCAAATAATCTTGATAAAGCAACAGTGCGTTGAAGCCAGCTCATATTTGTGTTAAATAAAAGCCTGGAACATAAGCAGATGGGAATTTGTGCCAGTAAATGTGCCAGAATTCATTGCTAATCAACGTATCTGTGTTTATTCTATGAATTGTGGTAAGCTTGAACCATTCAGTATCTTTTAATGAAAATTGAATGTAAATTGTTAATTTATGCCTGTATATATATGTGTAGTTCAGTGGCAAACAGGAGATAAAGCCTATAATGCTCCAGCCTGAACAGAAGGTGTCGGAGGAAAGTAAAACTGCATGGAATGGCCAAACAGTACACTGACACCTAGATTGTTGATTAGACAGAAATAATGCTGGAATTGCAGAGGCGTAGTAACCATTAAGGAGGTTAATACGGGTATAAAGTATTTCAGATGAAGCTGACAGTTGGCCTAACGCTCTGAACTCAATGTTTGTGCTGTATTGTGCTCAGTGTAAAAAGAGAGTATAAATTAGTTATGAAGTAGAAGGTACATCCTTCTTGTTTTCAGGGACCGTGGTCTTGATGGTACTGAGCAGCACCTGGTCAGAGCTTTGCTGAATCCAGAGTCGGACAGCATACTCCTTGGTCTTTTTAGCTATCAGTGAGGTGTCTCCAGAGCCCAGGGGAGAATTCGAGCAGAGGAGTCCTTTCCTGCCGCCATCACGCAAGATAAGCTGATTTGGCCAGCTGAGCTCAACATTATGTCCCCTCATCTTGAAATGACTTTGTAAAAATAACATTCAGAGGGGAATTTAATTGTCTTAATATCAGGAACTGAGAACATCTCCAATACTAGTCCCAAAAGACAAACTATTGAAGTCATGATGACAAATACCAACAGAGCTTGAACAAAACTAAACCAGTTATTACCTCATATTACTACTACACAACTGACACACATAGGATATTTTTAATAATATATGTCACTACAATATTCATATTGATAAAGTCTGTACATATACTTGTAATTAAAATTGATTGTGATTCCTGGTTCCTTTGTATTTGAATCAGGACACATATTCATTCATAATAACAATGAATACATATTGTTATTTGAAAAGTTATCAGTGACTCCTTAAGATATTCTCATAGAGTGTTATATGTATGTGAGTGTCACAGTGTTGTCAAGAGTAGTGGATTAAATTAAATTGTTTATCTGTCTGTTGTTGTGACTTACACTTCATCATACACATACCCTAGACACATAACGTAGTCATCACACTATTCCAGAATAATTCTGACTGAGATATATAGATATGTGGTAGCAAGTAAGGTTATCTATAATACACTACTCTTAATAGATATAGATACCTTCACAGCTGATCTCAGTCAGTACACTAAGTCCCCTATAAATATTTATAACATCCCACTTCACCACAGGCACCAAAAAAATTTTTTTGTGTGTAGGGCTGTGTTATTATTATTATTTTAAATTTGTATGGAATCATTTCAATAAAAACATTATAATAGGAGTGTGTGCATTTACTTATTTCTCCTTTCTCTCCAAATTTGATGAGCAACTTTAAATAAATATTTGATGCATTTTAGTGTTTTAAATCGTGAGTTAAGCCTTGGTGGTCCGTGGCAACAAAAGATATTTAAAGGGGGTCCGTAGTAAAGAAAAGGTTAAGAACCGCTGGTGTAGACCAAAGTGTTTCCGGAGAACTCAAATGGATACAAGAAAATCAAAATCTCGTGAAGAATTTGAAACAACGTCACTAAGAGGATAAGCTCTGCTGAAATGTGAAAGACAGAGAAGACAAACGATGATAATTTGTAAACGAAATAAATAACAATGTAATTAAGCAGCGGAATAAAAAAAAATGTAAAATTAAAATTACCGATTCTATTGTACACAACGACATTGGTGAGTATTTGTGGTCGGTAAAACGTCAGGTTCCACTCTGCCACTTGCTCTTCCTGTGTGTGCGAACATGAACCGTTTTCCACGACATTGGTAATGTTTCCATCAACAGCATTTTCTGGTCGAAATAATAGTACGTCATAAGGTAACGTGGTCGACTGCATTGTTCGCTGCTTTATAGCAACGTTCCGACCTACATTTGGAAACATTGTAAAAGTGAAAGACATAACCAGTATTATCAACACAACATATACAGAAGTAAGTAAATGTTTAAAGAAATAACCAGTATTATCAAAACAACATATATAGAAGTGAGTGATTGTTTAAATAAAAGTAACACTGTTCCCTACTAAGCAGGTCGTAGACAGCCACTAAGGAGGGTTAGGCATGGGGCTGGTTACCCCATCTTGTAAAAAAAAAACTAAACCACAAATATTTCAAGACACATGGAGAAGTAAATTAAGGCAGATAAAACTCAGCCATCCAAGACAGGGGAACGTCTTCTCGCAGGGAGGCGTTTGATGCAACAAAGAGAAAGCCGAAAGGAGTGTTACTGACTAACCTTCTTTCTTCTAGGAAAACCTCCAGATTTGGCACCTAGAATGTTCAGACATTAAAAAAAAACAAAGGAAAACGGCACAGGTAGCAACAAAATGAATGAGGGACTATAAGATCGATGTCCTGGAACTGTGTGAAACAAAAGTGGAAGGGGCTAGACAGGAAGAAATTCATCACAAGTGATTTGGTGCTTTCCTCGGGACACGAAGAAGAATGTTCACAAAACAGTGAGGGGGTAGCTCTTATTGTATCAAAGGAAGCACATAAAGCACTCATTTAATGGGAAGTCGTGGGACCCAGAATTATAACAGCTACTTTCAAAAATACTAAAAAGGAAATAAATGTAAACTTCATCCAATGACAAAGAACAGTCTGTGAAAGAAGCATTTTATGCTAGACTGCAAGATATTATGGTCAAAATAAAAAGAAGAGGCATCACAATGTCGATGGGTGACATGAATGCAAAGATAGGTACAGTCGTCACCTGCTTTGAAGATGTCATGGGAAAACATGAGCTTGAAATAATGAATGAAAATTGGAAACTATTCACAATTTTCTGTGCTTCAAATCAACTGGCTACAGCAGGAAGCATGTTTCCACATAAGAGAATATACAAGGCAACATGGATATCACCAGACCATAGAACAGAAAATTAGATTGATCATACATGCATAAACACAAAGTTTAGATCATCATTGCAGAATATAAAGGTATCTAGAGGAGAGATGTCGTATCAGCTCACCATCTTCTGAAAGCCAAAGTAAAAATGAAACTCAAGAGATATGCAACAGTGCATAGCTATAGACAAACATTTAATGTAGGACATCTAAGAAATCAAGAAATAAGAAGTAAATTTACGGACACCATATCCAACAAACACCAAGTGCTCCAACAGCTGGAAGATGTAGGGACTACAGAAGACCACTGGCAGCAAATCAAAAATATATGGAATGAAACATGTGAAAAATACTGGGGAAAAGGGAACGACAATAGAAGCATGGATAACAATAGAAACCATCAATAAGATAAAAGACAGAAAAAAAAAAACTCAAGAAAGCAGATTCAAACAAAAGCAAAGCCAGAAGTTCACAATCCAAGGCTCAAGAAGTTTACACAGTGTGAAGGTATTGCCTCCCCTGGTTTGCAGTAGTGGTCCAACAGTGGCCAAAACTCAAGAGTATCTAATATGGGCTTCGAAGGTGTCTACCTTCGCACAAGATTACTCTGGACAGATTTGTAAATAGAAGGGTAATGACACTTCTATCTCAATAAAGACACACAAGATATTCAGATAATCGAAAACAATGCTGCATTGGCTGAGCACGTTAATTCTAGAATCTGCCGACAACGTTTGTGAAGAACTAAGCAATGATCATTCTTAGCTCGTTCAATCCCCCACCTCTGATTTACTCAGTGGAATTCTTATTATTCTGGTAGAGCAATGTTTAGAGTGTGTGTAGTAAATTTACTGAGACAAACACGCAATACATTTAATATGATTAAATCGAAGTTAAATTTGTAAAACTACAAATAACAAAATTTAATAATCATATAGTTCTAAAAGTTCGAAAATAATTGAATAGTTTAAAAGCAAAGGTTTATCATTGATGAAAAGTATAATTTTTTCTTTAACGTTCACGTGGTTCTTATATATTGCACGTAGCTGCCAGTGGTTGTTTCTGCTCCCGCTGGGTTGGTTCTTTTTACACTGCTCACGCTCGTCGCTGGTCAGGAGTGTCAGGGAGAGTCTATAAAGTTCCCTTCTTGTTCCAGAGATAGTAACCTTCAACTAGTACACCACCAAGCCAATCCTTCTCATATACTTTTGTGCTCAGATGAATGATGTTTAGGCACTAGCCGATGCCTTTTTACAGGTGCACTTGGGGTCGTTAATTCTAACTTTAATTCCCTCTCTGACTCCGTGTTCAGTTTCCTCAGATATTTCGGTTTTCCTTATTTAAAATGACAGAGATTTCCTGGCTGGTTGGTAAGCTCGTCAAGATTCTCAAATAAAAGGTGCCCGGTCTGGTAAAATATAATTCTGAATTCTAACTTCTGGCATGTCTGGTATCTTGGCAAGCGATGTTCACAGTAAACTTTACTGACTGAAGCGTCAGGTTATATTCACTGTCCTCCACCGCTATGTTTGTTATTGAGCTAAGTAATAGCTCCAATCATTTCAAACATGCTGGTTGAAAAGGGGGGGGAGGGGGGGGGGGAGAGTTGGCGACGATTTCAAAATATTCCTGACATGTAAAAATTGTGAACACATTGCAGAGGTAAAGTCTTCCGTTAATGGTATGAAAATATCCGATGCCCTGGAAGGCGAACTCACCAACACGTCTGTAAAGTTATACGACAAATGTGTTTCAGATGTAACAAATTTATTACATTATCAGAAAGTATTCTATTCGCAGACGGGTAATCTCGTTATCTGTCCCGCACTCTGGCCTCTATCAGAGATTTAAGCAAACACGCTGGCGATTGTAGGGCTAATCTGTTAGCGACCAACCTACCTGACGTTTAATATTACCGCAGCCGCTCCTTGCAGATGTGATGTGTTTATCATCAACAAGGAGGGCCAAATGTTTGAACAAACAAACTCTCTGCTACATAGCAAGCAGAAAGAAAAGGGTGCAACCGTTGACAATCAGGAAAATAAAATCAGTACAAAAATATAACTGATTACTGCCGTAGTGAAAGAGAAATCGGAAAGAGGTCACCCCAAAAATCCATCTCGTGACACACAGCAGCAAACACAGAAGTAAGAAGAAGCATCAAAAGAGATAAGATGAAATATTTTGAGGAGTTGGCAAGAGATGCAGAAGATGCTGCTGCCAAAGGAAATATAAGAGAAAAATGTAAAACAGCACAAAGAAGCTAACCGGGAAATACGAGCTAGCAAATTGCCTCATAAAAGACAAGAATGGAAAAATGCTTAACAATATACAAGAGCCAATGAAGAGGTGGACGGAACATTTTGAGGACCTTCTCAACAGACGAGTTCGACAAAATGCCCCAGACATTCAGCCTCTATATGACGAGCTACACATTAACTGTAAAATACCAACGAAGGAAGAAATAAAGAAAGCCATAAAGTTTCTCAGAGATGGAAAAGCGGTTAGACCAGATGACATTACAGCAGAGGCCATCGAAGCAGATAGTCACACGGCTACAGAGATGTTATATACATTACTTGGTGTCGCACTTGGCTAAGAAAGTTTGGTAACTCGGTCGGTTAAGACCACCCCTAATATAGTCTGGTCTTTTAGTTCCTCTCATTTCTTATTATTTTTGTATCTTGACAGCTGTAGACTGGGAAAACTGGTCTGTCACTGTGTGATCGGACAGGTTAACTACCCTTTCTCTAGCGCGGGTGAGCGGAGTAGTATCTTGTGTCTTTTCATGTCTTCTGTATGCTGGTTGGCATAATGTGTATGGCGTCCACGGACTCATTTGTTGCTGGTGACTACAACATTCCTAGAGTTCTTTGACAACGAGCTAGGTCTCTGCACCCTCTTTCCCGTGGAGGCCGGCAGAGTTATCTGAACTTTGACACGGGAGAAAGACGTTGCCTTTCATTTGAGCGTGCATGGCTAGAAACTCTACATCAGAATGTCGGTCCAGCTATAGTATTGCTATCATCCAGGAAACATGGGAAACCAAGTTCCCCGGGGCCTTGCGTCTATATTACGCACGCACTATGTTTTCGGAGACTTCCACTCGCAGGTGAGATGAATATATGCTGGCCTTAGTCTTTTATAAATTGGGCAACTCACTTTCAATCAATCAATACCCTTTATCTCCCCAAGGAGCATAGACCTTCAACAAACACATGCCAAGTCTTCCTGTCACGTGCCATCCGCTCAAGTTCTTTCCATAATTTCCTCATCATTTTCACCTCTGTTTCCAGTTCTCTTCTCCATGCGTTTTTTGGTCTATCTCTGCCTCTCTTTCCCTGTGGATTCCAGAACAAGGACTGCCTTGTGAAACTATAAACAGGTTTCCTCAATGTGTGTCCTTTCCATTGCCAGCGTCGTCTTCTGGCACTTGTCATCAGTTCTACATGTGTGGCCGTGTCATACCATTTCAGTCCTTCTATTCTACGCAAATGTTATCTCAGTGTTAACATACGGCTGTGAGAGTTGGAAAATAACAAAATCATTGGAGAACAAGCTGAATACATTCGAGAACAAATGTCTTAGAAAACTCATGAACATCAGTTGGAAAGAATTCAAGACTAATCGACAAATAAGAGAAGACTCTAGGCAGAAATATGTCTCCGACTATATAAGAAAAAGACGATGGTCATATATCGGTCATGTCCTACGAATGCAAAACAACAGAATACCATTGCAGACGCTCACTTGGGTTCCTGAGGGTAAGAGGAAAAAAGGAAGACCAAAAGAAACACTTAGAAGAACAATAATAAGAGAAAGAAGAACGTTGGGATTAAGCAATGTGCAAGAGCTAAGAGGAGTGGCGTCACAACGTACAACCTGGAGAGCACTGGTTTCTGCCTTATGCGCCGTGTTTGGCGCTTAAAGAATTTATTATTATTATTATTCTACGCAAGCCTCGTTTATAAAAGTGTAGCTATTTGGTTGTTGTTTTTTTTTTTGTGCTCTCCACGTCTCAGAGCCATGCAATAATCTTGCTATTTGTATTCTTATTTTGATACCACTGTCTGCCCCGCCAACTTTGTCTATATTAATGCCGATTTGTGGATGATACTACATCTTTTATTAATTTTTTTTTTCAAATTTAACCTTGTTATCATTTCTTGCATTTATTCTCATTATCTGTGTCTTTTCCCTGTGTATTTTCAGACCCACTTGTTGTGACCTCTCATTGAGAATTTTTATTTTGTCTTGCATCTGATTATGGTTATGGGACAGAAGAGCCAAGTCATCTGCAAAATCCTGATCATCAAGCTGTTTAGTCAGAGTCCACTGGATTTCATTTATGTTGTGTGATTTTGATGTTATCATAACCCAATCTTTTGCTAGAAAGAAAAGAAATGGAGACAAGAGGCATCCCTGTCTCACTCCCGTTCTAATCCTAAACAGTTCTGATAGTTGTCCTTCACGACAAAATCTGCATGACATGTATTCATTGGTTTTCTTTGTTAAGTTAATGATCTTCATGGGAACTCCATAATGCCTCATCAATTTCCAAAGCGATTCTCTGTCTACACTGTCAAATACCTTTTCATAGTCCACACGAATCCGATGAATAGCGATGAATTCCATTCCTGATTTTGCTCAACTATTATCCTCAAAGTGGCTATCTGTGACGAAATGGAAAACCTCTTAGCGATCTTTGGTTCTCTTCTACAGTATCGGTACATTTGTGGTACTGATTTTTATTATGTGCTGTCAATTATCGCACTTTTCTTTCTCTCTTTCTTTCTTTCCTCGATATTTTCTGCTAAGTAGCAGATATTTGATTTTGCCAAATCACATTGTAGATGATACATATCATATTTGCAAGGAGCGGCTGATATGATTCATCACATTTGCTTGATGCTACCCAGATTTGTTGGTTATAGGCGCGGCAGATTAACAAGTACATCGACCAGCGCTATCGGCTTAATCCCCGATAAGACACGGAGTTTGTGTACTCATACTACAGATAAAGAGATTATTATCTGTGTGACACATGGTGGCAGACAAGTGTGATATAATCGCTTCCGGTCACTTGGTTAAAAGTAATCATGGATTCATTACATTTTAGACAATATGAGTCGTCTACAAATGTGTTTGTGAGAGTGCATGCAAGGCTTCAGATGTCTATATAGGGTAATACGTGACCATTGCAGACACGTACCTTATTTCATGTGGGACTATTTTCAAATATATCACCCTATCTGCATGATTTGAAATAATTGGATCTTTTTGATTTGATTCATAACAACAACTCTTTGGAAAATAGTAATATAGCCTGACTATTTCGCAGTTCTATTTCAATGTGAATTTCACGCTCGCCAAGACAACATCAGACCTCGCCAGAGTGAAGACTAGAGTCATAATTCCTTTTTGTTAATCGGACCTTTTATTGGAGAACCAGATAAGACTTACAAAGCACAGGAACTCTCTACATTTTAATGAGAAACCCCGGGACTAGGAAACTGAAGAAACACGGAGTCAGAGGGAAATCTATTGTAAAATGAAAGACATCCCAGACACGTGTACGAGACCTAACTCAGTGCCTTAACTTATTCATCTGAGCAAAAAGTCTGTAGCCAAGATTGGCGTAAGCAGTGCAAATTTCACTCTATGAATTATTGCTAACATGTTAACTAACTAACTAAAGTAAAATACTTACATTTTCAAAGCAGTGTAAATGTCCCTATACAAATATTCACTTCAAAATTAATGTAAGTTTTCCAGCTTTAAACCAGTTTAAATGTCTATGTGAAAATATTCATTTTAAGTAATAGAAGTTTCAAGTTTGTCCATAAGTGTAAATATAAATGAAACATAAATTAATTTATATTGTGAACACTTTTCAAACTGTAGAGATGTAAACGTAAAATATATTTTATCTGTACGTTTAACCTTTTCATTTAAATGTAATGTAAAGCTAAAGCTATTCAGTTTAAATTTAAAGGATTAAATTTAATTGTCATCGCGTGTAAATTCTGACATGGGATGGTAGAATAGAAGGGGTGGGGGGGGGGGGGGGGGGGGGGGGGGGCACATAACTGTGTCGGAAAACGCCATACTCAGAAGAACGTTTCGTTTCTATTTCTATTACCAGTTATTGGTGGTTCCAGCAAAAAGTACTATCTCTGAAACTTGTGAAGGTAGAAGTGGACTGACGTTGTGCTAGACGCCATCATAAGAGGGTCTTATAGACAGACGCAGAGCCAACTTGGCCGTTACTCCTTGACGTTTTGGGAACGTGCGGCGCCTGAACTTTGACCAGTGAGGAGCGTGAGCAGAGCCGGGAAGGAACTAACCCAGCGGGAGAAGAAATTACAATTGGCAGCTAAGTGAAAATATCCGCTGCCAAAAGTGACCTCCTTTATTCAGTTAAATCCCATTCAAGTGATGAAATCCTGTTCATAACTATTCAAATTATTTCTTTTAAACTGTTAAACTTAGTGATTATTAAATTTTGTTATTTGTAAAGTTACAAATTTAGTTTCGATTCAATCCTTTTAAATGTACTACATATTCGTCTCATTCAAAGTTACTAAACACACTCTAAACAGAGCTATATATAACATAAAAATAATTCCACTGATTAACTCAGCGGTGGGGGCTTAACGAGATAGAATAACCATTGCGTAAATTCTTCATAGCATGTGTCGGCTTATTACAGAATTAACGTGCTCAGCTACAGCCAGCATTGTTTTCGCTTATCTGAATATCTTATGAAGACTCCCATGTGATAGAAACTTTACTACTCTTCTATCGACATTTCTGCCAATAGTAATCTTGTGTAAAGATACGACTCCATTGAAGCCTATAATGGATACTCTTGAGTTTTGGCCACTGTTGGAAGACTACTGCAAAGCAGGGGAAGCAATACCGTCACAATATCTGGTCTGTACAGGATCTCTTTTGCCAAAAAACCTGCTTGCTTATCTCTCAGTTGCTTGTCTATGGACTCTTTTAAACTCCCGAGGATGATTCTGTTTAATACGTTTGCTGGCACTGATAGTAACATTATACCTCTATAATTTGTGCACTCTTGTAAATTTCTCTTCTCAGGCAACTTGACCAGATAACCTTTCTTCCTTTCTGCTGGTATTTCCTCTCTCTCATAGACTATGCGAAATAGTTTGCATAATATCTATGTAGAGTTATCAATATTTGTTTTGATGGGATCTGCTGGAATGCTATCGGGACCAGCTGCTTTCCCATCTTTCAGGAGCTTTATTGCTTTCTTTATTTCTTCTCTACCTGGTTGTTCACAGCTGATTTGAGGCTCCGCTTCTGCTGGCTGGTTGTCTGGGGGATTAGTTGAGGCTGGTCTATCGAGAAGTTCCTCAAAATGTATGGTGCGTCTCTTAATTTGTTCGTGTATATTACTAACCACACCCACTGACAGTCATACGAGCCACAGACTCCGAATGTCCATCCCGCAGCAAAGTTTGTTCATTTATTGTTGTTTCCGTAACTTCATTGTTTTTTTTTTACATAGACAGTGGTGTCAGCCCTATACTAAAATACCCAACCTGGAGGACCAGGGTACCAGCTTTTGTCTGATCCCTACCCACACAGACCAGTCCAGCTTGGTTGAACCTACCAGGAGTAAAACTCCCACTGCCATAGCTCTGGGGATTGTCAGGTTACACAAGCTGCCATACCGCTACAAGGTATAGGTACCATTGATGGCACTAACCAAGATCTGCTTACTCGTAGCAAGCAAGAGGACATGCACACCATCATAGCTGGCAGACGCTGGAGCTGGGTTGGCCATGTCCTCAGAAGAGACCCCGATGCCATCACAAGAACAGCTATGCTTTTGACCCCTGAAGAAAAACAAAAGAGAGGCCGACCAAAAACTACCTGGCGGAGGACTGTGGAGACTGAGATGCAAAGAATGAACCAGAGTGTGGGCACTGTACGAAGGATGGCCACCGACCGAGCAAAGTGGAATCAATTTGTTGTTGCCCTACAAGACGCCATTAGGCGTGATGGCCACTGACTGCTTTGACGGTCGGCGGCTAAGGATTAAAGAAGAAGAAGAATATTACTAACCAATTTTCCATTCTTATCTTTAATGACGCCATTAGCTTGCTTGAATTTCCATGTTCGCTTCTTTGTGTTGTTGTACAGGTCCCTCATATTTCCTTTGGCTGCAGCTTCCTCTGCCTTCCTCTTCAACATGCTTGGTGCTGATATTCTTTTTTTCTCAGTAGTTCTTCGCATGTCTCGTTATATATACATTTTACTTGTTGCCAGTGGTTTTCTGTATCTGCTTCATCTTCCAGCTGTTGAAGTATTTGGTATTTGTTGGATATTGTGATTATTAACTAGAATCGACTTTGGTTTTTTTAAAGTCCTTTTGTTTAGTGATATTGTAGTTTTTATTATTATTTGGGCCTCCTGGCATCGCTCAGACAAGATATGTGTTTTATTACATTTAATTTAAAAAAAGAAAACTATTTTTAGCGGATCAGAATTCTTGTACTATTTCTGTCTGTTATTGTTGAATGTGAAGACACTTGTTGTTGTGTGTGGTCCCTTACTCAATAGATGTATATATATACTACTCGTCAAAAGTCAAGGGCCACCCTATTATTTTCAATACACTTTTATATAAGCGCATAGAATGATTAAATGAAGAAAGTTTTTAGTAAAAATGGGTGCAATATCTTCGTCTGACAGTCCTCTATGCACGCTAAGCATAAAAACAACTCACTGACAACCATGGTGATCACGTGCAATTTGGTTTGCTGACCATAAACTCACATTTTTAATCTGTTTTTTCAATCTTCAGTACAGCCAAACAGGTGAAATAAAGGTGACATTCCACGTGCAATGGCGACTTTTCTTGAACAGAGTTCACTCTTAATTTGTTTTACAATCAGCAGACTTAGGGTAGTTTCACCACTTGCAAAAACCATGCCACCGAGAAGATGTCTTGACACCTTACAAAGAATGAGGGCTTTAGTCTGGGTTGAAAGTGGTTTATCTGTCCGTGAGGTTGCTAGACGGCTTGCAGTGTCACACTCTACTATCCAAAGAATTTTGGAGAGATTTCAGGCCACAGGAAGTGTGGAGGATCGCCACCGGCCAGGTCGCCCTAGATGCACCAATAGACATGATGACCGGTACCTCTTGTTGTCAGCCCTGCGCCATCGAGCAGTGACTTCTTCCACTCTAAGATGTCAACTGAGACAAACTATAAACATTAATGTCAGTCAAAGCACCATTCGCAGACGTTTACATGAAATTGGACTGGCTGCTCGACGCCCTGCAGTCAGAATCCCTCTTACTCTTTCTCATCGCAGAGCCCGTGTTGCTTGGTTTCGCGAGCACATCCGATGGATAATGCAACAATGGAGTCAAATTCTCTTCACTGATGAATCTCGCTTCACTGTGTCATTCAATGATGGCAGGATTCGAGTTTGGAGACGACCAGGAGAGCGATTTACTGATGACACAATTCGAGAGGTGGATCGTTATGGTAGGGGTTCTGTCATGTCGGGGAGGCTTCTACAGACACGGCAGGACCCCACTCTACATCATCCAAGGCAACTTGACCGGCCCAAGATACCAGAAAGAAATCTTGAGACCAATTGTTCAGCCTGCTCTGGAGGCCATAGGTGGTAATGCCATCCTCCAAGATGATAACGCTCGACCCCATTGAGCTCGTGTGGTGAATGAGTTTATTCAGCAACATGGGATCATCAGGATGGCGTGGCCAGCTCATTCACCTGACCTTTCTCCGATTGAGCACCTCTGGGATGTCCTTGGTCGAAGATTCAACAAATCACCCCCTGCCAATGGATGTTGCACAGCTGTCTGTATTTCTGCTTCAGTAATGGCGAGCTGTTCCTCAGGATACTCTTCGGACCCTTGTGGACTCGATGCGTCTACGCTATCTTGAATGCCTTGTTGCAAATGGTGGTCATACCAGATTTTGAAATGTCTATTTGTCCAATATCTATTGTGTGACTTTTGAAAAGGTGGGTGACACACTTCACAGATTCATTGCGTTTGAATGTGTGTTTCCATTTCTTTACGTGACATGTCAATTTGGTATTCAATAAATGCCGTTTTGACTCATACCTATTACGTTTATATCAGATTTGTTTTATGGTTTCAACCAAAGTTTTTTTAAGTGGCCCTTGACTTTTGACGAGTAGTATATTTATTTATTTATTGATCAATGTAAGGCGGGGAAGGTGAGTGAGGTTAACATTGGAAAGTCATTAAGAGTTGCGGGAGGAAAAAGGGTTTATTGTCTCTGTACTCTTGACTGTTACACTTCCGCTCTATATTCACATTCTAATATTCATTCACTTCTGTTATCTAGCTCTTCACTCATTTCACCACTCGTCACACTAGGTACAGTTTTGGACAGGGAAGAGGTATCAGCAGAATAGAAGGAAGGATATCTGGTTAAGCTGCTTAAGAAGGGAAACTTAAAAGAGTGCACACATTTTAGAGGAATAATGATACTATCAGTGCGAAGAATAAAATTAAAAGGATTATCCTCGAGAGACTCAAAGAATCCATAGACTAGAAACTAAGAGATGAACAAGCAGGTTTTCCACCAAACAGATCATGTACAGACCAGATAGCCACTTTGAGAATAATAGTTAAGCAAAGTCTGGAATGGAATTCACCACTATACATTAGATTTAAGGACTGCACAATGGTATTTGACAGTGCAGACATCGAATCGCATTGGAAATTGATGAGACACTATGGAGTTCCCTTGAAGATCATTAATTTATTAAATAAAATTTATGAAGACATGGCATGAAAAGTTCTTCATGACAGACAACTTACAGAACCGTTTGGATAAGAAGGGGAGTGTGACAGGGATGCCTCTTGTCATCATTTCTTTTCTTACTATCAAAAGACTGGGTTATGAAATATCGACGAAACACAACAGAAATGTAATACAGTGGAATGACTAAATAGGTAGATGATTTAGATTTTGTTGAAGACTTGATTTCCCTGTCCATAACCGTAATAAGATGCAGGATTAAATGAAAACACTCGAGGAGAGGTCACAGCAATTGGGTAGGAAAATATACAGTGACAAACAGAAATAATGAGAATAAATGCACGTAATGATAACAGGGTTGAACTTGAAGAAACAACAATACAAGATGTAGAATCGTACACATATCTTGGCAGCAATATAGACAAAGTTGGAGTGACAAAAAGATATCAAAAAATGAATACAAAAAGCAAGTGGAGCTTTCATTGCATTGGGAAATATTTGGAGATCAAGAAAAATCGGATCCAACACAGAAATAAGAATCTTCAACTCAAATGTCAGGCCAGTACTATTATAAGCTCTAAAACACAGAGAACTAAACAAAACAAAAAAAAGTTACAGACTTTCATAAATGGGAGCTCGCGTAGAAAAGATGGATTAAAATAGTCTGACAAGGTTACCAATGTGGAACTGATGACAAGAACCAGACAAGTGCCAGTGGAACTAGAGATGAGAAGAAGACGATGGTGATGGATAGCACACTCACTGATAACATTTATTGGTAGCATTACAAGGCAGTCCTTGTTCTGGAACCTGTAGCGTAAGAGAGTTATAGGTAGACCAAGATGCACATGGAAAAGAGAGCTGCAAACAGAGGTGAAAATGATGAGGAGAACGTGGAAAGAACTTGAGATGATGGCACGTGAAAGGAAGGCTTGCCATGTTGTCGTGAAACATTCTAAATCCACATATATAAATTAAAAGGTAAATGTAAAGCCTAACACATAAATTCAATAAAAGGAAAGAGAAATGGTTAAAGACCCATGCTTTCCAATAGCGTACGCCTGTGTTAATAGAACGTCATGCTAGTTGAACAATAAAAACCCTTGTTTTCTACTTCGTCTGCAAATTGTAACGTTTCACGTTGATAGTAAAGCCTACTGCATCACTACACGCTTTCTACAATAAAACGTGTACTGCATTTCTAAGAAAACCTTGAGATACGCAAGCTGATTAATAACCTAAATTAATACTAGCATTAATTACACTACGTTAACATAAACGAAAGGACAGATGGACTTAGGATAGAAAGAGAGAGTGAGGGCTGAAAGCAGGAACGCATGCCACCCTAACACGCGTCTCGCGATATACAATTAATGCCACCCTCCCCAAGCGAAAGGCCAGAAGCAATACTTTTTTCAAATGGACAGTGATAAAAAAAACACTACCCATACGAGAGTTAGGTTTAAAAACCTGAAAAATGTTTATTGGGAAACATGACATTATACTGGTTTAC
The DNA here is from genome assembly GCA_024509875.1 of Oreohelix idahoensis. Classification (NCBI taxonomy): domain Eukaryota; kingdom Metazoa; phylum Mollusca; class Gastropoda; order Stylommatophora; family Oreohelicidae; genus Oreohelix; species Oreohelix idahoensis. The sequence continues at coordinate 421,361 of JAMPIV010020614.1, forward strand.
GTTTGAAAGCCTGACAGTACCCAGACACCACATCGTATCGAAGTGAACAGGAGGTAGAAGAAAATGCACATTTTGAACGCAGCCACCTAGCTCCCTTAAATTTATATAATTGGGTTCCTTAGGACTTGCTGACAAAGAATATGTTAAACGTTACGCAAATAGTCTAGGAATTAACAAATTATAGTCAAAATAAAATGGTGGTGCTGTCAGACAACACCAAAATCAGAATTGCGCAGTGACAGGTTTTGAAACCACCATTTTACGGGAAATGGGCCACCATGTAAAATCCTATTTGATTGGATAGAAGTAAATGTAAGGCTAAACACGATTAGTCGGGCTACAAATACTCATTCTTTGTTGTTAGGGAAACGTGAGTAGGAGTACTTTTTTTGAAAAGCTGTGTAAACATGGCCCGATTGGTTAGACCCGCCAATATAGGCAATTAGGAGCGTCAGTTCAGTGCCACATGTTAAAATAAACTTACCAAGAAACAGTGCGTTGAGAGCCAGATCATATTTTTCTAAATAAAAGTCTGGGACAGAGGCAGATCGGAATTTGTGCCATTATTCATCGCCAGTCAATGTATCTGTGTATTATTTCCATGAATTGTGGTAAGCTTGATATATTCGATATCTTTTTAATGAAAATTGAATGTAAATTGATAATTTATGCCTGTATATGTGTGTGGTTCAGTGGCAAACATGAGGCAAGGCCTAAATATTGCTCCAACCTGAACAGGAGGTGTCGGAGAAAAATAAAACTGCATGGAATTGCCAAACAGTACACTGACACCTATCTTATTGACTAGAAGGAACTAAGGCTGGAATTGCAGAGGCGTAGTAACCATTTAGGAGGAGAATACTGGTGTAAATTGTTTCAGATGAAGATAGCAGTTGGCCTACCGCTCTGAACTCAGTGTTTGTTCTGTATTGTGTTCAGTGTAGAAATAGATTATAAATTAGATCTGAAGTAGGAGGTACAACCTTCTTGTTTCAGGTACTGTGGTCCTAGTTATTGAAGCAGCACTTGGTCTGGGTTTTGCTGAATCCAGAGGCTGACAGCATACTCCTGGGTCCAGATAGCGACAAGTGAGGTGTCTCCAGAACACAGTGAAGCAATCGAGCAGAGGAGTCTTTTCCTGCCGCCATCACGAAAGATAAGCTTCTGTAGCCAGTGTAGCTCAACATTATGTGCCCCCTCAAAAATTGACATTTGGTTAACCACAGAGGGATAATTAATTGGTTCAAATGACAGGAACTGTGGAGGTTTACCAATACTATTTCCCCGATAATCAAACACTTGAAGTCATGATGAAAAACAACAACCAAGCTTGAACAAAACCAGTATTACCTCATATTACTACTGCACAAATTACACACATAGAATAATAATAATAAACTATGTCAATACAAAGTTCATATATATAAACTGTGTAAATAATACTTGTAATTACATTTGATTGTGATTCCTGGTTCACTGTGTAGTTGAATCAGGATATCCATTATTGACAAGAATTAATACATATATTTTTAAACTTAATCACTTGACTCATTTAAGATAGTCTTATAGAGTGTTATATGTGTGTGAGTGTCACAGAGTTGTAAAGTGTTGTAGAATAAATTAAATTGTTTATGTCTGTTGTTGTTGTGACTTACACTTCATCATTTTCATAACCCTAGACATCTAACGTAGTCATCACACTATTCCAGAATAATTTTGACTGAGGTAAAAATGTGGTAGCAAGTAAGGTCATCTGTAATACACCACACTTATTAGATACAGATACCTTCACAGCTGATCTCAGTCAGTACACTAAGTCCCCTATAAATATTTATAACATCCCATTTTACCACACATGTGCTGGTTGAAGGCCTTTGCTCATTTGGGAGCGGAGGGTTATGAACGAAATATTTAAAGAAATAACTCCGCCTAGGCCGGTCCCATCACCGGCTGAAAAAGGAGGCGTGCGGCCTGCATGGAGGCCGTAAGGAGGCACCCCTCCACCATGCAAAGGCACAACAGGCAAATCACCTGTTTGCTTTAAACGTTTGATTATGAGAACTACAAGAAAACCGGACTGATTCTAAAGGCGACGAACTGGAACGGACTACGGACTACGACTTATGGAACTTGGAACACAAGAAGTATAAATGTGAAAGAAGAGAAGCTGGTGGAAGAGATGAGAAAAGCAAAACTAGAAATCCTGGCTATAACGGAAACAAAGAAAAAAGGACAAGGAGTCATGGATCTCGATGGCAACACGCTGCTCTACAGTGGTGTACCCACATCTGAAAGAGCTAAGGATGCGTGGGTTGCATTGTGGCCAAAAACCAAAAAGATAGTATCAAGTGATGGAACTTTGTCTCGGAGCGCATTATGGTTGTACAACTAAAAGAAGGAAAAACCATAGTCAACCTGGTCATAGTGTATGGGCCAAATGAGGATAAGTGTCAAAGATGAATTCTTCGAGCTGCTTCAAAGGACAGTGGATGACTGCCTAGATGAAATTATCATGCTTGGAGATTTCAATGCCAGAGTTGGAAATGACCATGCTAGATTAGGTGGAGTTATCGGAACATATGGAGAAGATACTCTCAATGACAATGGAAAGCGACTCCTTAGATCCTGCAGTGAGCAGAATCTGATCATTACAAACACAAAGTTCCCCCATAAGCGCATACATGCATACACTAGATGTTAACCAACAAAGAATGAGAAGTCAGTGATCGACTATGCCATTGTTAGGAGGAGTTCATTCAAATATGTCCGGGATGCTAGAGTTTGGAGGGGGCCAGAGATTGGAAGTGATCACTACCAATGAAAAAGTTGCTCAGCCTAGGAACTGCCCAACATCATGCGAGAAACTAAGAAAACGAACGGGAGAAATGAGCATTAAGACCTTCAAGCTGAGAGAGCCAGAAATTAAGACCATATATCAGGGGCTTATTGCTGCGGCGGTGAGCAACACAGAAAAACAACCTGATGACTTGGAAACCCTCTGGCTTAAATTCAAGGACATAATAAAGACAGCTGCTGCAGAAGCATGTGGTGAAGTCCGACTTGGGAACGAAAACACAACAGGACAAATGGAGAAATATAGAGAATATGTGACACTCAGACCAGAAGCAAAGAACAAGGTGCTTGCAGCAAAACATGTCCTAGGAAGAATTTGGAGAAAAGCTAGAAAAAGATGCGCAAGAAAACCAGAAATTGTTCTATTAGACCCTAAAGAACATGAGGACGGAAAAACATTGCCCTATCAAATTTATAAAGGACAAGCAAGGCAAATTGCTTACTGCCCTGAAGGAAGTAATGGAAAGATGGAAAGAATATTTCTCAGAACTAGCACTGAAGAGAAAACCAATGATGATGAAGATGACCTAAAGATGGAAGAACTAAAGGCAGCACTGGAGAAAATCAAGATGGGCAAAGCAGCAGGGCATAATGGTATTACACCAGCAATGGTTAAGTACATGGGAACATCAGGTGACATATTACTCTTAAAGGTCCTACAGGCCGCGTGGTGCAACAAGACCTTACCAAAGGATTGGGAGATTGCCATCATAACACCAATTTTCAAAAAGGGTATCAATCGACAATGTGGAAACCATAGAGGCATATCCCTTCTCAGTGTCCCTGGTAAAATCTACTCTAGAATACTAGTGCAGAGACTCCGACGCCTAGCTGAGCCACAATTGGATGAGGTCCAGTGCGGATTCCGAGCAAACCGAAGTACTCAAGACCCAATCTTCACACTCAGACAGTTGAGTGAAAAGGCCCTTGAGTGTAAGAGCGAGATCTATCTTTGTTTCATAGATCTAAAAAAGGCATTTGACAGGGTCCCCTGGAGCAAATTTTGGGACTGTTTGGAAAAGAAGAACATACTAGCACCTCTGATTCATGCTATACAGAGCTACTACAAGTCTTGCAGTAATTATTGAGGACAGCAAACCATAAGTCAGAAGAGTTCAGGACCACCACTGGTGTACGACAAGGAGATATCCTGTCACCTTATCTTTTCATGGACGATGTCATCAAGGCATGTAAGGAGATAACCAGAAAGTGTTCATTGGGGTACTGGAAGATGAGACAGATCTGTATTTCAGAGCTGGCATTTGATGATGATGTTGCCCTGATTGCTAAATTAGAGGCACATCTCCAATCCAACCTGCAAGTCTGGAAGGAAGAGCTGAACGAACGAACGAACTTTATTTTCGAAGGGTAAAGAATTGGGCGCGCAGGCCCGTCTAACATTCTGACCTTCCACTCTCATTAATCTTGCATACTATATCCTTTCATTCCCACATGATGCTTTAAGCATTATTTTAAAGGCATGCAACATTATAAAGTTACCATAACAGCATTCATTTACAGTATGCAATCATAATAAAAAAATTAGTATTTTTTTTTAAAACAAACAAGCTAGTAATTGGGGGAAAAAAAGTAATAATAAAATAAAATAAATTAAACAATAAATAAAAATAAATAAATTATGTATACCGACACTCACTCATGCGGTCAATCCGTCTACAATTAATCTGTATTTTTGAATGTGTCATCAATCATCAATACAAAAATTACATAAACACATTCTCGCTTATGTCCATACATTCTTGGTGGAAAATGAAATAATAATAATAACACTTTCTTACGTACTTCTGTGGCAGGAACTGTCTTTGAGCAGTTAAAAAAAAAAAATTCACATTTCTAAAGTACAGTGGTATGCTTGTACATTCTCACGACTCACATTTATAAAGTACAGTATTATGTGGGTACATTCTCACATACATTACATTATATAATAATATTTTAAAGTGAATATAATAATAATATTACATGGATATAAAACAAATTATTCACAAAAACGAGCGGAAGAGGAAAAGAAATGTTGACCTATGGATGAGATGTTGACAGGCAAATGCTGTTTCTATAGAGGTAGATAATCAGTGTTGAGGAAGTGTTTGAAAAGTGCTTTGTTAAAAGACTATTGTGTAGGTGGGCTTTTTAGGTGGTGTGGAAGGCTGTTCCATAAGTAGGCACCAGAGTAGGCTAGACTCTTTTTGAACAGGTCGATCCTAGGTTTGGGCAGACGTAACTGATGTAATTGTTGTCCCTCTCCTCTACTGGTTTGAAACAATGATCGTTGTTACGACGGGGAATTGTTAGATAGAATTGTGTGAGTCAGCTTGGCTTTGTTGTAGAGAAGACGTTTTTTTTAGGGACAGTATTTTGGGTTCTTTTCCTGTCCTTGTGTGTGGTGTCGTGCGATTATCGGTGATCAGACGTACTGAACTCATTTGCAGCGAGTGCAGTCTCTTCGAGGTGGAAGCAGGGCAACAATCCCATAGTGTAGAGCAGTAATCTAGATGTGTCTGTATATGTGAGGTGTAGAATAATAGTCTATTGTCTGCGCCTAAGAAGTGTTTTATTTTGGCTAGCTGGTACGTCTTTTGAGCTAAGTGTTTGGTTAAATTCCGTACATGGGAGTTCCACGTTAAGTGCTGGTTAATCGTGATCCCTAGAACTTTGTGTTCTGTTACATGTTCAATTTGTATTGATTCCGCGTGTAGCTGTAGCGATCTTTTGGTGCAGCTTAGGAGTTTCTGTCTGGTGGTAATCAACATAGATTTCGTTTTAGTTGTGTTTACTGGCATACGATTCATATTACTCCATTTTGTTAGATTGTCTACATCGCTTTGAAGAGTCATTTCAAGTGCCACGCAGTCATTGTCACTCGTGTAGATAGTACAATCATCTGCAAAGAGGTCACAAGAGGTCACAAGTTGAATATTTTAGATGTAGTGGCAGGTCGTTGATGAACATTGCGAAGAGTAGGGGCCCAAGAATAGAACCCTGCGTTACTCCTGTATCTATCTTCGAGAAATCTGAAGTCGAGTTGTTGTGAAGCAATAACTGTTGTCGATCTGCCAGGAATGATTTGATGATGTTTAGTGGATTAGGGCCTATTCTGAGGGTTTCCAACTTTTGAACCAAGATAGTGTGGTCAATCATGTCAAATGCTTTTTTGAAATCAACAAAAACAGCACCATCTAATTTTCCATCATTTACGTTAGACAGCCAGTTGTCTACCATTTTGGTGAGAGCTGTGTGACAGGATTGTTTGGGTCTGAAACCTGACTGGCTATCAATGAGCAGTTTGTTTGTTGTTAAGTGTTTAAATGTGGTGTTGTAAATGTGTTTCTCTAGTGGTTTTGAAAGAGATGATAGAAGGGATATTGGTCTGTAGCTGTTGGGATCGCTATGTGAGCCAGATTTATAGAGCGGGTACACTTTGGCAGATTTAAATGCTGTGAGGAAGTAGTTGTGTGCAATACAGAAGAGAGGGATGGTCATAAGCAGCTCTAAAACAAAATCCATGGTGATATCACGAGAAGAAAGAAGACATCAGATTAATTTGGGAGAAGAGGTCCTGGAGCAGGTAGACCACTTTAAATGTCTGTTACGTGCAGTCTTTGATATCTTACAATATAATACATTTGTATGCTTGTTATGTTCGCAAATATTTTGTAAACAAAATAGATACTTTTTAGTGCTTAAGGAAAAGTCATTATTGAGTTACTTCCCTTGAAAGGAGTGTCGTCATTTTTGATCGTACTCCGCGGATGAATCCAGTTTTACTGCGATTTATTCTTTGTTTGGGTAGAAATAGGTTGTTCTTGCTTCGGTGTATCTATGGCCTGAATTTATGTGTATTGTTTGTCTGGGTAGGACGAGTCTGTCTTATATCTGTATATCTTTACATATCTAAGTCGAACTATATGGTCTTTTGTCGTTAGAAAGGTCAAAGGGCTGTTCGGCGGATGTGTCGCTAGAGAGGTGTGATTTGGCTTCGCCCTGATGGGGGCTGTGATTTTTGTGTAGCGGCTTGTCGCCGGAAAAAGTGATCTCAGTATTTGTGGGGAAAGTGATAGTCGTCTAGACCTATCGTGTATGCTTTACCCCAGTGTTTATTCTTATTGCCAAGGAATGGCAGAATCATATTTCTGATACCAAGGTAACAAAAGATACTTCTTATGAACTCTGGCTAAGCCACCGTTTCTCGATAGACACGATTTGTACGTCTGAGGAAATATTTATCTAGATGAAAACGACATTCATTCCTAGCAGCACTATATCTTGTATGATGAAGTCAATTGTATCATAATAGAATCTACAGAGCAATGAGAACATTTAATGAATGACTAACTTTAATGCAGATTCATTATCTGTATCCAAACGTGAGTGACAGCTCACGAGAGAAGCCATCTTGCATCCAAATATTTTGTGACTTTCAAGAAGAGAAAGGGATGCCCCGTATTATCGCTTGATGAGTCCAGAGATCACTGCTACACATGAGAACCCATTACTAGCGGTTCAATATGATTATATGGAAAAAATATGTGCTGAACATTATTGTAAGGAATCTTCACTAGACGAGGTTAGGTCTAGAAGCCATCTTGACTGTTGTTTATAATCTGACGTGCTTTGTCAGTAAACTCAGATGATATATATATATATGGGCAATACTGAGTGCTTGTCTACTGACAATCCATTATGCTATTATTCTACATGAGTGCCCATGTATCATTGCAAGACCATTTATCCACTGTACCATGATGTATTATGCCAACCTGTGATTTGTCACTATTCGTGCTGTCGAGTGTGTACGTCCAATTAAACTGTAGCAAAGGTACACAGTCGTTGGTGTCGATGACTTCCAGCCATACATGAGTGTGAGAAAAAGACCATTTGTCAACACCACGAACTCTTGTTATCATTCGCATATTATACTCACAATCTATGTCTACACACCACTGCGTAGGTCGAGTTGACATTCCATACTCAAACCACAAGCAACACAACAACACAGCATGTAGCTCTGGTGATGTTCTAGTGGGCTTATATTTATCAACTGATGATGAGCAAAGAAAATAGAGTTATCAAAAAGAGAGTTTATCAACTGGTGGACCAGCTTTCTGGGTTTGACCTCGCAGAAATTGAGAAGTCAACAGACTACCGATACCAGACCGTTTCCTTTGGCTGATACGACACACTTGCAGTATTACTTTGCTCTTTGTCAACACTTCGTCACGTGACCTGTCAAGTGAATGCAGTATGTAGGTCAGCGTTGTTGACATTTTTACATTAGACATTACAGAGTTTCACAGAACAGTTGGATCAATTCTTGTCAATATTAACAGGAAGACAGTATTACTGAACTAAGAAGCCCTACTTTCATCGATGGATCTTCTTATGTTCTGCTATTGTGTTGAACTTTAATATTTAAGGCCAGAATTTGTAATTCAATAAAGTGGCAGTTTATTTATTTTCATAAGAATAACTTTGCCATTACTGTAAAACTGAGCCTATTTTGCAACACATACTATCATACACATAATTTATATATTTATGTTTACATGTTATTTGTTTGTATAGTATGTTAGTTTATATGTCAGCGGGTTGTGTTTAGGTTGGGCGGTGTCCTCACAACAGAATATCCCACGTCATAGAGGGTCTGTTGTGGGCGTTTTCTTTAGGTGCAATTTCCTTAATTGGAAATTTGCTTGCAACAACTAGTTGCTATTTGTGTTAGCTGTGAAGACTGTAATTATTGTTATTTTTGTAATATTTCTTTGTTCTTTAGTTCTGTTTTGATTTGTTTGTAATTTGTTGGTCTACCCTTTACTATCTTTCAGTTCTATTCACAATTTATATTCATATACTGTGACGTCATTTGTGTTGTTATTCCTTGCAGATTCAGTGATTACTTTCATTGATTTCCCTATTTGATTTATTTGATTTCTGCAAACGTTTTCGTATTGTCAGTCTTATTTGCACTTTATGTATTCTGTTGGTTGACATATGTTTTATATAGGTATATTTCGTAAGACACTATTGCTTGTGCACTGCACTTGGATTATGGTATAAACCAGTACTTGATTATTATTACTGTTATACAAGACCTTATTAAGGCTTGTGACCCACAGATATTGGGATAGTGTGCTGATTAATCAAGTCATTAAGAACTTGTGGTATTATTATTATTTCAGGTGATTAGTATTATTGTTAGACATCATGTCTACATTAGAATACTTCATTATACAAGGGAAAGCCCTTGATAAGACTGGTCAACAATTAGAAGAATGGGAAGTTGCTCAATATGACAAAGCATTAGCTGCTGAAGAGAAAAAAGCTGCTGCTGCAGAAGAGAGAAAAGCTCTGGCTGAAGAGAAAAGATTAGAAAAAGAAGCTTATGCTGCTGCTGAACTAAAGAAATTGCAGATGCAGGTGGAGGAAAGGAGATTTGAAGCTGAACAAAAAAAAATTAGAAAGAGAAGCTGCTGCTGAACAGAAAAGATTAGACAGTGAAGTTGAAAAAAAAAAATTAGAAAGAGAAGCTGCTGCTGAACAAAAAAGATTAGACAGGGAAGCTGAACAAAGAAGATTAGAAGCGGAAGAGAACAAAGCAATAAGAGATCATGAATTTGAGTTAGAGAAATTAAGATTGACAATTATGAGTAATGTTAATCAGGCATCTAGTGGTAATGGTAAACCTTCTACTTACAAGGTTAAGGTTCCACCGTTCAATCAGTCCAGTGACGATATTACATTCTGGCTGGATAGATTTGAACGTTCTTGTCGTACACATAATGTGGATAAATCACAATACGCTAATCAATTAGCAGAAAACTTGAAAGGTGAATCTCTGACTAGATTATGCCTTGTAGGAGAAGCAGATAAGGATAATTATGATGTCATTAGGGCGGCTTTGATAAAAAAAATACCAGCTAAGTGAGGAAGGCTATCGCCTTTTGTTTAGGACGATGGTGCCTGAGACAGGTGTAGAATTCTCAGAATTCATTGCAAAGGCACGTCTCACAGTTGATCGTTGGATTGAGCTTTCTAAAACAGAAAAAACGTATGAAGGACTTATGGATTTGTTGCTCAGAGATAAGATTATGTCATGTGTTAACAAACCATTCCTTGAATTTATACATGAGCGTAAACCCAAATCTCTAAAGGAAATGGAAGAATATTGTTCCCAATATGTCACTGCACACCCCGACGTGATTTTTGGCAACACTAAGATTAAGGAGAGTATGCCAGTTGCTTCAGCAACACCATACAATCCCAGTTATTCACACAGATTTCAGGGACCTCAAAACAGATTTGATAAAAAAGGTAACCATAATAGTTATCAAAACCAAGGTAACCTATCATTTCAGGGTTCTTCTTCAAAGAACTGGAGACGAGCTGATAGCTCTCGACACAGGGGTGGTCATAATTATAGGAATTTCCGTAGAGGAAGTAATTATAGAAACTATCAGGGTTATCCGTCTTGGAATCAACAAGATCATAATTACAGAGATACTCATTATAATGAATATGATAATGGTAACCAAGGGAACTATGACTCAAACCCAAATAGGGGTTACAATAGAGGTAATAATAACTGCAGAGGTAATAATAACCGAGGTAGATCTCAAAACAGAAGACATAAACCACATTTTCAGGCAAACTCTGCACAACAAGAGTCCCATGAAGCCTATAAACAAAGTAAAGACAATAATGTCGCTAATAATATGGCATGTGCTGCTTTTGATTTTGGGAGAGCATCTCAGTGCCCCCAATGCAAAACATTATTTGAGCCAACCACAGTGTCTACTTTAAGCTGCGGCCATCCTCTTCCTGCTCTTCCTGCATCAGTCGCGCATGATGGAAGAGGTTCTCTTGTCTTACATAAGGGTTTAGTAAATAACAATCCAGTCTCCGTGCTATTTGATTCTGGATGCACCACAATTGGTGTTAGGCAGTCACTCGTAGATCCTTCCCGTGCCACTGGACAAGTAGTCAAATGTGTAACATTTGGCGGCACATTAGAGAAATACTCTACTGCTATCATTAGGATTGCTACTCCTTTCTTTACAGGAGATGTACACGCATGTCTTCTTCCGAATCCAATCGCTGACCTCATCATCGGTCGCATTCATGGAGTCAAAGAATGCACTCCGCAACAAATTTCCGCGTGGGAAAGGCAAAACATGCAGATTGCTAACGCTGTAGTCACTAGAGTTCAGGCTCTTAATATGCCTCAAACTTCATCTACTGAAGATAATGAAGTGCATAACCAAGATGATCCCTTGGTAATTTCTCGTGACTCGTTTATAAAACAGCAAGAAGATGATCCCACTCTGAAGAAATTCTTCATTCTTGCAACTAAAGGTGATCCGAATAAAGACACAAGTCGTAAATCGTGGATTACAAAGAAGAATGGCGTACTTGTACGTATGGTTCAAGACTCCATTACGTCAAGTCATTCTCAAATCCTGGTTCCCAAGAATTTGAGAGTTAAAATATTGCAGCACGCTCACGACTCTCAGTGTGCTGGACACATGGGTTTTTCCCGTACTAAGTCAAGAGTCCTTGCGGCTTTCTTTTGGCCATTGGTAAACAAGGACATACGGATTTATTGTCGATCTTGTAAAGTATGTCACGAAGTTAAATCCAAAGGTCCACGGCATGCTGCACCCATTCAGGCGGCGGACATTCCTATTCGGCCGTTTCAAAAAATGGCCATAGACATTATTGGTCCATTTAAGATCAAGCCTGCCAGAGGACATCAGTTTATCTTGACGTGTGTTGATATGTGCACACGTTGGCCAGAGGCTATTCCTCTGAAGAGCATTACTACTGCTGATATTGCAGATGCTCTTTGGCTTATATTTTCTCGTCTGGGGTTCCCCGGAGAGATATTGTCAGACCATGGCACCCAACTAATATCAGATACCATGTCTCAAGTAATGTCTACTCTGCAGATAGATAGATCTTTAAGTAGTATCTATCATCCAATGTCTAATGGGATGGTCGAACGCCTTAATAGAACACTTAAAAACTTACTAGGGAAGATAACTGAGGATCATCCTCAAGACTGGGACAGAGTTTTACCTGCGGCCCTCTTCGCTTACAGAGAGGTCCCCAATGAACATACAGGATTTTCCCCCTTTGAACTCGTCTTTGGCGCGCGTCCGCGTGGCCCTATATCGTTGCTTCATGATCTCATAACAGCTGACAATATTGACGATGACACAAAGTCATCCTACGAATATGTCATCGCGTTGAGACAAAAGATTATCGAAGCATGCAAATTAGCAACTTCTTCTTCTGAATTTGCGAAACAGAAGGCAAGGCAATTTGCCAATAAGAAGAGATGCTTACGACAACTTTGTCCTGGTGACAAAGCATTTGTATTACTACCTTGTAGGGAAAACAGACTACTTATTTCTTGGAAAGGTCCGTACGATATAATATCGAAAATTTCCGATGTCGACTATATTGTCGATATTGATGGGAAGCATAAAACCTTCCACATCAATATGCTTACTGAATTCCATGAACGTCCGGATTATTTGCAACCCATTTTCCAAGCAACGGACAATTCTCCAGTACAACATGGTCATTACTCATCACTGTCCGTGATACAGGATGAGGAAACAAGTTTTTCAGATGTAAATCTTCCTCTTCCAATGATCCCACTTCATTCTAGTGAATCATGGAAGAACGTTACTGTCTCTCCCGATTTGTCTCTAGGAGAACAGCGACAAGTTTCAACTATGTTGCAAACGTTTCAGGATGTACTCACTGACATCCCTGGACAAACTCATGTCATTGAACATGACATTGTTCTAACTGACCATACTCCTATTAGGGTTAGACCTTATCCTATACCTATACATTTTCAAGCACAAGTCGAGAAAGAGTTGGATGAGATGATAGATTTGAAAATAATCGAACCATCCACCTCTGCATATTCTTCGCCGATGGTTATTGTTCGGAAAAAAGACAATAACATACGTCTTTGCGTTGACTATCGCAAATTGAATCAAGTAACGAAGTTCGATGCCGAACCTATGCCTTTACTGGAAGAGCTACTTACTCGACTCTCTAAATCTCATTTTTTCACTAAACTTGATTTGTCTAAAGGATATTGGCAAGTTCCTTTATCTGAACGCGCCAAACCTCTCACGGCTTTTTCAACACCTAGAGGTTTGTTCCAATGGAATTTTATGCCTTTCGGTCTTATGAACGCACCAGCTACATTCGTACGCATGATGCGCCGAATCCTATCTTATCGGTCAGATGTCATTGCATATCTAGACGACATCTGTCTTTTCAGCGATACTTGGGAAGATCCCTATTCAGGGTTAGATGAATTGCTGTCTACTTTGTGCGAGCACAACCTGACAGCGAAACCCTCTAAAGCCTATATTGGTTTTAGCGAAATTTCTTTCCTAGGCCACCGAGTTGGTCATGGTTTCCTAAAGACAGAGGACCATAATACTAGTAAGATACTTAACATCTCTATCCCTAAGACTAAAAAACAGGTGAGAAGTCTGTTAGGTCTTATTCAATTTTATGGCAGATTCATTCAGAATCTATCCTCTATCATGGCACCTCTTTCTACACTTTTAAAGAAAGGTTCGCCTAATATGGTCCAATGGTCTCAGGAATGCCAATGCTCTTTGGATCAGATTAAAACATTGTTTTCAACACCACCTATTTTAGTGTTACGTACTAATAATAAGACATTTGTTCTTCGTAGTGATGCTTCATCCACTGGGATTGGAGCGGCACTAATGCAAGAGTACTCTGGAACTCTGCATCCGGTAATGTATATTTCCAGAAAACTTAATGCGGCAGAAAGGAATTATTCGGTTTTAGACCGTGAGCTATTAGCTATGGTTTAGTCGATCCTCAAACCACAGAGATTCCTTCTAGGCGCACATTTCATAGTAGAAACCGACCAAAAAGCTCTTACTGCTATACAGAGTAAGAATTTGAAGAGCTCGAGGTCTACTCGACATGCAATTGCTCTTCAACCTTTTCATTTCTCTGTGCGAGCTATTCGTGGATCAGATAATGTGATGGCAGACATTCTGTCAAGATGCCCACATGATTCCACATAACTATTAGGTCTTAGACTTCTTGATATGTCTAGTTCTATAGTAGTTCCTTTTCCATATCAAGATAGATACACATTTGTAATTTAATAATATAATGATTGTATCACTACTTAGCGGTTCATTGATGTTTATTCACCGCTGTGCTTTGATGATTTTTCTTCATAAAGCATAAATTTAAGATATCTAATACGAAATTATGGTATGAAATTTTTTAGGCATTGTGTAATTGCCAGAATTGTATTATACTTTGATGACACCTTCCTGGAAAAATTTACTTGTAGAGAAATAATTTCTCTTAGTTTATGAGATACATTCTCACCAGTCGCTCCATAAGTCGTCTTAGCCTCATATTAGGCGTTATATTTATTCATGATATTTTCATATGCGCATTATTCATGCGTTGTGAGCCTATTGTACGTTGCTCCTAGATGTATTTCAAAAAAAAAAAGTTCCATTTTTTTCCCCGGGAGGTGTGGTAAGACTGTTACGTGCAGTCTTTGATATCTTACAATATAATACATTTGTATGCTTGTTATGTTCGCAAATATTTTGTAAACAAAATAGATACTTTTTAGTGCTTAAGGAAAAGTCATTATTGAGTTACTTCCCTTGAAAGGAGTGTCGTCATTTTTGATCGTACTCCGCGGATGAATCCAGTTTTACTGCGATTTATTCTTTGTTTGGGTAGAAATAGGTTGTTCTTGCTTCGGTGTATCTATGGGTTGAATTTATGTGTATTGTTTGTCTGGGTAGGACGAGTCTGTCTTATATCTGTATATCTTTACATATCTAAGTCGAACTATATGGTCTTTTGTCGTTAGAAAGGTCAAAGGGCTGTTCGGCGGATGTGTCGCTAGAGAGGTGTGATTTGGCTTCGCCCTGATGGGGGCTGTGATTTTTGTGTAGCGGCTTGTCGCCGGAAAAAGTGATCTCAGTATTTGTGGGGAAAGTGATAGTCGTCTAGACCTATCGTGTATGCTTTACCCCAGTGTTTATTCTTATTGCCAAGGAATGGCAGAATCATATTTCTGATACCAAGGTAATAAAAGATACTTCTTATGAACTCTGGCAAAGCCACCGTTTCTCGATAGACACGATTTGTACGTCTGAGGAAATATTTATCTAGATGAAAACGACATTCATTCCTAGCAGCACTATATCTTGTATGATGAAGTCAATTGTATCATAATAGAATCTACAGAGCAATGAGAACATTTAATGAATGACTAACTTTAATGCAGATTCATTATCTGTATCCAAACGTGAGTGACAGCTCACGAGAGAAGCCATCTTGTATCCAAATATTTTGTGACTTTCAAGAAGAGAAAGAGATGCCCCGTATTATCGCTTGATGAGTCCAGAGATCACTGCTACACATGAAAACCCATTACTAGCGATTCAATATGATTATATGGAAAATATGTGCTGAACATTATTGTAAGGAATCTTCACTAGACGAGGTTAGGTCTAGAAGCCATCTTGACTGTTGTTTATAATCTGACGTGCTTTGTCAGTAAACTCAGATGATATATATATATATATGGGCAATACTGAGTGCTTGTCTACTGACAATCCATTATGCTATTATTCTACATGAGTGCCCATGTATCATTGCAAGACCATTTATCCACTGTACCATGATGTATTATGCCAACCTGTGATTTGTCACTATTCGTGCTGTCGAGTGTGTACGTCCAATTAAACTGTAGCAAAGGTACACAGTCGTTGGTGTCGATGACTTCCAGCCATACATGAGTGTGAGAAAAAGACCATTTGTCAACACCACGAACTCTTCTTATCATTCGCATATTATACTCACAATCTATGTCTACACACCACTGCGTAGGTCGAGTGTTGACATTCCATACTCAAACCACAAGCAACACAACAACACAGCATGTAGCTCTGGTGATGTTCTAGTGGGCTTATATTTATCAACTGATGATGAGCAAAGAAAATAGAGTTATCAAAAAGAGAGTTTATCAATGTCTCGGAGCTATTATAGACCGGAATGGAGGTGTGACGGACAACTTAGCTTCCCTGAAAGTGTTGGATGACAGGGTATTTCCCTCGTATAACATTAGAACCCCTGAACATTTGTTGTAACTTTTCATCAGCCTGGAACGTTTCCACCTGGGCTCATTAAATATGTAGACGGTTATCTTACGTACAGTTCAGAGAATCGCATTGACATAAGGAGAGGTTAAACCACACCCACTGCTATCTCTGGAACAATTATAGGAAGTTATTTACTTACTTCGCCAGTCCCCCATGGCTAGCGGGGCGTTGCCAGAGGAGCAATCCTGTCTCTAGAGCGATTTTAGGCAGTTTTTCATTACCTTGGTCAGTAAGCCTGCCCAGTAGGGGTGGTGCCAGAATCAAACAAAGCCGCGACTTGAGATCTGAGACACTGAAGGCTCTCAGAAGTGAACGGAGCAGCATCTCGCAGGAATTTATCACGTCTATGCGAACCGCAGAATGGCCCGAAAGACAGAGAAACGGGAGAAACTCGAGCGACCAGGGAATGGAGTAACAGGCCATGTCGGGCGGTGTAGAATCTCGATTTTTCCTCAAGATGAAGAAAGGTGTGAAATTTTCACACGACTCCTTTAAGTTACATTCCAGTTAGTATAAATAAAGACTCAGAAAAACTGCATTTTATCATTCGTTTTGCCAGATTTTAAGAAGCACTACCTATAGCAGAATCCTGCTAGATTCCATCTTGATCTTTCGGATATATATTACAGTGAATTCTTTTCTGTGCATACGGTAATTTATACATTAGCTTCGAGTGATCAGTGGTTTAGCTATTTCATTTTATTTCACGGGATTGTGGTGAAAATTTAAACTTATTAAATAAACCCATTTTCAAAGTTCTAGTGCAAACTAAATGTTACATCTATAAGTTAATTTCCTAATACAATAGACGCGTAAATTAATTTTGCAGTCGTTAAGGGAATTATCACTAGTTATACAGTTTAGTCTGTATATATAGATGTGTGCTTTTAACTACTAGGCTCGAGGGGAGCTTCTCTTGAATTTATATAATTGAAGACGCGAGTGCAGAAAATAGGCTAACTGTAAATTTATCGCGCGTCAGATATGATTTGTATTGCATTTCATGGTTTTTTTTAATCTTTCATCCAGAATGATCATTCAACCTTGCATCCCAGCAATTAAATTATATACAGAGTCCTGCCGACTCAATTCGATAACTCCAGTGACGTATGAACTTTTTTAAGGCTAAACTTCTGGCGACCTGTTGCGGGTATCGCTCCTCTTAGTTTAACTGAGAATAAAACCACCCAAGAAACACTTCTAAAATACTAATTCATATAGTCCTTAAACTAAACTGGAGGAAGAACATTTGCCAGTAGCCACTTTTATTTTCTGCTTTATTAGTGGAAGAGAACACAGATTTATCTGAACACTATCTGTCTAGTAATTTTCATCGGATTTTACCACCCCCCCCCCCCGAAGAAGAACTTACCTCAGTGTTTATTTAGTCTGTGACATTACGCCATAAGAGTGTCACCACCAGCGGTGCGAATATTAGAAACCACACCATCCCCACACCTAGCCAAGTGCCTGTGCCATTCATTAGGAACTTTATCTAGAACCAACAGTTACACTTAAACGCTTCATCGTCTAGCGATTTTCGAGACCATTTGCTCCAGCCAACCTCGATAAATCTGGGGCTTGACACAGAAGTAACAAGACATTTTCCATTGGTCTAGTGTTTATCTGCTGTTGTAAAATTTCTATGAAGTGCCAGAATCCACGATTCGGTAAGTGTGTGAGCGTGACTGTGTGCGGGCCTTCACAAGCGTTTTTTTTAAATGAAAGGAGATTTAATCTTTCTACCATTTTAATTAGTTCTACCTAGTATTAATTTTGTACTGTATTCATTGTATGGGATTTCTCCAGGTGGGATTTTATTAACTGTGTTTATCCCCCTCCCTTAATTCTGTTGAATACAGGGGAACCATTTGAAAACGATAGGATTTTTCTACCCCACACTAATTACTGTAAACCCTCGTCTCAGAGTAATAAATTTACCGTTGGGTTAAATTTCCTATCTCTGATCAACATCTCATCCCCCCCCCCCCCCCCCGCCCCCCCCTGTCTTGTGGGACCGGGCTTTTTCTTTGTTAATTACCAGCGGGAAGGGTGTATTGGATATTACTCCTCAAAAACCCTCCCCACCTTTGCATTTGTAGTTTGGAACCTTTGATTTTTGCATGTAAATTAATATTTGTTTGTGACTTGATTTTTTTTGCTAAATAAAAGTAATATAACTTTTAGCATTTGTGTTGGCAGGCCCAAACCCAAACTTACCCATTTTCGTTATCGTAGTCTGTATTCACGTACGTTGTGTGTTTGAATCACCAAATTGGTGTGTGCACCTGAGTGTCTGGAAACCGGCAAACAATTGTTTGTTCAGAAGAGTGGTAGGAGTAGTGTTTAGAGACACATATTGTCGTAAAAGAGACTGTCCTTACTCTTCCCAGCATTTGTGAATCAACTATCCTTCTTTCCTAAATCCGTATTCTCACAGAGCCTTTCACTACCATTCTACACTCTAACGGGACCACTATCCACCAGAATTCTCTCAGAAAAATTTACGACAAGAGCCATCAAAGAAGAGTTGGCCAGTCGAAAGGCAGCAGCTGGGAGACTTGTTCAGGTCATAAATCGAGGATTCCTCAGCAAGAGAGAGGTTGGTAAGAAAACGAAGATGGCTGTATACCGCTCCACCCATGTCCCAGTCTTGACATATGGATGTGAGTCATGGGCAATGACTACAACCCACAAAAGCCAGATCCAAACCTCAGAAATGAGGTATCTGAGTAAGGTGGTTGAAGTAACAAGAAGAGACATGGTCCGCTAACAGACGATACGTCAAGGCGTAAAATTCCACTACCTGTAGACCCAAGTAGAACAGTCCCAACTAAGATGGTTTGGCCATGTCTGCAGAACGGGAGAAGATCGGCTACCACGACAAGCATGGGAAACAAAGAGCCAGGGATCCAGACCCCAGGACGACCCAGAGTCCGCTGGGAGGACATCATTAGACAATCTTTGAAGGACCGAGGACTAGAATGGAACCAGGCCAGGAGGAAGACAACCGATAGGATAGTCTGGCGCTCTCTCTTCCAAACCTCTACACCTCACGGTAGAAGGGGAACGACTAAGTAAGTAACCAGTAAACCATCTCAACATTATAAACTGGAAAATAATACATACATTAAGTGGCAGGAAGAAGTAATGGTACAGTTTAATAAACTGAGAAGGGGTGAGCTGTGCGTCCGGAATCTTGGTCACTATAATCAAGGGACCATGACCATTTCAGGCCCCGACTACTTCCAGTGCTCATGTCACGAGTGCTTAGCATTTCTTGCATGTGCAGCGATACTGGGTCTATCCAGGGATGTTAAGACATGTCAGCACTCTAACAACCCTGCAAATCGAACGCTGGAAAACTTAGTAGTACTGGACAAAAATTAAATAGTAAAGAAGTTTAATGGAGTTTCTAAATGAGTTTGAAATGAGCAGATCTGCACCGAAAAAAAAAAACCAGTTTAGTCCAGAGGTTTCCATTCTTTGTTTCGAACCATCAAAGTTCCATAAAGTCATTCCCAGTTTTCCATTTTCTACTATTAAAAAGCCATTCGGTAAAACGGTGGTTTGCCAAACATTCTAGGGAAGACAATTACAATAAAATTCATAACAGGAACAATATAGTGTGTATTTACTTTTGAAATCTAGTTGCATTTTGTCAGCTCATTTTATTACAACAAATCAGTGAACACGATCTAGTGGTATTAGCCTTTAAAAATAGTTGAGTCATTTAGTAAGATTTTTTGCTGCCACATACAGCAACTAGTTCACTGTTAGTAAAATCGAAATGCAATGCAAAATAATGCATCGTTACCAGGTTCATAATAACTGGTTCGTCAGCCACTTAGCAAAAGTCTTAAAACACGACATTTAGTAATACTGAGTTGCTGTTGCTGTATAAATAGGGCTGTTGAGCTTCTCTTTCTTGCAACTTCTCTCTAACAATCCTAGGTATAAATATGGGTTCAAACGAACGTGGTTGATTACCTTAATCAGCAAATTATGTTCGCTGAAGTCCCGATATAACAAGAATTGAGGGAAGGGAGTGTGAACAAGGAATCAAAAATACCACATAATATCAGAGGTGGGACAAACTAAAGTGAAGAGTACATAATGAATTATAGGATGCAACAGATAAATGTGACTTTCGATATTATTCTGTCACAGTTTGCAACTGTGGGATCTAAACATGTTTTGGCACAGGGGAAATCCCTAGAAGTGTGTGGATGATTTCAAAAGCCAGTGAGGGTGTATTTCTGCCTCATAGACAAAGGTTCATATCAAAATCTATATACTATAACATTATGCATAGCTGGTGGTCATATAATGGCTATAAATATACCTCCATGCATTAGTGAAGTTGTGAAAGATAAGTATATCAGGCTGTGTTATATTTAATACCAACCTAGAGCCACAAAAGTACGTAAATAGAATATGAAACAAAATCCATAATTTTTGCATCATAAAGTCTGACTTTTCTACAGCTTAGATAAATTGTGTCCAGACCAAAGTGTGAAATGGAAATCTTTTATAAGAAAACACTTACGCCAAAGATTTCATATTTTTAATATCCAGTTTTTAGTTGCTGTCGTTTTAATAACTGACTAAAGTGACATGTGACTGTATTTACGAATTTTTCCTCTGGAATTTAACTTTCGTGGCTAGAACTGTTGGGAAAAGGGCCCTCATCATACCATTCATGAAAAGACCTAACTTCATGTTGGTCAATGAAGATTAATACAAATATTTGAACATTTATTGTTTCTAGTTGCACATGAGAAAGAATAACAAAATTATATTAAAATGATGACGGAGACGATTTATGTCTAGATAACTGTATTATTTAATGTTAACAAATCTAACCTCCACTGATGTAAATAGAACACACAGTCGGGGCAATGTTGCCTTCAATTCGCAGCTGGCTCAGAAGAATGTTTGTATCGCACGTGATATCCACTGTTGTATGGTTCGTAATAAACCGTCTCTCGCTGCTACATGGATCTCCCTCATTTAGGTATATGGTAAATTGTAATATAAATTCTGGAATGAATATGATTTACTGCAAATTAATTTCTCTATAATGTTGCAAAGAGGGCGCTTTCAGAACATGACGTTTTATGTAAATACGAATTAAAGTGACAATTTAAAAATAAAAATCAAAACTTTTCAGTAAATGATCATCCCAGAAAGTCCCATTCAGAGAAATATTCTACCGTTTTGACTTCCATGACGTTATTACGAGGCTATGTTACGTGGGCCATGACTCCCAACTGTAATTTTCTGGTTGACTGACCTCCTGCAAGAATTGAACTGTCGCCACGTTTTCCCCAATTACCTAACTGAGTTTTCTTTCTTTGTCGCTCGCAATGGCCGTTTTACAATCTGACAATTATCACCGCTTCTCATCTTAGTAAGGCATAGTAGGGTTCTGCAATATAGGAGTCTGGGTATTCCTTTCTTTGAAGTTATTTCTGATTATTGCTTTCATATTGTTACTCTACCGTTCTTTCTCTTTCTTCTCTCCCGCACCTTATCCCACTTTTACGCTTTTATCGACCAAGGTTATCTGGTCACATTTCGTGACAGAATCTGGAGAACCCGGTGTGTGTAGCCACGTTGGATCGTTTGGTTAATCACCAGCATTAAGCGGTTTAAGTCTACATATAGCGACATCATTATTGTTTAAGCCAGACGAACTATAGTGCGTTTCAAAAAGACCGGTCAACGATTGACTTCAAATATCTCCATATTCCTTGCACTTATAAACATGATTTTTTGCATGTGGTCTTATATTTTCAATGTCCCAAAGTTTTTATAAAA
This sequence comes from Oreohelix idahoensis, assembly GCA_024509875.1. Lineage (NCBI taxonomy): Eukaryota > Metazoa > Mollusca > Gastropoda > Stylommatophora > Oreohelicidae > Oreohelix > Oreohelix idahoensis. The sequence goes on from JAMPIV010020614.1 coordinate 443,263, forward strand.
TTCAATGTTGCAGGTAGTGTTCTTTTCTTGCTACGGCTAATTCCTTTGATCTTTTTTAACGAAGTAATTATTTTGTCCTGGAAGAAAATAATTTACCGTAAATGACGGAAGTTGCATATTTTCGGCATAGGCGTCTCTACAATTCTAATGTTAGGGGGGTTTGTTAATCACTGCAGCCGTCAGCCTCACGATGGATGCTCTCGAAGAGATGAACCTCCACCGGCCGGGAACCTTAGTTCTCTCCGTCTCCGGACCGCAGGCAGCAGCAAAGGCGTCCCCGTCTTTTCTCACCAGTGTTTTGGTGGGCCCGGGGGGAGTGCCTACGGACGGCATCGCAGCACTGTACCGGTTCGAGAATCCTGTACGATGGTACGCAAACCTGACGACAGAAGCGCACACCAGACTGTATGCCAGACTGCATGGCAAGAAGATAGTGTTGACGAACCCAGAACTCACCATTATGATTAAGCACCTGGAGAAGGAGCGGACGAAAGCGACCCTGAACTGGCTCCCTCCAACCATTAAACAACATGCTGTGGAGACCATTGCAAGAACAGTGCTTGGCGACCCCGAGGCAGAGGTCTACCGAATCCGGAACGCTCCTGACAAGTGGGGAGTCCTCTTCTGCCAAGAAGCGCCAGTTCCACATTTTATAGACTTGCAGATCGAAAAACAACACCACAAGGTACTCGTCACCATGCCAGGTCGGAGAATGGTATGTCCACACTGTGGGCAAGATACACACTGGCCAAATAAGTGCCCAAAGAAGGTAACCGCGTCGAAAGCCACGTCGTGGCCACAGCTGCCGCAGAAAGAAGTAGCGGCACCAACCCTTACAACAGCAGAATCCACCTCATTGCCAAGACCACGAAAGACAACAGCTTCCAAGCAGGCCCAAGAACCACAGACAAGAGACCCACCACCAGCAGCCGATGACTTCCAGACAGTTTCAAACAAAAATAAAAGACAAAGACGACACTCGGCACCAGACAGCTCCGACACAGATGACACAGAAACAGAACAGAAACCAGAACTGACATCCACACCAACCAATATGAAAGCAGCACCACCACCAACCCAGACTTTTGAGACAAAGTATATTATCAGAGCAGAGCAGACAAGCCCACCTGAATTAGACTTACGCAGCAAGCTCATCATCGATCTCACAAGAAACCCAGCAGATGAAGATGACGAAGAACAAGGAAACAGCCTACACAAGTAATTGTGTACGTGGTACAACGAATACAGATTTAACAGATTAAAAAAAAAAAAATGTTTGTATCTGCTAGTTTAAAATTGACATGTATATCATTCTGTTGTATATTTTTATTTGAGATTTCAGCATATGTAGCGATTCTTTTTTTTTAACATGTTGATTTTTGACAGAGAGTACTAATTATATTCCATATTGATAATGTATCATTTGTTGCCGTGGGTAATTGCTAACATTGTGTCTGGTTCCATTTTCTCTCATTGTTATGTCAATATTTAACCATGCTACTCATTATTTTAAAGAAAAATGTTTGAAATTCTAATTATGTTATAGTTTTCATGTCTCTATTATGCCATAATTTAACAATGCTATCTGTAATTGTGAACAATTGTGTGCAAAATGATTGGAAATTCTAACTATGTTATAGGTTCCATTTGTCCCATTGTTATGTCAATAATTAATCATGCTACTCATAGTTGTGATGAAAAAAATATTGGAAATTCTAATTATGTTTTAAGGTCTAATTGTTGCCCATTGTTATGTCGAAATATAACCATGCTACTCACAGCTGTGAGGAAATAAAAAGAAATTAAAAAATTAAAAAAAAAAAATAATTAAATAAAAATATGTTCTTATCAGCTTAATATCTGATACGAGACCTATTGGGTCACTACGATAAAAAAAAAAAAAATCTGTTCTTATCAGCTTAATATCTGATACGTGACCCATTGGGTCACTACGATATTAAACTGATTTTTGGAACTAGACTAGATGCCCGGGGCTTGCTCCGCTCTCGTCACGGGTCGACACGGTATTGCAGTTCTTCCGGGAATGGCCCAAAAGAATCAATGTACGACTGGCTGAAAATTATGTGATTCTAACCGTTTGCATTTTATCTATTTCAGAAACCACTGTGTTGCAATGTAAGCGTTAAGACACTGGCTACCATTCTGTCTGGTAAGTAACACATAGATAGATAGATAGATAGATAGATAGATAGATAGATAGATAGATAGATAGATAGATAGATAGATAGATAGATAGATAGATAGATAGATAGATAGATAGATAGATAGATAGATAGATAGATAGATAGATAGATAGATAGATAGATAGATAGATAGATAGATAGATAGATAGATAGATATATAGATAGATAGATAGATAGATAGATAGATAGATAGATAGATAGATAGATAGATAGATAGATAGATAGATAGATAGATAGATAGATAGATAGATAGATAGATAGATAGATAGATAGATAGATAGATAGATAGATAGATAGATAGATAGATACATAGATAGATAGATAGATAGATAGATAGATAGATAGATAGATAGATAGATAGATAGATAGATAGATAGATAGATAGATAGATAGATAGATAGATAGATAGATAGATAGATAGATAGATAGATAGATAGATAGATAGATAGATAGATAGATAGATAGATAGATAGATAGATAGATAGATAGATAGATAGATCATTCATTTGTGGAGCATTAACCTAAATGCTATTTACAAGTAAGTTTATATGTTTCAAATGTTGTTAGAAATCCATGTTTCCATTCCGTACTTAAAATAAACACACACATAAAGAAATTGTTCGTATCCAATAGTTGGGTTTTTTTTTTTTAAATAGATGCATGAATTTTATTTGTATTTCATGACATAAACCTTTGAAGTTTAATACACTATTTAGTTTAATATCCTTAGACCCAAGGGTCTTTTATATTTGGACATGCGCCCTGATATAACCGACTAGGTTGAACGGGACACGCCTCGCCAAAACGAGGCAAAAGTTTTACATTAAAAAACAAACTATTTAGTTAATGTTTATAGACTTGAAACATTACAAGGTTCCTGTCAATTACTAGCCAGTTCCTTTCAATTACTAGCCAGTGCCTTTCAATTACTAGCCAGTTCCTATCAATTACTAGCCGGTTTCCTTACCCACACAGTAATCTCTCTCTAGATACAAAAACTACCTGGTACTGAACTAGCTTCGCAGTGGGCGCTATGAATGAGTACTCTCTGTATACCTTTCTCGTCTAACTATTTAGCTGAAAGTGATTCGAGGGAATGGGGCGGTTAGTTAAGTAAAGATTAATTTATTTGTCTTAGTAGACGATGACTGCTGTTAGTGCTTCTGATGGAACGGTGCCTTACGTGACCACTCCGCTACCTGAAAGGAAGAACTCCCAAGGTTTAACAGAAAAACAGCTCTCGGTCGGACCAGAGGAATTCTTTGCTCTAGCTTCGTTCCGGCAAGAATGGGTTTTGAAATTGTTATGACTTCCACCATCGGATGTTTGTTGAAGTTAGAGCAAACGTTTTTAGACTGACAGATTGTGAATTGTTGTCAATGCAACAGAATGCCATAACGTATTGAGGTGGATAAGTATTCAAATTGGAGTCCATGATTTATTAACAGTTCACACACGAAGACATTTCACATAGGTATGACATTCACATACAGTTCATTAAAATTTACTTGCATATATATTCCTATCCGTCCGTGTCATATTGAATTCATGTCAGCAGAACATCATGGCTATATACATGTGCTGCTGGATTCAGACAGCCAGAAGTGAGCACATGAGTCTTGACGAAAATAATCAATTTACTTATCAAACATCCTTCCATCAAGCAAGTTAATCACTAACTTTATGAATTTACTCGTATATACTTATCTGGACTGACCCTGAGTCCTGGTATCACTTTACATAAATACGGCTATTAGCAAAGCCTATCAACCTTGGCAGGAGGTAAAAACACGACTTCACGGCTTGACGGACAACGTAACAAGGGTACAGTAACTACGTCACGAAGCGTGACCTTATCGACGCTAACACGTCATAATTTGACCGTGTATTTCGCGTTCATTAATCCGTGAAGTATAAAAATCAATTTATATTAATACTATTGACCCCAAATATGCGCACTGCCAATTCTAGCATACGATATCAATAAAGCTACCGTAACAGTATGGAATAGACAAACATTGATACAATTCATTATCATTCAGTTTATTGAACGGATGGTATTTGAGTATCAAGTGGCCAGTTGTTACGCGACAACTATCAGGTTATGCAGTGTGTTGGCAACCTCGTGTAACACAAATTGCTATGGAAACCACTTCTGCAAGAGCATGTGAATGTTTAGTGAGTCGTCAGTGTTGCTGTGGTTGTATCATGCTTCATAACAAACAGACAAGACAATGATAATGATAACGCAAAACATTTTCATATCATGAACAGTTCTCTTTACAAGCTGTCCAAGTTTCGACTAGCTTGCGTCACATGTTATTCGTAACACATAATGTCAGTTCAACTCTGAGAACCTCTTCACTGATCATAGTCACTTTTATATGTTTAACTCTCATCTCAAAGCTTTGCCTTGCGTCATGTTTTTGATTCTATCAGTTGCCGCAAATTACGTATATCTCGCTTAAAATTTTAATCTCGCCGGAAATTTTACTAGCCAAACCGCTGTATCTGTATGACGTTTTCACTTGAAAATGCTGACGGACAACTAATTACACTCGATCGAATAATCTTGATTAACTTAATAAGCCAAGTCTACGTATTTTGACATCTTGAAAATGTCTACGAAATGCTCTACACACATTTTCGTTCAGAAAAATGTCATCGTTCTTCAAATAATATCTTTACTTCAATATCTGGCTACTGGAGTTGTACAATTTGCTCTCTACCGATCCGCAGGATACTCACGCCGAGCGACAAAATCACTGTGTCTGCTAACAGTGCAGAGGAACAGTGCATCCATGAAGTGCACTGTTCAGCAGCTACATGTCTCTACAACCACGTGTTCCCTGCTTTAATCGCTGGCTATACCACGTGATCAAAGCACAAGGGAACTAATTCTAAAGGGCATCTCATTTTTTACTCCTTCAAATGTATCATAATGGATATAACTTCTACCCTTCGTCTACTTCTATTTTATATCAACGGATAATTCGCGTTGATTGGTCATGCCAAACACTTTTCTTAACTACTACTGTACCCATTTCATATTAATTATCCGTGTTTTTCTCGGTTATTCTATTCATTCGTTTGTCCACTAGCTGCTTTATTTCTTTATTATTGCTTTTTTCACATTGTCTTCTCCCCTAGGTAGTATAATATTTCTGGTTTACTCACCTCATTTAAAAAATTTTTTCACTCTATTCTTTTACACCGTGTCTCATTGACACAAAACTAATTCCATTTAACAAACAATTCTATATTTATTTTCTCAGTTCTGTATAAAATTCAAAAATATAACTTAGTCGTTTTCACATTTCTCATTGCCTGCGTTTTATTTACTTTTCTTGTCTTTTAATGTTACTCTTTTAGACTTTAATTTTTTTTTCGTATATTATTAAGTGCAGTCAGTTCCATGTCTTGTTTGATTCAAATAATGCATACCAAAAGCCTGTACTCACAATAATGTTAGTTATATATTTACATTTTGTTTGGCCCCCTCTAATTTCGATGTCTTCTTGACAACTGTAGTAAAAGAGCATTTCTTAAAAACATATTACGTACAGTTGCTCGCTGTGCTGTTGTATCTTCTCTCCCGCTTCCATCTTCGTACCCGTCGGGAACATCCTTAGTTTCCTTCTCTCCTACTGTGGTACTAAAATATCTAACGACTATAGTACACGTAAGAGCTGTCAAGTCGCTTGGAACAAGTCTTAGGTCGAGTCTAACATTTGATCAATAACTAATTTTATTGATTATCGCTTTTACTAGAAAGAATGACTTCATTCACAATAAATAATAATGATTTATAACAATAGGTACTTTTAGTATTTTATTTACTGATTGTTTGTATTACATCGATTTAAATAGAATTATTTTCAGCTTCTCTGTAGATGATTTTTATGAGTGAAGATAGCGAATTTGGTTCGCCACAATAGAATGTTCCAGTGGAGTCAAGTTGCAAATGAATAAACTTTAACCGGAGTCGAGTATAGAGTCGAGTCGTTGAGGTGACCTACATCGTATTTGAGTTGCATGTCATCTGTTTGGCTATCCGTTGCTGGAGAGTAACCGTATGTGACAATGGCCTGGAATGGTTTATATGGTTTTTTTTTTATTTCCTCCTCACTCAGTTTTAATTAACAAAATTAGTAGATATCAAACATTCAAAAACAATTTTCATGTCAGGCATTTTTGGCACTACCCAAAGGCAAATAGCACTAGAAGGATTGGCGTTCACCTAACCTCTCTATATGAATGGATAAGCAGTGGAAAATGTTCCTTTATTGTCTCTGGGCCATTGTCACTGTCAGTTTGCCATGGGTATAAACCAAGTCAACGTAACGAAAGAAAATTAATAGAATACCAAAATCTTACTTTCGTTGTTCACAACTATCCTGAAAAAGGTAAACGGAAGTGGTCGCTGAAGAGTCATGTTCACTGAGGTCGCAGTTGTATCTGGGTTACACGTGAGTTCATGGCCGTCAAATAAGTAAATTTTATTGTATGGTGAACCCTCTGAGACCAGCAAGTCCACTGAAATGAATACACATTTTTCAAGGTAAATACTATTCACTTTTTGACCTGTGAAGTTATGTTGAGTCAGCATTAGACGGTATAGTCATTACTACCGATTGAACGTCTACAACTTTCAGCTTCTTATAACATGATAGACGCATCATAGCAACGGCACTTCCTGCTTACGGTTTATAAGATGATTTATCATGTCTATTATTAGGCCATTAATTGTTCCTTTTCACTATCTCACATTTTGCATTCGAATGGGTGTCGTAATTTTATTGAATTCTATTACACTTTGTTATGTTTAAGGATATTCGTTCATGATAATTATATCCATATTTGCCTGCTTGTCAAAGATGTGTGCAAGAGAGATATCAAAGATGTGTGCAAGAGAGATATCAAAGATGTGTGCAAGATAGATATCAAAGATGTGTGCAAGATAGATATGACGTCAATGGACATAAATCTATCAACCTGGGAGAGCAAAGTTGCCGATTGTACCTAGTGGAGATGCTCCTTCGGCGCCACCTTGTAATGCGTGAAGTTTAGCTTTTACAACACACAGAAGAGAAAACGCAGAAATGAGCATCAAGCAAAGAAGCATCTGAAGTCTATCACTCAAGGGGGCATCATTTATGACACAACATAGTGGATACAAAATATCACCACCTTAATTGTTTCAAGCAAGAGACGGGACAGACAAATAGACTCGTCTAGCCCAAGGTACCACACACGAGTTACAGGTGTCATGAGATACATGGACAGATTTCTGTTTAATATTAATTTTATTAACATAATAAAACATGGCTAGAATATGGCGAGAGTGGACGTGGCGACACATGCTGCAGCAATAATGAAGCCAGTACGACAAGCGAAATCTAATCATGTCACATGGCAGAAATAAAAGCAACTCGCAATATCGAGTATGGAAAACATACACATGTTCTAAGTACTTCTTCTCTATGGTCAATGGCCGCTGACTGCCAATGCAGATGGCGTCCTTCATGTGGGTCCCAGCACTGGTTTATGCTTAAACATCGTTACCTCCATAGTTTATGTTGTATATGTGCGTGTACCTTCTTGTCAGTGTTGTGCATTCCATTCACAGCACAATAAATAAGGCGTTGTATAAAGAACGACCATTTATTAACTCCAATAGAACACACATGTTGACAACTAGACGAACATGTACACGATTACAAACATGATAAGGAACGTCTGTTCCCAGCTGAACTGTCCCCAGCACCAACGGTGAAAAAAGGTCTGGCTGATAACAGGTCATGTCGACAATATCCGGTTCGTGCGGTCATCGCACATTACAGCACAAAGCCGATATAGCAGGAACGAAGCTGGCGTTCCGTTCTAAAGTTTAATAGTTCCTCCCCAGCAATTAAGAGCTCGGATCGAATCTGACAACTGGTTTTCGTTGTCTTTGAGATCTTCGTGGAGGCACTGCAGCATCCACCACACTTCTGTCTTCTATAACAGGCTCTGGAGCGTCAAGCTGTAGATCAGGTGCTGCCTTGGTAACTTGATCCATGATGGCTTTGTTGAGTAAAAAATCTTCATAGCTATCGTCGGAGGGTGGACTGATCTTCATGAGACTTTCCTGTCTTAACTGATTCTGATGCTTCCGTACATTCATGTTGTTACTTAGATGAACTGTATACATCATACGACCGATAGTTCTTATAATGTGACCATGAACCCAAGTGTAGTGGTTTTTGATGTTATTGTATGGTTGATATGTTACCTAGTGTACTGGATGAGGTCAGCTGTGAAGGCTCCTGAGATAAATGTTTATGGGAGTTACAGGAGGCCTTTCTGCTACCACTTACGACCTCAAACAGACCTATTTTCCTATAATGAGTGTTAGCTACGTTAAAAGTCTAGGGTACTGAAATGTAATGTGTAGGTAATAAATACACAGACAAACACATGTAATTAATAAGTCTAATAATAATAATAAACTCTATAATACACTGAACTAACACTGGCTGTTAAAGTTTAAGTTTAAAAATTTTTTAAATTTATTAGTCCTGAACCAATTGTTTCTTTTGGTCAGAACATATGAAATGATAGGTATTTATCAATGAAATGCATATATATATTGCATAATCAAATATAACTTTTGTACATAGGTATATTATTACAATGGTTAATATTATTGGTATCTACACTGTCTTGGGAACACTAGCACTGGATGGTTAGTTGGGGTGGCGTCATCATGTCCAATCTGTGGTTACAAATTTCATAGTCCTTAACATAGGGACTGATGTTAATGTTTATATTACAAGCTTTATTTCTTTATTGATGGTGGGATTTGTTAATGAATCTCCAGCAGGCCAGGTTTGCACTTTACTGGCCTGTAATGATGTAGTACAGAATTCTTGTGGCCCACTCCTCTCCGTAGCTGGAGTAAAATGTTAGGCTGCACAGACACCCGCTCTTGTACTTCTACAAGAGTATCTGGCACAATCGTAGTGCCAGATCAGATACTCACAATTCAGAATTGAGAACACAGTTACTTAGGACTAGCAAAACTCAGCTGAGCTGCTGGCTAGATTAGGGCGTCCCACTGATTTTTATTTATTAATTCCGGGAAATCAACTCTAGCAGTCAAGAACTGTGTTAATGGACAGTCTTATATCAAATGGTACAAGTGCGCGTCTCTCATTCACTAATATAAATACTTCTGTCCAATCAACAAACTTCCCCTCTAACTTTTTTCAAATATTCAAACCAAAAGTCAAATTTCAGTCAGATCTCAGTCAAGTGTGTATTATTTTCTGTTGGTCCGTGTGTCTCTACTTGGCTTTTCACAAAAATACACTTGTTTCTTGGACTAACTACATGCAAAAACTGCACAAACCTGCCCCCTAAGTTATTTTTAGCTTCTATCCTCCGACTTTCCCCTCTAGTTCATTGCAGTTTGATTTTTGCATTTTTAGGGCTCACGGACACCAAAATGTAACGTTAGTGAAATATGCACAAAAAACTGTTCGCTAGTCTGATGTGAACAATACAGTCTTTAGTCAATATCTTCCGTTTTATCTGTCCGTCTGTATAATTAAAAGTATATTATTTCTCTGCTCAAGATGGGCTATCAAACTAGCTAGGTTTTATTTTCATAACTTTATTATTAAGAAAATCCTACTTTTCTCAAGGTTAGTTTTTCTACCAATTCCTTACATTGTGTCAACTAGTGGCGTGATTTTTTTCTTTAAACTACAAATTGCATCTTTTTGCTTTTTAGATTCAAACACGTGTTCAGTCATTTTTTTTTTTCCTTTTTATCTCCGTTTCCCCTCCCGTCAAAAAGGGTAAACCATTTCGTCTGCATGTCTAACTAGTTAGTTTCAATGGCGGTAGAAACGCTGGCGTAGGCGAGAATGTATCCTCGTATCTTACGTATCATTTTATCACTACATGTTATCTTACCCGTTATCTTTATAATTGGAGATATTTTAACGTTGTATCACTGTATTTTTCACCACACCAAGGATCACCTTTTGAGGAATAGTTCCTTACCCACACAGGGTCTCCAATTCTGAATGTTGATCCTTTAACTTCAGCTGTTTCACTTCTTCGTTCTTGCTGAGGCATTTGCAATGACAATTGTGTTCTTGGCTGACGGCCATGTAGCAACTCGGCAGGGGACTTGCCAGTCAAAGAATTTGGTGTTGTCCTGTAAGCGAACAGTAGTTCATCCAGAGCTCGATGTCGTGTCTTCCCTCCCCAGCAAATCTTTGCCATTGAGGTTGTGAAGGTGCGGACAAAGCGTTCTGCCTCTCCATTTGAAGCTGGATGAAATGGAGCCGTCATGAGATGCTCAATTCCATGTAGTGAACAGAACTGTTGAAACTTGACCGAAGTAAACTGTGTTCCATTATCTGAAACAATTGTGCCAGGAAAACCTTCGTGAAGGAAGATCTTAGTTAGAGCTTTTATTGTTGTCTCAGTTGTCAAGGAATTCATCGCAACAATATATGGATATTTAGAATATGCATCGACAACTACCAGCCATAGTTCATCCATAAAAGGACCTGCGAAATCGATGTGGATTCTCTCCCACGGACGTTCAGCTATTGGCCATGACTGATAATGTTAATGCGGATTACTCTGGTTTGCTCTGCATGCATTACAGTTTACTGATAACGATAGTATGTCCTTGTTAATGGTGGGCCACCAACAATGCCGTCGAGCCAGTTGTTTCACTCGGATTATGCCGAAATGTCCTTGATGCAGTAAATGAAGGACTTTTTCACGAAGATAAGTGGGTACAATCACTCGGTTAGACTCAGCCTGCCATAACAGAATGCCTTTGTGAATTGATAAATTAAGGCGCCTATCAAAATAAGGTTTTATGTCGCTGTTATTTCGTGACAGTGATTCTGGCCACCCACTGAGCACAAAATGTTTGACTTTATGAAGAATCTTATCTTTAGCAGTTTCAGATTCTACCAAAGCAGATTCCAGCGGAATATCAGCTATGGCATCATCATTTTCCATGCTGACATTATAGCATGATGCTTCAGACTTGTCAAATGCAGGATCTGGTCTCATAGGTAATCTTGACAGTGCGTCCGCATTAGCATGTTTCGTTGTTGGCCTATGTTTGATGACAAAGTTGTATGACATCAATAGAATGGTCCATCGCTGCAATCGCTGCATGGATAACACAGGTAATTTGTGATCAGGCGAGAAAATAGACAAAAGAGGCTTGTGGTCTGTCTGCAATTCAAAAGGTCTTGTCAGGCCATAGAGATACTGGTGAAATTTCCGTACTCCAAAAATTATTGACAAGCCTTCCTTTTCAATTTGGCTATAGTTTTTTTCTGCTTCGCTCGTGGTCTTGGAAGCAAAAGCTATTGGTCTCTCAGAACCATCTTGGTAACGATGTGATAATACTGCTCCTATTCCATATGAAGATGCGTCTGTAGCAAGTATAATAGGCAGATTTGGATCAAAATGTACCAATCTAGTTGCTGTTATGATAGCTTTCTTAAGAGCTTGAAAAGCTCTTTTCTGATCTGTGGACCAGAAAAATGGCGTTTCCTTCTTTCTTAACTTATTTAGTGAAGCAGAAAGTTCTGAATAATTATCAATGTACTTATGATAATAATTTATTTTCCCCAAGGACTGGAGTTGTGTTAAGTTTTCTGGGCGGGGTAGCTGTTTGATAGCTTCGATGCCAGAGTCTGATGGTCGTATTCCTTCATCAGAAATAATGTTACCTAGGTACTCAACCTCAGGTTTGAAGAATTCACATTTGGACCAATTACACTGAAGTCCATGCTGTTCTAACCGCGTCAGAAGTTCTTCAAGTGTTTGCAAATGTTCATCATCTGACCTTCCTGTTATGATGATATCATCCAGATAGTTTGCACAACCATTGAGATCTGTGGTTATCTGTTCTATAAAGCGCTGAAAAATAGCAGGAGCGCTCGAGATGCCAAATGCAAGTCTTTGGTACTGGTACAGTCCATGCTGCGTATTGATAACAGCTAGATTCTTAGATTTTTCATCCAGTTCAGTTTGAAGGTAAGCATCAGACAGATCTAATTTGGAATACTTTTTTCCATTTTGAAGTTTATGAAATAACTCTTCTGGTCTTGGTAAAGGATACTGTTCAACTTGAAGATGGGAATTGATAGTAACTTTAAAGTCTCCACAGATTCGAACAGTGCCGTTAGACTTTGGAACTATCACTATCGGTGCAGCCCAATTGCTTGTCTGAATTGGTTTAATGATACCAAGCTCCTCCAATCTTTGTATTTCGTTCTTTACTGCATCCTTCTGAGCAAAAGGAACTGGTCTAGGCTTGTGGAACCTTGGGATTGCCCCTTGACGTAGCTGTAAATGTGTCTTAAAAGTCCTGCATGTGCCTAGTTCATCTGAGAATACCTTAGGAAATCTAGAACAAAGATGGTTCACCTTAGATAATGCTTCTGATGCATGGACAGGTTCCACCATATTGACAATTTCAGGTGGCAGACTATTGTCCTCTGTGATTTTAAAACCAAATGCCTTGAACCACGGGGCGCCAAACAGATTCATGCCTTCTTGTGTATCAACCACTAATAATCGAAGTGTTGGAACTTTATCTCCTAATCTCACTTCTACGTTTGTCCAACCCTTCAGTGGTATGTTCACAGCGCCATAACCCTTGATTTGTGAGTTAACGGGCTGTAATCTCGACACACCTATCTGCTCATAACCCTTCAAGCCAACCATGCCACAAGTGCATCCTGTGTCAAGCAGAAATTTCACTGGGTGGTTATTCACAAGAACATTGATGTAATATTTATTCTTCTGTTCTTCGATGCTGACAGTGTTTACATCTTCAGACTGACCCTTCCTTGACCTACTAGTAAACTTGTCTAGACTAGCACTTCGACGTGAGTTGTTTACATGTGTAGTGCCTGTAGTTTTCACTGAAGCACAGACGGATGAAATGTGTCCAATTTTCCCACAAAGATTGCATCGAGACTGTCTGTACTTGCAATCTGATCGTTCGTGTTTGCTATGACATGAAGGACAAGACTTCAGTTTGTTTAATCTCAAGCTCTGTGACTTGCTTCTGTCTGTAGCTTTTCTATCCAATGACGTTACACGCTTTTGTTTATAAAAAGGTTTAATAATATTAATGTCTGAAGATAAAGGTTTCTCATCTCCTCTTAAAATTTCACTTGCAGCCAAAGTTGTTTCATATAATGCTGCTATCTGAGCTATCTTCTCAAGGGATGGATTTTCTTCTGACAATGCAGATCTTCTTATAAATTCATGCGGCGTGAATTGAAGAACCATGTCTCTAATATGTTCTTCTACTAGTGACTGTCCACAACCGTTCTTTGGGCATAAAAATCTACAGTCAGTCGATAGACCACGAAGTTCAGCAATCCACTGTGCATATGACTGATCTGGTTTCTTCCTGGATTGCCAAAGTTTATGACGAGCAATGATCAGATGTGTTGAATGTCGGAAGTGTGTTGTCAGCTTAGATGTCAGTTCTGTGAATGTAAATTTGGATAGATCTTCTGTTCCACGTATCTTCTGCGTTAGCTGATATAAAGATTAGCCAATCCAAGAAAGGAAATAGTGCCTTTTTATCAGGTCATCTGTTTGCTGATGAGCATCAAAATGATGATTTAGTCGCTTAAGATAAATGTCCCATTTATCCTGTTCTAGCTTAAATTCAGGGAATGCAGGAATGTGTTCTTTGATTGGTGTAGAACGTGGTGCCAATGCTCCATCTGAGCTGCTGCTAGTGGTTTGCCTCTGCAACAGGAGATCTAACATTTTTCTTTGGTCTTCACTTTGCTGTTTCATTTGTTCATTTTGCTGTTTCGTTTGTTCATTTTGCTGTTTCATTTGTTCCATGAACATTTTAAGCAACAGGGTCATTTCTGATGCTTACTCTGCCATACTGTGAAATTGCTTAGTATGGAGAACCAGTATTAACTTTGAAACTGTGAAGCTTGAATTGGCGGGGAAAATGTGAACGTAAGGATAAAATACTGCAACCTGGAAAATGTCCGTGCAACAAAGTTCTTATTACTATAAGCTTGTGTGTATGTAGCGACAACGACGTGTCAGAGCTTTAGTAAAGATCTTAGAGATTACCTTGGTTATATGTTCACTTAACCACTTAGGCCTACGTAGATTAGGATTTCGTGACGAAATATTTCCACAGCAGTCTGTTATCCTCGTCGCCAGTGTTGTATGTGTGTGTGTACCTTGTTGTCACTGTTGTGCATTCCATTCACAGCACAATAAATAAGGCGTTGTATAAAGAACGACCATTTATTAACTCCAATAGAACACACATGTTGACAACTAGACGAACATGTACACGATTACAAACATGATAAGGAACGTCTGTTCCCAGCTGAACTGTCCCCAGCACCAACGGTGAAAAAAGGTCTGGCTGATAACACTGAGAAACAACATTTTTCTTTCTTATATAAGAATAAGTGTTCTTAGGTCAGTTTCTTGCGCTGATTTCAAATCTGAAATCCGTTTATCTCTATCACGTCAGGTTCTTAAGATATTTGTGAATAAATATATTTTTGGGAAACCGTTATTTGCTCCGTTTCATTTTTAATATATAACTTATTAAAAATTAATAAAATGCAAAATAATTCTACTTTTTATACTGCTAACAGATGCATGACATATGTTACGCTATTTTTCAAATAGTTACTGTATTTTGAAATAATTCTGAGCGAAATATGGCTTCTAGAAGTTGTAGAAATTCGGCTGATCTGTTCTGTTACGTATGCGGATATTTTACCGATCGTGTTCACCAGAAAAAACTTTACACCATTACTAAAGAAAGCATATGAACGTTATTTCGATTCAAAAGTTGATGATGCAAATAAATCTTGGAAGCCAAATGCAGTTTTTTCGACCTGTGCAAATACATTGGCAGGTTGGTTACGAAAATCGCCGAAGCATAAGTCGATGCCTTTTGGAGTGCCAGTAATATGGCGTGAACCGACAAATCACGCTACTGATTGTTACTTCTGCTTGACAAATATCCATGGTTTCACTTTTAAAACTAGAAAGTCTGTGGTTTATCCAAATATTGAATCGGTATCGAAAACAGTTCCTCATGATCCAATCACGTGTCCGATCCCAGTTCCACCATAACAATATCCGTTGGACGTGAATGAACCATCAGAAAGTGATAGTTTACCTGCTTTAGAAACTAATTCTGACTCGGATTATATACCGGTGAATGATGGTGTTCACTTAATTAACCATTCAGAACTTTCAGATCTAATACGTGATCTCGCTCTTACCAAAGGACATGCGGAATTACTCGGTTCGCGACTCAAAGAATGGAATCTTTTAGCGCCCAATACTCCGATATCTAAATTTCATCATAGACACAGAGAACTTGTTCAATACTTTGAGATGGATGATGGCATTTGCTATTGCAAAGATGTAAACGGTCTAATGGTGCACCTCGGTCATGAGCACATAGTTAACGAATGGCGACTTTTCATCGACTCTTCCAAGACTAGTCTAAAAGCCGTGTTATTGCATAACGGAAATTTATTTTCATCAATTCCAGTCGCCTACTCTGTTCATATGAAAGAAACTTATTACAATATGGGTATACTTTTGGCAAAAATAAAGTACAATGACTACCAATGGCGGATTTGTGGAGACCTAAAGGTCATTGCAATTCTCACGGGCATGCAGACTGGGTATACTAAATTTTGTTGCTTCCTATGTGAATGGGACAGCCGCAACAGACAGGAACATTATGCAAGAAAGGTGTGGCCTATCAGGGATCGTATGCAGCTCGGGCATAAAAATGTAATACATGAGCCATTAGTTAACAAAGACGGCATCATTTTACCACCGTTACATATAAAGTTGGGGCTCATGAAGAATTTCGTAAAAGCGTTAGATAAAACGAGCAAAGCTTTCACTTATCTTCGAGAAAAGTTTCCGCAAGTTAGCGATGCAAAGATAAAGGAAGGTATCTTTGTAGGACCTCAGATTAGGAAAGTTATTGCAGACAAACAATTCGAGAACTTGTTACATGGTAGTGAACTTCGCGCATGGATGGCATTCAAATCGATCGTCGATAACTTTCTGGGAAATCATAAATCTGTCGACTATGTGCATATTGTTAAGCAGTGCATAGATGCATACAGAATTATGGGCTGTAACATGTCCCTCAAAATCCATTTGCTTGATTCGCATCTTGACTTTTTCCCTGACAAACTTGGCGAAGTCAGCGATGAACATGGAGAACAATTCCATCAAGATATCGCCGTAATGGAGTCACGCTATCAAGGACGGTGGAGTGTGACCATGCTTGCCGATTATTGTTGGATGCTTCATCGCGATGTACCACATGCCATTCACCGACGGAAGTCGACTGCAAAGAAATTCAAGCCTACATAACTGTTACACTTCTTGTATGAATGATGTTATAATACTGTATGCCTTGTTAAAAAAATTCAATTGCGTATTTCTAGAGATCCCGACCT